>CM016626.1:72905619-73505619 GCA_005393395.2 Gossypium australe | reverse complement strand
ATAATGGACCGGGAATCGTATTCGAATGCATGCAGTATGTTTCTTTTGTTTTGTTGATGATTCCTATATAAAAAAATTACTAATTAGATTATGAAAAAGTGGTAAGATTGAGTAAATGAATAACAACCCTACAAACATTTTTTAAAAAGATTTTGTTTTTTATTTAGTTAAATTTAGCTAAATTGTGGATTTAATTTTTATATGATAAATTTTATTCTCTATACTTTTTGGACTAGTTAATTTAGTCTCTTTACTTTACAAATTTTAATATTTTAATCATGATCTAAATAATAATAATTAAATTCATTTCGCTAAAATTCTGCTATTATTCTTATACTATGCGTAAAATTGTAGATTTATTTAATTTTCTCTAATTTGATCATTCCTAGTCCCTATACTTTTTGAAATTTCAATCTTGACACAAACGACAATTATTAAATTCATCAATTGACTTTTTTGTGAGCAATATGTGAAAATGGAAGGTTAATACGACATTACATATTTGATAATATATTTACCACGTACAGTTTTGGAAATAGTAAAATTAATGAATTTAACAGTTATTATTTGATCAAGATTGAAATTCCAAAATTAGGAAAGCATGGGGACTAGAAATGATCAAACTAAAGTATAATGACTAAATTCACAACTTGCGTATAGCACAGCACGAGAGTTATAGCAGAATTTAGCATTCTGATTTTTAACTCTTTAGTGCACTATACATAAAAGAAATATAGGAGAGAGAAAAAGGGATAAAGCAATATTTAGTCCTTGAATTTGGGATTTTTTTCTCAACTTGATCCCTAAAATCATTTTTTGGTGCATATTAGTCTCGAAACATGGAAGTTTTTTCCAATTTGGTCCATGAACTTGAATTTCATTAAGTGCGATGAAGTGGCATTTTAAGACTATGTCACATCATCGCCTAATTTTTTTAAAATTTTTTATATAAAATCTAAAAAAATGCAAAAACTTTATAAAATCTTTAAAGTATTATATCATCATACATCATGGAATTCAAGTTCAATGATTAAAATGATAAAAACTACTACATTTTGGAATTAATATGAAAAATTTTTAGGGACTAAGATAAAAAAAATTTTACCGGGACTGAATGTTACTTTATTCCAAAAAATTTAACACTTAATAAGTCAATTATATCTCTAAAAAAAAGTCAATTATAAATTGTTTATTTAATTCTATGGCTTGATTCTATACAAAGAGAAAGCGAAAAAAAAGAAGTTAAAACAAGGATAAAACTATTTCAACATACATCCCACAACAGGAAGCTGCCATGCCATTTATAACTGCAAAGATGAGGAGTTGATGGGTTGTGTGAGGATGAATATCCCAACCCATTAATCATTGTTCAACAATTGTCTCGAATTGGGCGAATTATTGTGAGTTTCTTTTTTACATTTTAAAATTTACAATTACTATAATATTCAGACTATTATTTCAAAATTCTTTTTAAATATTAATATAGCAGTTTGTGATGACAATTTTATTCGATTGTTATAAAATGAACAGAATTGTCTCAAAATAAAGATATAATATTTGGAGTAATAAAGAAAATATTAATAATTGAAAAAAAAAATAAACAATTCTGATCATATCGGACTCTTTTTGACCCAATATCTAAAATTACTCATTATTCATAACCTCTTCTCAACCCATAAATAAGAGGATAATGCGTTTTAACATACTCAAACTCACGTCCTCCTGCATTGACAACAATATTCATGCCAACCGAACTCAGACTCAATCAACTTAATAATTGAGATTTAACATTTATGTATTATATTTGATAAACAAAATTTCCTGTGTATATTATATGTATTTTTCAATAGGCACTGTAATATAATTAAAAAGTTTTTAAGTTATAATATTTACAACATTTGATAAATCTATTGTTAATATAAAATATTGAGTGTAAATAGGTTTTAAAATTTTAATATTTTGAGAGGTAAATATATTCAAATAATATTATGAATTTTTGTTTTGTAAATTTTAAAATTTTTTTGTGAATAAATATTAAAATTTTCAAACAAAAAAATAAACTTTTTGATTTATTTGAAAAATATTAGTAACTATTCTTGTAAAATCAATGTATTGTTTTTGGAATTGTTGAAGAGATTTAAATAGTAAAGATTATTACCGTAATTATAAAAGGCAAAACACCATTTTAAAAAAATAGTGATGATGTTTATTATGCAAAATTCCCATTTTTTCCCCTAAATTTTTAATCTCGTGACAGGAGTATTAAGTTATACCAAATATTTTCATCTCCGATAAAAACAATATAAACCAATTATTTCCAATTATCATAGATAAAAGCAGTAGGTACCAAGTATTTGAAATTTTGTAGAGGCAAGCAAAGAATTATTTTCCATTTTGATTTTTCCAAAACAATAGAGAAAAGTTTTTAAAGTCATATTAATAATACAATATTACATTTATATTTAAATATATAATTGTGTTTAAAGCTTATTATATTTTAATTCATATTATAAATAAAACATTGAGAAAATATGTGTTTGTATTTAAATTTTAAAAACTTTAATTTTTACCACCGTTAAATATAAAACCATAAGTCAAGATGTGTTTTGCCATGCAAGATATTAATCAAAATCTATTAACGAAAATAATAGGAAAATTTTATTTTTTTATTTTTTTAAATATAAATCATTTTGAAATTAAAAATTTCTCTTTTTTTAAAAAGCAATTAAAAATATTAATTAACCACACTGAAATGATTTTTTAAATAAATATGTGTAGAAAATTTTAATAAAAATGAATAAATAGTTTTAGATGTAATTTCAACAGTAATAGTTAATATCTTAAGCAAACATTATTTATCATTACTAAGGCATGGATAATTGTAAATAGATATTATAAAATAAATATTATTAAATTAAACAAAGTATGAAAACAAACCATTATATAATTAATTAAAAATAATATTATGATGCAAATCAATAAACAACAATTACATATCTGGATTTTCTTTAAAAAAAATAATGCTCAAAATAAAATTACTTAAAAATGTTATAATGTCTATAAATTTCATCATTTAAGCTATTCAAAATAATCATCATTCAATATGTAATAATGTCTAATGTATTTTGTAAGAAATTGGTAATATATTTATTATAATCACATTTAAAAATTTTGGAATGCATTAATATAAATACACGTTTAGATTTAATGGTTTTCAATTTTAATGATTTTTTTGGGTTTTTAAAAATATCTATTAGAATAAGTCCAATGATTAATACTTCCCGATTTATACCTCCATTAAGCTATTTTATACCCAGAGTAATAATCGAACCCTTAACCACTAGTTTTTTTTTTTCTTTTGGCTTTTTTTAAGGTTTCATGTCTTCTTCCTTTTTTTATCTAAGATTTTTATTATTTTCAAAATGGGTAAACTATTAAAATAGTCACTTATGTTTGAAATGTTACGTTTTAGTCACTTACGTTAACGTGTTGTAACATTTTAGTCACTGAACTGTTAATTATTGTTAACAGTGTAACAGTAAGCTGACATGGCACGTTAAATCATCATTTCAAATAAAAATATTATGTTAATTTTTTTTGGATAAATAAAACAAAAGATTACATAGGGCTATTCATAAATGAGTTATCAGGAGTGTTTTCTTCTTTCAAGATCTCTTTAATCTCCAACGAGGGTTCCTCAAACATATGCAACACTTCATCACTTGAAAGAGCCATTTTTGATAACGCATCAGTTATGTAATTGGCTTATTTAGGAACATATCTCAAGAATAATTTTTCTTTAAAGGATAGAATTTGTTGGATCCTCCTTATTAGATTGTTCTTTGGTCTCGTAGTCTTCTTGTCGCTAATAAATATAACATTCTTGAAATTGTTTGACTATATAATGACCTCATCATAACCTTGTTTCTGTAGAAGAACTAAGCCATCCAATATGCCCCAAAGCTCAGCAATCGCAACTGAGCATTTCCCCAATAACCGATTGTAGCCCAAAATCCAAGTCTTCTTCTCATCACGAATTACTCCACCTGCAATAGAAAAATTAGAGGTGGAGTGAACAACACCATCAGTATTAAAGGTAAACACACATACCTGACTTTGGATGAATGGGACTCTGTTGCGTATTAATCTTCAAAGCTTCGTTGTGAATAGAAGTGAAATGTTTCGCCTATCAATACGAAACTCTGATGACTTCCTCCAGATTCATAGCTTTTCCTTGAAAGATGTACAAGTTGCAGTTTTTCCAAATGCGCCACAAAATTATCCCAAAGAAACAGGCCCAATCTGAATCACTCAAGTTATTGGCCGTACAGACCTGCAAATTCGAATCAGCCAATTTGAAATATTACCAGCAAAGAATCGCCTAATATGACTAGGGGGAATGACTTGATGCCAAATTTCCTTCGCATAGGAGCAATCTCTAAGGACATGTGAAATATCCTCAATAATATGACCACAAAGATGGCAAGACTCATCCTACCTAATACCCTTCTAAACCCTTTCAGAATTTGTTAAGAGTCATTGTTTAAGGAGTAACCAAATGAACTACCTAACTCGTTGAGGGCCCGGTATTTTCCAAACTGTATTCCAAATGCCGTCCTTTTGATTCTAGGATTCCTCCTTAAGTATCCAATAAGCACTTCTAATGTAGAAAACATTGCTTGTAGTCCTAGACCAAGAGAGAGTGTCCGGGCCTGCTAACTCTTAGGGTGGAGGGACACTGATGATGCATTGGACAACCTCTTCTGGAAACCAAACCCGAAAAAGGTCAAGATTTCATGCGCCATTTCTCAAAACCATCTCGTGAACTTTGCACTCAGTAGAAATATTTATATGGCTCGGAATATACTTAATAAGAGGTTCCATATCAGGAAATCAGTTATCTTCCTAACATCGGATAGACCGCCCATCCCCAATAGACCAAATCATATTATTACGCAATAAAGGCCAAACCTTCACAACAACCTTCCACATAAAGGAACATTTACTCCTCAGGATGCAATCTGACATACTTTCCTAAATACCATACTTAGCTTTAAGAACTTTAACCTATAGGGCTTTAGTCTTAGTGACAAGGCTGTATCCAATTTTCATCATAAAGACTTTATTTTTGTCTCCCAATCTCTTAATCCCAAGGCCACCATGTGATCTCGACTGACAAATATTATCCCACCCAACTAAGGCCATTTTTCGCTTGCCATTAGAAGCACCCTAGATAAATTGTCTTGCCATCTCTTCGATTGAGTCACAAATTCCCTTAGGAACCAAATTCGATTGCATAAGATAGCTCGGAATAGACATCAGAACAGTCTAAGCTAAAGTAACCCTCCCAGCAAAGGAAAGTTTTTTAGCATAATTTTAGGTTAAATTATACAATTGATCCCCATATTTTTTTTCGTTTTGAGCAATTTATTTTTTTTTCTTTTATGTTCTTTTAACTTTCTTTTTTTCCTTTATTTTCCATTCTATTCTGCTTCTCCTTTTGTTTTCCTCCCTTCTCCATCACTTTTAACTTAATTTTTTTTATGTTTTTCATTTATTAAAACTAGTCCCTATACTTTTATTTTTTTTGATCAATTTAATTTTTTTCTTTTTTTTTTCTTCATTTTCCTTTTGTTCTTCCCTTTTAGTTTTAACAAATGGAAGATATAGAAAAACTACATTAAAAGATATGGAGAAGGGAGGAAAATAGAGGAAGAAGTAGAAGAGAATGAAAAAAAAAGAAAAGAAAAAGAAAAAGGAAAGTTAAAAGAACATAAAAGAAAAAAATTAAATTGCTCAAAACGAAAAAAATATGGGGACCAATTGTATAAATAACCTAAAATTTTTGTTTGAAATGATGATTTAACGTGCTACGTCAGCTTACCATTACACTGTTAACAACAATTAACGGCTCAGTAACTAAAATGTTACAACACGTGAATGTAAGTGGCTAAAACGTAACATTTCAAACATAAATGACTAAAATGTAACCTAAGGTAAACAAAAGTGACTATTTTGATAGTTTACCCTTTTTAAATTTTGATATAATGGCATATAAAAAATTAATAAAAAAAGAAAAGAAAATTAGCATATAGAATCAAATATATTAATAAATTGTTTGATATTTTTGGCCTTTAGGATTATATATTAGGTTTTTACGGTAAAAAAATAAAAATAAAAAGTCATTTTCATTCTAATTTATTGATATTGATTTTAGGCTTAAATATAGGGTTTTCATCTTAATTTCAGTCTTTCAAAAACATATTTTAATTTTTCAAATTAATAATATTGAATATCAATTTATACATTAATTATTTTTTGGGATTAATCTTCCATAGTTGCTTCATGACTTATAGTCAAGGATTCTCAAATTAAATATTAATGCATTTAATTTGATGGAGTTGAAAAATATATTTCCACAAATAAACTAACTTTAAAAAATCAATTTTGGCAATAAAATATTTTATTATTAATATAAAAATTTTAATATTATACCTTGGAAATCAGTATCTCTTGGATAAATTGAATATCATTATTAACATGTATTATGAGATTTTTTTATATAAAATAATTATATATAGATTTCAACAACTGTACAATCAAAATTATGAACATAATTTTGTAATTCCCAGCTTAAATTCTGCAAATTGGCAAAGCTATATTAAAAGTTGTACAAATTTTACATTGATTATTTACTTAATATAGTCAAAATCCAAATGTCATAATAAGGTGCCAAACGGTAGAATTGTAACAATGCCATATAAGTCATCTGCTCTTTGTAGCACGTTTGGTCTACTATCTGTAGCACGCTTTTGTCAGTTTTTTTTTTTTTTGGTGAAAGTTTCATTTTATCGTTGTTTTCAAAAAGGTCTTTACTGCTCGTTCTCTTGAAAGTGCTTCTCACCATGGAAAAGGAGTTGGAAGGTCTCAATGTAGATGATGGGGAGGAGGAGGAGGAGGAGGCGGATCTGTTACCGATTAATCCGGTTTTACAAAAGTCGGCATATGAATATTGCTTGGTGGGATGTTTTTTGACATCGAGTGTGGTTCATTTCACTGTAATGAAAACTACAATGGCAAATCTGTGGCATCCTTCCAGTGGTGTTCAGATTTACGAATCTTGGGGGAAGACGATATTTATTCAAGTTTTTCCATGAATTGGATGTATAGCGGGTGGTCAATGGAAGTCCTTGGACATTCAATAGTTATCTTTTAATTATCCATAGGCTGAAAAACGATGAAGATCCGAAGTTGGTGTCGTTAATTTATTCGGCTTTGTGGGTTCAAGTTCATGATTTACCCCCAGGTTTTTTCTCGAAAGCTGTTGCTAAGCAATTAGACAATTTTGTGTAGATTTCTGGAATTTGACTCGAAGTAGCTGAATAAAGGGTTAATGAGTTGTCTGAGAGTTCGTGTAGAGATAAATGTCAAGAAACCATTGAAAAGAAAGAAGAAAATTATGCTTCCTTTATCGAAATTAACTTATGCAAATTTTCGGCACGAAAAGCTTATGCTGTTTTGTTTCTTATGTGGATGTTTAGGTCACAACGATAAGTTTTGCCCTGCTAGATTGAATCTTAAAAGAGAAATCATGGAGTTTGGATGGAGTATTTCTTTGAAGGTGGTAACACAAAGAGCCATTACTGCAAGTAGTGTTTGGCTTCGGGAGGAAGAGGATGATGTGCTTAAGGAAAGAAATTAGACACGACATAATTCAGGGAGTAATCAAAGGGATGAATAGAGGAATGTTTTTGGAAATCATATCAACCCGATTTCGGGGTTTAATTTGGAAGGATATCATAATATTGATTTTTCAAATCAAAGTGGTTCATCTATTTCAATGGAGCAAATCAATATGGACCATGATGTTGAAGATGACCCACTAGTGAATGTTGATGGGAAGAAAAGACCTAGAATTGAAGAAATGGTTCCTAAAGTTTCTACTTCTATTGATTCATTTGGAGCTTTAGTTTAGCAAAATAATGCTCACCATTATCAAATATCGACGACTGCCAAGGGGTAAGCAGACCAGAAGCTATGAAACTTTTATCGAGGAATGTCTGCAGATTGAGGATTTTGCGGGCTATTCGAAGGCTTTAATTTATGTTGAAGTATATTAATCCTCAAACTTTCTTCTTAATAGAGACAAAGTTAGATGGGATGCGAATGGAGAAAGTATGAAGAAGATGTGGAATCAAGAATGGGGTTGATGTTCAAGCAAAAGGTTCTAGAGGTATTAGTATTGTATGGAATGGAAATGCACTGGTCAGTATTCAGAGTTTCTCCAAAAAATCATATTGATGCAAATATTCGAGAGGAAGATGGAAGCTTGAAATGGAGATTTACAGGTTTTTGTGGAGCCCCGATCATTAGACATAGAGAAGATAACTAGAATCTACTTCGGCGCCTTAAGGAAAATTGTTATGTACCTTGGCTAATAGTGGTGATTTTAACGAGATTTTGTATGCTCATGAGAGGGTTGGAGGAATTCTAAGGGAAGAAACACGCATGGAGAACTTTTGCAAGGTGCTCAAGGATTTTCAATTATTCGATGAAGGTTTTTCGGGCTCTTGGTGCTTTTGGGAGAGAGGTAATTTACCATAAACAAATAATAGGGAATGGTTGGACAGATGAGTGATGAATATAGATTAGCTAAATTTATTCCTTGAATTTTCTATTGATCATTTACCTCATTCTTTCTAGGACCATTGTCCACTATTAGTTTGAACGAACTAGGGAGAGCATGGAAGAAGACGTAGAAAGTTCAAATTTGAAGCATTGTGGATTTTGGAGGGTTTGTGTGAAGAGATTATTTGTAGGGTGTGGGAGCCTGAATCAGGTGATGTTTTATCAAAATCGGATGCTCTCAAAGAAGCCTTACAGAAATGGGAGAGGAATATAAAAAGGAAACGAGGCAAGGAAGCAAAAAAACTGAACAATAGATTGGAATTACTCATTGAAGCTAAAAGAGATGATGAAATGCTTGCAGAAATTATTGATATTAAATTGCAGTTAAATTGGGAGATGAAGAAACAAGAATTATATTGGGAACAGAGGGCTCGATCAAACTAGTTGAAAATGGGGGACAAGAACACACCATTTTTTCACAGGTTTACGTCTTAAAAAAGACATGTTATTTGCATCAGGGGATTGGAGAATAAATTGGGCTTGATCTAGCATGAAGAAGAGGAGATGGAGATGATTATTCGTAATTATTTTAAAGATTTGTTCTCTTCAAAATGAGTGAGAAATATGGAACATATCCTTTCTAGAGCAGAGCGGAGCGAAAAATCACAGAGGACATGTTAACAACAACTTATACGAAGGAGGAGATTTTTGTTGCTGTGAAAAGCATGGGACCAACAAAGGAAGCGGGTAGAGATGGTTTCTCGACGATTTTCTATCAGCAATTTTGGTATATTATTGGATGGGATGTAAGCGATTTCTACCTGAGTATTCTGAATGAAGGTATGTCTCTAGAATCTTGCAATGCTACTAATATTGTTCTGATTCTGAAAACCGCTCAGCCCACGAATTTATCTTACTTTAAGCCTATAAGTTTATGCTCGGTCCTTTATAAGATAATTTCTAAAACGATAGCAAATCACTTCAAAAAAGTTTTAGATTGTTGTATAGATAAGGTTCAAAGCGCCTTTGCCCCAAGTAGATTGACAACTGATAATGTACTACTTGCATATGCAGTCCTACATACGTTCAAGAAAAAAAGAACATAGATGAGAGGTTTTTTGGCGTTAAAATTGGATATGAGTAAAGCGTATGATCATGCTGAATGACTTTTTTTACGTCAAATGTTATTAAAGATGGGTTTTGCTAGTTCATGGGTAGATTTTATTATGCATTGCATTGGTTCAGTCTCATATTTGATTGTGGTGAATGAGTGTGAAGGTGAGAAATTTAAGCCAACAAGGGGGCTAAGGCAAGGGAATCCTTTGAGCCCTATCTTTTTTGGGTTTGTATTGAGGGGTTATCGACTTTAATGCTCTTAGCTGAACGGGAAGGGATTGTGAAGGGAGCTAGAGTAAGTAGAACGGCACCCTAGATTTCCCATTTACTTTTTGTAGATGATAGTATATTGTTTGGGGAGGCTTCAAATCAAGGGGCACAAACATTCAAAATTATTTTGCAGGAGAATGAAGAGGCTTCAGGTCATTGTGTTAACTATGAAAAGTCTACGATCTTCTATAGCACAAATACAACTGATCAGATCAGGAGCTCAATTACGCAATTGTGGAATGTTCGAAGCTCTTTTAATCTAGAAAGATATCTGTGTCTTCCTAATATGGTTGGGTGGGGGAAAAAGTTGGCATTTCAAGGTTTAAAAGATCGTAAGAAACAAAAAATTGCCAATTGGAGCACTAAATTTCTATCACAATGAAGTAAAGAAATTTTCATAAAATAGGTTCTCTAGGCTATTTCAACATATTCTATGGATTGTTTTTTATTGCCAAAATCATTATGTTCTAAGATGGAGAACATCCACACATCCTTTTGGCAGTAAAAGAGCCATGAGAAGAGGGGGATTCATTGGTGCACTTGGAGATAACTTTGTGAGCTAAAGGAGAATAGGGGCTTGAGTTTTCACTATTTAGATAAATTGAATCTTTCGTTACTTGCTAAACATGGTTGACGATTAATTAATTATCCTAATTCATTAATTGTGCATACTCTAAAAGTAAAGTATTATCCGAATTCAAATTCTGAGAGTGCAAGGTTAGGGAATATACCTTCCTATACCTGGAAGAGTATTTGGGCTGCAAAATGAGTGCTCTAGGAGGGATTAGGTTGGAGAGTAGGGAGTGAGACCAAAATTCTAGTTCGTGATTCGTGGGTACCAGGGCTATAAACTAAAAAATCCAAAACATTGAACGATGTCAGGAAACTTTTTTGGTAGCAGATCTAATTGATAATGTTAATAGGGAATGGAAAGTGGATTTAATAAGGAATACCTTCAGTGACACTGATGCTTGAAGGATCCTGAATATCCCACTGTCTAAATTCCAACATGATGACTACCAGGTGTGGAGAGGGGAGGCTTCTGGAGAATTTACAATTCAAAGTGCATACAAAGCTCTATTACAACAGGATAAAGAGGCTACCCATTTACACAACCAGATAGAAAATGGGAAATTTTACAAAAAATTGTAGGGCTTAAATTGTCCTCCAAGCTGAAAATTACATTCTGGCGAATATCAAAAAATTATCTACCTACCCTATGTAATCTACACTAAAGAAGAATTACTAATTCAAGTCTCTGTCCGAGATGTGCAGGTGGCATTGAAACTAGTATCCATGCTCTACGGGAATGTCTGTGAGAAAAGATATATGGCATCATTTAGGCTAGACCTGGCCTGAAATGGTATTAAATATGGAGATACTGGAAAATATTACCTGGTTCTTTGAACAAAACACCACTACCTAGTGTAGATTGTTTTCATGTGCTCTATGGACTATTTGGACAGAAAGGAATAAGTGGCTTCATGAAAGTTAGAAAAGATCTGGAAATACTATAGTAGATTCAATAAGGAATTATGTTCAAGAGATTGATGGGTTATAGATTCCTTTACCTGTTAGAAGGATTGAGTTGGAAAGTTGGCAACGGTTGAAGCCCTCGTGTAACAACCCGATTTTCAGTGGTGACAGAACAATAGTTTTGGGACCATAAATTTCTGCCATATCGACTCGTAAATATTATTTTTAGGATATATAGAGTCATTAGAGTCGTATTGAAATTTGATTAGGAAAATTTAACATTTAGATAGTTAATTGAAGAAAAAAGACTAATTTGTAAAAGGTGCAAAAGTAAGTAATTATTACAATTAAGTGATCAGATTGCTTAGTTAATAGTTGAGGAAGAACTTAAGTAGATATTATGGCATAATTATCATGGTGGGATGGCATAATGGTTGAAATGAATTAAATAATATAATTTCAATGGCAATTTTGTAATTAAATGGAAATTAAAACATTTTAATGAGAAATTAAAATATTTTAACTTCATTTCTTCTTTTTCAATCGATCGAACACCATAGCTAGGGAGGAAGGTTTTGGTTTTGCTTTGTTCCTTTGCATGTGAGTATAATCGATCCTATTTCTTGTAATTTTTATGTTTTTAAGATCGTTGCAACTAGGTCCAGCTAGGCCGTACATTTATTTTTGGATCTGTTTAAAATTTTAGAAGTTTCCATTAATGAACCTTGAACGTTTTTTATGATAATTGTGTATTTGAAGCTTTGATTGTGTTATTTAATGATTTTGTGAAGTGATTTTTGTTAGATTTTGATTTTAGGATTAAATTATGAAAATGTCAAAATTTTAGGGCTTGATAGTAAAGTTGATGTTTGGTAGGGACTGTACAAGGGCCTAGTATATTCGACTATAATTTTGACTTGAGAAAATGGTTAATTTGATGATTTTCGGCTTAAGGGACTAAATTGCAAAAATTGTAAAAGTTTAGGGTAGTTGTGTAAATTTGAAAAATAAAATGGTATAAAATGTAAAGTGAATTGGAAGGTGAAATATAAGCTAAAAATTTAAGAATTTTACATTTTAGACCAAGATCCAGTAGATACTTGTGGAAAAGGAAAAATTGCAGAATAGTCCCTGAACTTCAGCAACTACTACAATTCAGTCTAGGTAAGTTTGTATGGTTTAAAATTTAACATCTATATGAATTGTTGAATAATTAAGATGATACAAAAGATATATTTAATTGCAGTTGATGAAAGGTTATATGAGAAACATTATTGAATTTTGATGTTTGGATCGGATTGAATGCAGGATAGAGTACAATTAAGATATGGTGTATTATGGGGGTTTGGAGTGGAGATTGTTGTGGAGACTGTTTCCCGAATGGAGCGGGGTTTAGCATTTATTGTGAACTCTCGTGTTATACTCTCTACATTGGTGTGTTTCGAAGGGATTAGCTCTTATGAGCATTGGTATGTCCCGGATGGATTGACTCTTATGAGCATCTAGTGTGCTTTGGTTGGATTGTCAATGTACTCTTATCTGTAAGTCGTTCATTGAGTTGAAAATCTCAGTAAGGTAACTTGTTGAGTAATTTGATGAATTTGCCATATATATTGAGTAATGAATTGAGCATTTATGATTTATCGGTTGAGATTATATATGAATTGTTATACTTAATTTGGTAAGATTTATTGTTTTAAATACATCGAACTTACTAAGCTTTATTGAGCTTACTTGTGTTATTTACTATTCTTGTAGATACTCAGAAGGTTGGACGATCGGATTGGCACTCAAGTTACACTATCCAGCACAAATATCTGTAGTTTTTGAATGTCTTGACAAATGCTATAATGGCATGTATAGATGGACATATAATGATGTTTAGTTGAATGTTTGGATGAAGTTTTGGTATGTTAAGCTGTTTGGTTTAGTACATTTGATGCTTTGCTAGTTTAGGTCAACGTGGCTAAGTTGTTGCATGTTTGAATGGCTCAAATGGTAAGTGTTAAGTTGGTTTGATTATGGTTAAGATGTGGCATGTTTCAGAAATGTATTGAGCTTGATGTTAATGATTGAAATGTGGTAATATATGCATGTTTAAGTAAGTTGTGGATGAATTCATTTGAGGTGCCTTATATGGCATATTGGTTGATTGATTTTGAACTATTGAACTGGTCATTACATGTAAGTTTTGGTCATGTTTTGATGTCTTGATTATGTGTACAAAAGGCCTTTAGGTATATGCATGATTTGGTGTTGGAATTGACTTGATTTTGGGCAACTTCATATCCACACGGCCTGAGACATGGGCGTATAACTCAGTCGTGTGTGACACACGGCCTAGCGACACGGCCGTGTGTCCCCTGTAGGTTCCATTACATGCAAGTAAGGTAGTTACATTGCTTAGCACACGGCCGTTTAGGGCTATTCTGAGAGTTACACAGCTTGACACACGGGCGAGTGACATGGTCGTGTGACCCTACTCAGAGAGTTACACGGGTGAGGACATGGGCTGGGACACGAATTTGTGCCCTTATTTCGAAGGTTACACGGCCTGAGACACGGACGTGTGTCTCAGCCGTGTGAGGCACATGATCGTGTGATCCTTGCAGTCAAATTTTTCTAACTTTTTCTTGAACTTTCCAAATGTTTCCAATTTGGTCCCTAATTGTTTCTAAGGTGTTTCTAAGGCCTCAAGGGCTCGATTAAGGGACGATACATAGATGAATGAATGTATTTTAATATGCTCTCAATGATGCATGAAATGTATGTTTAAGATTTTGTTTGTACATTAATGCTTTGTAACCCTAATCTGGTGACGAATATAGGTTAAGGGTGTTACACCCCGTTTGTGAAAATCAACTTTGACGCAGCCTACTAAAAAAAGGTGGAAAAATCATGCTCTGGGATTGTGATTTGAAACTCAGAGGGACAAATACAATGCTCGAAAGTGGTCATTAACGAGAACGGTACCTTTAACCTTTGCGGCAGAAGCGCTTGCATGTATTCAAAGTATCTAGTTGGGAATGGATATTGGATTAATGGAAACGAAGATTGAAGGAGATGCACTCTCTATCATAAAGAAGCTGTTAAACGAGAGGGAGTAAAAATAAAAAATTGGGTCCTTAATCAGAGATGGGAAATGTTTGGGTAGTAGTTTCATACATGTATATTCAAATATTGCCCTAGAATGGTGAACAGAGTCGCACACTTGCTAGATGCTGAGGGTTTGAAGAAAGGAGAACAGTGGTTTCAACGAGATGGTGTCCTTAAGTTTGCAAGAGGAGCGATGGAGAGGGATAGAAGAGGTCTGCTTTTCTGAGGTTCTCTGGGTGGCTGTATAGTTTTGGGGAGAGGAAGGGACTTATGAGGGGAATGGTTGTGGAAATATCGAAAATAATGAAAAACGTTACACCAATTAGCTTTCCAAGTATTTGGTGCTTTTCAAGAGTTAGGATTTTTTATTTTCTCGGCTGAAACTAGAAAGTTTCTAGAGCACCCTTTATTTTTTAGCTAGACTTGGGCTCGATTTTGGGCCTTTTATGTTTTGTTTCTCTACAATATTTTTGTTTTATTTTGGGTTCTTTTACATTGAATAAAAATCCAACTTCTATTAAAAAAGTATTAATATTAATATTATTTTATTTTATTTATAATAATGATTTAAACTTAAACTATTTATATATAGATAAGCACCTAATTGACAAGTTACAACTTGAGGTTTAGTATCGAATCGACATAATTATGATTTATTGTTGAGATTTCATTTTGATTCTTTTAAAGTGATCTTATTTTTTTGGTACAACTGTGTTGGGCATGAGTTAAGGGTGTCCAACTATGTGTGGGAAGGCCACAAGCCTTTTGTGCCATACTATATTAAAAGAGGGCATCAGTTTTTTTATAGAAAGAGACGGCAAGAATCACAAGAAAAGAAAAGGAAAGAGAGTAATACTTTTAAAAGTAGATTAGTTTTTGTATTTTTTTCGGTCAAAAATTATCTGATGTTTGTTGGAGTTTTTTTTCCTACAATAGCTAGTAGGTTCAGAGATCTTTAAAATATACAATCTGATTTTCATTTAAGGTATTATAGCTTGGATATTTAACCTTCAAAGTCAACTTCTTTTTTGTTAAATTCTCAACTTTTTTCTTAAAGTTTGCTTGAGATTATTTGTTCATAGCCTTGTTTGAGTTGTATACTCTTTATTGTGGCTTAGATTGTGATATTGTAGCAAGATTTTTGATATAGTGAAGTTTTTGGTGGGCTTTCAAGTTTCGTGGTTTTTACCTTTTGCTTTAAGGTTTCTTTATGTAAAAATTGTGTGCTTCAATTTTATTATTTTTACTTGTGATATTGTGGTTGATTTGTCTTGATTATTGATATATTGTGTTATTGAGTTCTTATAATTATCAAATTGATTTAGTGGGAGTGAAAGAGCATCAATTATGCTTCTGTGGTGTTTCGTCAGGTTTAGTTTTGTTTCAACAATCTTGTATTAAAGCTTGGTTCTCGTGTTTGGTAATTATGAAAATTAGCACTATTAAGATGATTATGTTGAATGACACAAATTATCAACTTTGTCGGAACAAAATGAAAGATTTTTGTTTGTTTCTTATTTTTGCTACTCAAAAGTCCGAGTCAAAAAATTGATGATTGAGAATTTGAGCATTAGCAGGTGTGTGGTTTTATTTGATAATTTGTCAAAGAAAATGTCTACAACCACATTGATTAAGAGACACATGTGAGCATAGTATTGAACAAACTAAAAAACTTGCACACTTTGAAGTTAAACGATAATAAGTTGTTCATGTTTAAGAGAAGAATAGTGTTGAGTTACAAGTAAGAGACTTATATAGTTAACCACTTGAATAAGTTTTAAAATTTATTTATTTAACTACTTTGGTATGAGAATTAAATTTGATGATGAAATTACAGAGTTTCAAAAACATTTTGGCTTTCACTCGTTAAATATGATTGAGTTGCTTAAGAAAATTATAATTGCTTTATTTATTTTTATTAAAAGTAGATAGTCTTTGTATATTTTAAGTGTAGTTTAAGGTAACTCATAATCGGTAAATCTATTAAAAATAAATTAAATATTACGGCCTAAAGGTTAAAAAGACTTTTAGTAAAAAAAAAAAAAAATCAATTGAGGCTCTATAAAAAAAGTGCATCTCATTGAGTCTCTTAATGATTAAAAAAAATTAGTTAGGCCATTTTATTAATGAAAATCGTTAATTGAATGATTTAACTATTAATAGTGTAAACATGATTGACAACAACTACGAAAAGATGGCACATGACATGCCACATTAGGAAAATTTAAAAAAAATTATAAATTAATTTACAAATAATTAATAAAAGTTACATCTGGAATGAACCTTAACAAATGATTATCCAATAGATGAGTTTAAAACTATAAAAAAATAATTAGAAACTATAAAAAATAAATAATACTTATTTAGAAATTATAAAAAAATTAAAATAAAATATGAAAATTTTAAAAATAAAAAAATATTAATAATTTATAAAAATTGTAAAATTCATAAAAAAATGCACATATTTTTCATGTATATTTTCAACTTGGAGTTGTTTATATTCGTTCTGCAAATTATAAAATTATAAAAATATTAATAATTCTAAAAAAATAAAAATTATAAACTCATTTCTTAATAGTAAAACTTAAGTTGTATTTTTATGTGAATATTAAAGTTGATTTGATTTTTTATTTTATTTTTTACTAAGGGTCTTAGCCAAATATTATTTCAAAAATATTTTCGAACAAAATAAAAATATTTGAACTGATAAAATTTATATAACATAAATAATTTATATATATTATATTACAATGTTATTTTTATGAATGGTAAGTTTTTACTCTAAAAATTTTCATGTGCCAAGGAAGCATTTGTGTACTAACATAAATCCCTCTATAATTTTTATACATTTTTATTGGTGTTGTGTAAGTTATATTTTCTTATTCTGATATGTTTATATTTAATAATTCAATTTACAGTGTACCTAATAAATCATAATAAATTTCAAAACTGTTTAATTTTTTTTTACTATTTTTAGAAATTAAATGCATTATTAAAATTGAAATAGATATTTAAACATATACATAATATTACAATAATTTATTTAGTGGTTAAAATATTAAATTTAATTAACCATCTACATTCACTAATTAATAATTAAAAATAAGTTAGAAAGTATATATAAAACTAGAATTACACACAATCTATTATTATAATATTTATATTTTAAAAATAATTTTAAAATATTATTTTTTAAATTCAATCTAGTATCAATTATTATATTTTTAAAATTAAAATTATATATTATTATGTTTTAATTTTGTATCCATTTTATTAAAGAAATGTTAAAAAAATTATGAAAATATTTAGAAAATAATTAAATATAATTTAATTAATACATACGTTCTACCCATACATCACATATGAAAAAAAATAGCTATTAACATATAAAACAAAAAAAAAAGTCATAGATTAAAGTAACTATTTAAGTCAGTTTCAATATATATTTTTTTTTTCTTCAAGTCATTTGCTTTTTCTTCTTTACTTTGCCTAGTGATGGTGTTAGCCTCCGGGTTGACCACCGCTCGCCTTTTTCTTCCTCCTACCGACCCTCTCTTTCTTTTTTCTCCCCTATTCACTCCACATGCATTCTCTCTTTTTAGTTTGTATATATATTTTGTGGGTATCTTTGCTGTCTTTACAAGTTGTGATGAACAAATGACGGTGCCTGTCGTCGCTAAAACTCCACCAACCATTGTCAATTTCTCACGAAAAGTGGGTGGCTCTTCATATTTTTTTTTCTTAATATGTTTGTTTTAGAGTATTTCAGAATAATAAATAATTTTACGAGTCGATTTGGGCCGACGCTGTCTTAAGTTTTATATGTTTTTTTTTTCATTACTTAATAAGTATTCACTTTTAGTATTTTTTGCATGATCTCGTATCACTTGTTTTGGCCTTGTTTATGCATGTATTATTGTTTTGCAAGTGACTTTAGGGATGGATTTGTCGCTGTCTTCTCCAGTTTGGTGGATGCTTAGTTCTTTTTCCGAATTTGCCTTCCCTTTACTTTTGGACCATCCGAGGCTGATTTTCTTATCGTGGTAGTTACTTGCAATCACTCTAGGTATGCCGTGCTTGAGTCATGACAAAGTTGATTGTCAACGTATCGTAATATTCTATTGATGCTGAAGCTGAAACCTTTTGTCATGTTGATGGAGCTTGTTTTTCACCGCCACGTTTGTTGTTTGTTCTTTTACTCGAGTTGTATGATCTCATTAATAGAATGAATTAATGAATTTCCCTTTTTTCTTAAAGTAACTATTTAAGGTTAAAACTAACTGATATTTTGGAAGGCATAAACAAATATAATAAAAAGGAAAAAGAATCAATTATGTTAAAAATTAAAAGACAGAGAATAAAGAACAAAGAGAATGAGAGAGCAAAGAGAGAGCATATTTTATTGATCAATGAGAATATATACAAAGCTTCTCCAAAGTCTCTATTTATAGGCATAAAAAGTATAAATGAAGTAAAAGGTCTACTTCTAATAACTATTAGAATTTATAGCACTTCAAAACTTATCTTGATCTTCATGGACATCCACTTAATAAGATATTCATAACACTCCCCTTTGGATGTCCATTGGTAGATAATTTGTCTCGTTAAAACCTTACTAAGACAAAACCTTGATTAAGGGAAAAAGAGTACAATGCGTATTTGCTCCCCCTCATGAAAACATCACATAATATCTCATATTCTATGTATTCATCTTGAATACTAGCTTTTAAAATGACCATTTGAATGTATTTGCTAAGCTTTTATATCAACATTCTTTTGAAAGTCGTGAGTGAGGGAAAATTTTGGGGGAAATATATTTTGGTCTCTTCAGACGTTTCAACAATAATCATAAGAAACATTAATCATGATCCCTCTATAAAAATACAAATAGGTATTTTGGATCATTTTATAATCCTCTTTAAACTTGTAACAGCCCAATTTCGGTGAAATCGAAATAGTAGTTTCGAGACCACAAACTCGAGCCGAAAATAAAATTTATTTTTATTTTATTTTATGGTCTGTAATATGATAGAAATGTCATGTGAAAATTTTGATAAGAAAATTTTACCGATTATGTGCTTAATTACGAGAAGGACTAAATCGCATAAAATGCAAAAGTTGAATTCTAGTAGCTATAAGGATTAAATAGTTATGGAATTCAAAACTTAAGGTCCTTTTATGGTAATTAGGCCATTAAAGAAAAGTATGTAGATATTATGGCGACTCATCCATGGAAATTTAAAAAAAGGGCAATGACTAAATTGGAAAGTGAAATAGTTTAATTAATCAAAAGATGATAAAAAGAAATATCATCTTATTTTATCATATTCTTCCCCAAAAATATATGGAAACCCTAGGAGAGAGAGAGAAGAAACTTTCATGGCCAAATTGGGTAAGTTTTCTTGTCCCGTTTTTAGTAATTTTGATATTTTTGAAACCGGGATAGCTTAATCTGTCTATTTGGGAGATTAATTTGAGAAGCTATCAAAGTATGGAAATTAGGTCATGGATGTATATGCTGAAAATTAGACAACTTGTGGTAGAAAATGAAAGGTTGTTGATAGATCAACAATTTTTACAAAGTGATTTTTGATGAAAACATGATTTAAGGGCTAAAATGTAAAGTTGTGAAAATTGATGAAAAATTCTTAAATTTATAGAAAAAATGTGCTGTAAATTTTATGATGGAATTTTGGTTAGGCTTGGAATAGGGAGTAAATTGCACAAATTTCATTTTTCGACCTAGGGACGAAATAGAATTTATGGAAAAGTTAGGGGCAAAATGGTAATTTTGCCTAGGATTAAAATTGAGTCCACTTGAATATGAAATATGATAAATTGATGTTAAATTTACTCATATAGATTCGAATATACCAAATTCAGAGTTAGAACGAGGAAAAGAGGAAAATGTCGGATTAGTAGATTTTACGTACATGAACAATTATCGAGGTAAGTTCGTGTAACTAAATTGTGTATTTTATATTCTCGAATTAGATGTTGTGTTTGTGAATTGTATAAATATCATATATGTATATGACATTGAAAATATACCTGACAAAGCCCGGTCAACGGTAATGCTCGATAAATGATAAATGATAAATGATAAAAATGTTACTTATATGCTTGAAATGATTGTGGAATATGTTTACTTGAATTATATGAATGTTATGGATGTATGAAATAATCACATGCCGATAATGCTTGAAAAATGTTTAAATCCTGGTTGAATAAACGGAAAATCGATGGATATGTGATTTCCCGAAATGGATGAGGTCTTATATTTGTTGCTGACGAGATTTAGCTCAGACGAGTAATCCTATTGACCTCATTACAGAAAGGATTTAGCCCGGACGGGTAATCCTGATATAAGTCCTCTCGAGCATATGTTATGGATTGGATTTAGCCCGGACGGGTAATCCAGATCAAGCTCTTTAGAGCATATGTCATAAGTAGGATTTATCCTGGACTGGTAATCCTGACTAAGCTCTATTGAGTATATATACATTGGAGACAGGATTTAGCTTGGACTGGCAACCCTGTTGTATTCATGTGTGGCTCGAGAGTGTACTATCTGAAATAGTACCTTACGGGTACCGTTGAATATGAATTAACGGATCCTGATTTGTACACCTTGAGTGTACCTGTGTATCCATTGATATTTCAAATAAATTCAACGGGTGACAATCCAGACATTAGATATGAATAATAAAATGAGTTATTACATGTATCTGTTTGAAATACAAGAAAATGATGATACATGACAAGTGATATATGAAAGTAAGAGATGATTTATACATGTTAAATGAATACATGTTGTAGAAAGCATATGTGCGTGGAAACTTGATTGTTATTGAGCCCATTTATGTTTGTGATGTTATTATGGAATATATGACTAACAAGGGCAATGAGGATATGTGTAGGGCTTGAAGGCAAATTGATTGTATATGCCTTACATAGTTACCTCAAAATAGAATGAATGGCAAGTTAAGTACCATGTTATATGAACTTACTGAGCATTTTATGCTTACTTAGTTTTATTTCCCTGTTTTAGAGTAAATTAGAAGCTCGTTGGATTAGAAACTTGGAGGAGAGCACTCATACTATCCATTGTCCTATTTCGGTGAATATGGTAAAGCAATTATGGTTATAATGGCATGTATAGGTTATATTGGCCATATTGGCATGTAAATGTAAATGATTATTGTAATCTAGCCATTGGAATGACTAGTGATGCTTATGTTTTGGTACATGTATATATACATTTAAGTTTATCTTATGGAGATAACATAAGTGTTTATTATTGATTGATTGAGAAAGGTTAACTGAGTATGCTTATAAAAGGTAAGATTAAAAGTATGAATGCATGTAACAATATATCATGTTAGATGTTACAAATTGCTTGAATTCAATGCTTGAAATGGTTGGTATATGGATGTAAGTTTTAGTGCAGGTCATTGGTATGATTTTGGGTGAGAAATGAAGCTAGGAATAGCTTTATTTTGTCTACACGGGCAGACATACGGGTGTATGTCTAGACCGTGTGTGACACACGGCCTGGTACATGGGTGTGTGCTTAGGCAGTGTGTCCCCTGCACCATAAATTCGAGAAAACAAAATGCTTAGAATTGAGCACACTAGCAGAGACACGGGCGTGTGTCTTAGCCTGTGTGCTACACGGCCTAGAACACGAGCGTGTGTCTTGTCGTGTGAAACCTGTACCTAATTTTGAAAAGAATTAAATTAACCACACGGCCTAGCACACGGGCGTGTGGCATGGCCGTGTGCACAAGTCAGAGAGTTACACGAGGTCAAACACGGCCTGTAGCACGGGCGTGTGAGCCTTGCACCTTGGAAAAGTTTTGAAATTTTGCGAAAAATTCTTAGAGTTTCCGATTTAGTCCCGACTCGATTCTAATGCTTATATTGGGCCTCGAGGGTCCATTTAAGGGTTATGAATAATCTCAAAAAATGAATAGTGATTGACATGATTTATCTGAAAATATTCTGAAAGTTTCGATAATACTCCGTAACTCTGTTCCGACGACGGATACGGGTTTGGGGTGTTACAAAACTACTATTGACTAAGTCAAATTACCATATATGTTTAATTATTTCAATTCATATAAATGAACAATTTCCTGATAATTTAAACATGCTTTTGGAATTTTAAATCCTTCAAGGATTTCAATATAAACTTTACTATGTAGTGATTCATAAAAGGTTGTAATAACAACCATTAGACGCAAGTTAAATATTTTATGAACTACCAGTTTAATAATATATTTAAAGGTTATTGCGTCCACCACAAAAGAATATTATATCTTTTCATAATTAATGCCAGAAATTAGCGAAAAACTTCATATTTTTATTTCGTTTTTCAAAACTACTTCATTTGTACCCTCACTGGCTTTATACCTTTAGATATTTGGACTACTGGTCCAAAAACTCCACGAATTTAATTGTATTTGAGTTACGTCTTTCTATTTTGACCAATTTATTCTATATCTATATTTGTCAATAGATTTATTCAAGATCCTCCTTTTATTTCATTATTTCAACAATAATATTGCATGTAAAACCATTGCCGACCACTTTTATTATTGGTTTGACATTTTCTCAAATTGACATAACTTATCAAGATATCTTATTTTCATTATTTTAATCTTCAGTTTTAGTTACTTGAATCTCTTCTTGAGTTTTACTTATTAGTTATGTCTTGGGTTTCTTTGGAGCACTCGCGTTCACTATATGACTATCTAGATTTATTATTTTCTTTTATGAGAATTTTCATATTTGAAACTTGTAATGAGTTATCCTTGTTGAACTTGTAGTTCAAATTACTCTCCCCCCTAACTCATTACAACTTATTATTTCTCTTCCCCTAATGTCGGGAAAACTATCAAATCAAAATAATAAAAACAAATCATGTCATAATTGAATCTCCAATACATTTAAAGCATATAATAATACAAGGAGACTCGTAATTAATATATATTCCCAACTTTCTTTGAGTATTCACTCATCTTTGTTGTGGTGGAGCAATTGGAACATATACGTACATAC
Organism: Gossypium australe; assembly: GCA_005393395.2. Classification (NCBI taxonomy): domain Eukaryota; kingdom Viridiplantae; phylum Streptophyta; class Magnoliopsida; order Malvales; family Malvaceae; genus Gossypium; species Gossypium australe. Next base: position 73,481,970 of record CM016626.1, on the reverse strand, counting down.
AAAAATTCAAAGATGAGAAATATTTAGCTCTTGACCAAAAATAAATTGTAGTAGGGAGTATTTATAACTTATTGGCTTGATGCGTACAACACGTAAATCAACATAATCTCATGTTGAAATAGGAAGTTTAGTTATCATAAGTAATGATTTAGACATTAATCAGAGACGTTCAACCAATAATTTCTTTAAACCATTATGCACATAAATAACAAACTTTTACAAAAGTTTTTCAAACTAAATCAATAAAAGGTTGAGATATAAACTCATCAGTATTAGCAAGATGAATTGTCTTAATTACATGATCTAAAATTAATTATTTAAACAAGCAATCTTGTAAACGATAGATTGCAAGTTGATAACACATATGTGATTATTTTATAGATGCATCTATCAAAATTATATAATATCAAAACCGTCCACATGGTGGATGAATGGACCCATATTCATTTTAGAAATGCAAGACATTAAATCTCAACTTTAGCTAGTGAGTTTCTAACAATCAATTTTTATTGAGAACAAGCAACAAAAGAGAATTCTTTAAATTAAAGAATCTTCTGGTTCTTTAATGAATGTCGATATTAACTCTCAATTAATTTTCGCATCATACATGATCTAGGATGGTCTAACTGGTCACGCCAAGTAGTAAATGTATTTGTATCAGTAAACTTTTGGTTTACTTTAACATGCATTTCAATTGTACTAATAATGTCAATATAAATTGTGACAAATTGATACTTTTACTGTCATTCTTTTTACTTTGTATCCACATATGAGTACTATTGTGGCATTTACTATTGGAAATGTCTAAATCAATGTAAAGTCTATAATGCCACTAAGTCAATAAATATAATTCCAAATAATTATATGCAATATTCGCTTAAGGGAATACGCCAAAATCTTCGAATGCAGAGCATTTGGTCTACTAGTGTGATTTTTGCTTCGGATGCGAGAAGTCCCGAGCTCGATTCAAAATACTTTTAGAACCCTTTTAACAAGAGTTTTGTATAATCAATTAACTACCAAGAATAGTGCCTAGGTCATGTATAGAAACAAGCCTATATTAAATATATCAATAAACATTACATCTCAAATATAAAAATATAACATAATGAAAAACTAACAATTTTTTTTCATAACCATAATAAAAAACATGCATGGAATTTAATTCAAAATCCAACTATTCAAGCTCATAGAACTTTTCATTTACAATTGCTTATGTCATTTATCTAAATAATTAACATATGGAATAATATAAAATGTATGAACTTTAGCAATTCTTTGAACTAAATCAAATTTGAATAACCATAAAATTCATTGGTTTGTTAACATAAATTTGCATACTAGATATGTTTTAATCAAATATATTATTTAATTATGAAACCTATTATAGCGACATAAATAAATCAGTTAATATTCATTTTCATGAATAAATGAGATGCTTAAAACAATATGTAACACATGTAGTCAAAATTTAAAAAGCAGACCATCTCAAATATTTAAACCATATATCAAGTTGATTTAATATTTAAAGATGTACTTTTTTTCTGTGTTGAGTCTTGATGATTTTATTAAGAAGTAAGCAAATTAAACTCCAGTAGTAGATTTTGAATCCAATCAAAAGTTATTAATAGAAAAATTTGAGAGTTGATCTTATTTTCCAAGTGTACAACAAGTATATAACCAATGACTTTTAATACATAAGTTGTCTCTCTTCTTAAAGAGTTTTTGGGAATTCTTGGTCTTTTATTGCTTTTTTTCATTTTTTCACTTCTGGTGGTGAGAAAATTTATTACGACTATCCCCCATGACTATATTATAGTCCAATTTACTATATTCATGTCAAAGATTATATTTCTTAAATTTATTACATATTGTTGCATTCTCTTTAGGGAATGGTTAGCTTTCATGGCTAAAAAATTTTGTTCAATCATAAGTAAATTTTTTTCATGATATTGCTACCGTAGGAGCACATTTGAATCATGAAAAGTTGAATAACCTCTCTCTTGCAAGGTTCTTATTAGTAATATTTTTCCACGAAATTTTAATCGAGAACTTATTTTGAATACTGTAAAGTTATACTCACAATTTTAAAAACTTGCAACTTCAGGTGCATCCAACTATAACGAGCTTGAGATAGAATTACCATGTTCTATTGCTCATTAGTAAATCTTTCACAATCAAATATTTTGCTTTCAATCCCTTAACGAAGATGATGACAAAAGAAGATCGCAAAGATAGTCACAGTCAATTCAATTTAATAACAAGAGCAATCAACAATTCAATCCTCACTTTTTTTCATCCTTTTAAAATAGATATTTATAGTAATAGTGATTCATATGAAATATAATCTTTTCTTCATTCACAATCTCAATAAGAGATCAATTATAAATATGTTTTAAAACCAATGGATTAACCATCACAATATATTAATATATTAGTTCTTCTGGAGCTCTCGACTAATTTTTTTACTGCCAAATATTGAAATAATATTGGTTTATATTTTCTTTTATGCTTGCGTTCGCTTCGGGGAATGCAACAGATTTAGTAGGACAGACTTATAAATGTCCCAATAATTTCTTTATTTCATAATCACCATCGCAAACATGCGTGGATTTCAAATCAAAATCTATCTATTCATGTCTGTCATGATTAGTCTCCAATTATAATAAACATAATATATTAAATAAATCATAGTAAAATATACCTAAAGATCTTTAACATCATTGTTATCACCCTGGCTGAGTGGTTAAAGGCTTTAATGATTACCATAATGCGCATGCCTCAATTGAAATAGCAACAACTCTAGGAAGCAATCGACAATAGTAAAATTTGGGATATTTTTGTAACTCATGGAGAAAAACAATTAAAAGAGAATCGTGCTGATAACATGTTATAACATTAAAAGACAGAGAATAAAGAACAAAGAGAATGAGAGAGCAGAGAATGAGAGAGCAAAGAGAGTGTATTTTACTGATCAAGGGGAATATATGCAAAGCTTCTCAAAAGTCTCTATTTATAGGCATAAGAAGTTTTGTTAAGTATGACTCCCATTTCAGTCAAATTTGAGAAATAATTTTCTAGTTAAACTTTATTTATTTGTTTTAATCAAACTCTGATTAGTCAAGATTATTTTATTATTATTTGACCTATGAATTTAGCCCATAAATAGGCTCTTTTACAACCTTAGAAAATACACCCATTAGAGACTAGAACTCATAACACTTTTGGAGAATTTTTGTGTTTACGTTTTGAGGGTTCTTTGTTTTTCGGGTTTCGGGGTTTAGTTTTTATCTCCATCTTTGTACTCTTTGCTCTTTTGCCATTATAGTAAAATTGTCTTTGCCTGTGATTTTTTATCATATTTGGAGGGGTTTTTTCACGTTAAATTTGTGTGTTCAGTTTCTCAATTTCTTCCGCTATTTTTACTTGTTCGTTGCTTAATCGGGTCGATCACCAACAAGTGATATCAGAGCTAGTTCAATTTTTTGTAGATCAGCCCATTCAAAGATGGCGGCGACAAGGTTTGAAATTGAGATGTTCAATGGTGTCACGAAATTCAATCTGTGGCAAGTTCGGATGATGACAATTTTCAAATCGCCTAAAAAAGGTTGTTACCGGGAAAAAGCCTGAAAATCTAAATCAAATAGAATGAGAAGAGCTTGATGAAAAGGCCTTGTTTACAATCTAGTTGTGCCTCGCGAATACAGTAATACAGAAGGTATTGATGGAGAAGACCTCATTCGCCTTGTGGAAAAAGTTAGAATCTCTTTAAGCGACTAAGTTTCTGGCTAATCGTTTAGTGTTGAAACAACGTCTATTTACGTTTTGCATGAACGAATGTGAGCTTCTTAGATATCACATCATTCAATTCATTGCTCTTTTAAATGATTTAAAGAATGTTGAGCTTTAGATTGACGATGAAGATCAGGCTATGCTATTATTGCGCTCTTTACCCCCTTCATACAAGTCTTTCAAGGAGACCCTGATTTATGACAGAGACAAACTCTCATTCGAATATGTGAAGGGTCATTTGTTGAGTAGAGATAAACTCGACAATGAGTTTGGTTTGGATAGCAAGGCAGATAGGCAAGCTTTTGTTTTGGTAGCATTAAAAAGTGAGACAAAAGGTGTTGCTATTATAAAAAGTTAGGTCACGTCAAAGTAGATTGTTATAAACTGCGAAATAAAAGAGCTTCTGAAAGTAACGAGGGAGATGTAGTCGGTGCTAATTTGGCCAATGAAAGAGGTGATGATTTCTTATTAGTGTCAACGAGCGATAACTCCAAGCTTACGTTTGAGTGGATCCTAGATTCGGGATGTTCTTTCCACATGTGTCCCAATAGAAAATGGTTCTCCACATACAGTTCGGTTGAAGGTGGAGTTGTGCGCATGAGAAATGATTCATCCAGTAAGGTAATTGGTATTGGTACTGTTAAAATTAGGATACATGATGTAAGGTAAGACACCATCAGATGTTAGGTATGTACTTGATTTACGAAAGAATCTCATCTCCTTGAGTATTTTAGACTTGAAAGGATGCAGAATCAACATCGACTCGAGCAACATTAAAGTATCTTGTGGAGCTCTTTTTTTGTTAAAAGGTAAAAGAACCGACAGTCTTTATATTCTGGAAGGTTCAACAGTGATCAATGAAATTGGATGTCCCTCGTCCGTTATGGAGTCGAAGTCAACTCGTTTGGAGCGGAGGCAACTTGGTCATAGGAGGGAAAAATGTATGACCGTTTTGTTGAAGAGAGCTTCTCTTTTGGATGTAGGTTTTGACAAGTTAGGGCACTGTGTTCGTGAAAATCAGACCCGGGTTAGTTTTTATTTGGTAGTGTACAAGTCGAAGGCTAGAAGTCTTCTAGTTTCTAAGCACAGATTCGACTCAGTTAATTCCCTGCATAGTTCAAGATAGACCCGTGGCAAGCTTCGACAAAGATGGCGTTGTGGAAATATGAGTCAAGGTGGAGATTTGTTAAGTATGACTCCTATTTTAGTCAAATTTGAGAAATAATCTTCTAGTTAAACTTTGTTTATTTGTTTCAATCAAACTCTGATTAGTCAAGATTATTTTATTATTATTTGACCTATGAATTTAGCCTATAAATAGACTCTTTTACAACCTTAGAAAATACATCCATTAGAGATTAGAACTCATAACACTTTTGGAGAATTTTTGTGTTTACGTTTTTGAGGGTTCTTTTTTTTTCGAGTTTCGGGGTTTAGTTTTGATCTCCATCTTTGTACTTTTCATTCTTTTGCCATTACAATAAAATTATCTTTGCCTGTGGTTTTTTTTATCTTCTTTGGAGGAGTTTTTCCACGTTAAATTTGTGCTTTCAATTTCTCAATTTCTTCCGCTATTTTTACTTGTTCGTTGCTTAATCGGGTCGATCACCAACAAGTATAAATGAAGTAGAGATCTACTTCTAATAACTATTAGAATTTAAAGTACATTAAAACTTATCTTGATCTTGATGGAAATCCACTTAATAAGATATTTATAACAAATTAAATCTTTTTAATAGAGTGACTACTTTTAATCATAATCCCAAACTTTTAAATTGGAGGGAAAACAATTTTAAACATGATCAAACCTGTATTTTATTTGCTGTTGCAATAATGAGAGTACTTAATCTAATTTGTTTAACATTTATTTTAAATATAACTTTTGAAAAATAAAAATTAAGGTAATATTTTCTATTGTATTAAGTATAATTTGAATATTTGATATGAGTTATCAAATATATTAAAAAAATTAAGTTTTGATTTTTTTTTCAAATACATTAAAAGTTTTATCCATCGCAGCTTAAGTCTATAAAAAAATATAAACTTAATAAAAAAAACCTATTTTGGAAATGTTCTGGCAAGAACTTGAATAAAAATATTTTATTTTAATGATGACAGGTCTAATCCTGATTGATTATTAATATTTTGTTTTTCATGCTTACACGCTTTTGAATTTGTGTTATACATGAATAAAATTAACGTAGTACGTTCCTTAACTTCTACGAAATGTTAAAGGCACTTAAGCTACTAATATACGTCAGTTGCTCCGATCAGTTGTTGGTCAAAGCGAATCTTCAAACTTCAAACTATTCAAATGTCAACGCTGCTTTGTTGAATTGAAAATGTCACATCTCTTGTACATTATAAATTCCCAATCCATCAAACAGATTGCATAGCAGCAGATCAACAAGTGCCCGCAAATACAAACAGTAATATTTGAAAGATGTATGTGACCAGGCCTCTTTCTATGTATAAACAGTTCCCTTCATCACTTTCGTTACCACCTCCCGAGGGTCCCAACTCCGGCATACTGGTAATCCTCGACGAAGAAGCCGAGCCAACTTGTTGTTTCGGATTGTGCAAAAGCCACGAGCTAGACGACTTGCCTTTCCCTCAAAACAAGAAGATCAAGCTTCAATATACAACCGGAACTTCAGGCAAAAATCGACACGTTCATTGTAACGACGTCTCCTTCATTCCCGTTCTCGGTCAGCCATTGTCCTCCAACCGTTACTACGCTTTACAACCTCGAGGAAGCCATAAAGGGTATGTGTATCATCACAAATTCAACTCAATTTTGTTCATATACATAGATTGATTCCTGATGGATTCTTTGTTTTGGGGGCACAGTGAAGCATTCACAAATTCATCAGAGGAAGATGCAGTCACTTGCTGTTTCTGCCGGTGTTTTCCCGACATTGAACCACAGCCTGCCGATGAACATGATATATATCAACAATTTGAGATCCGCCCAACGAACTGGGGTGGTCGCTTTGTTGCCAAATCAGTAGCCCCAGATGGGGTACCTCCAGGATTCTTAGGAAGAAAAGGTTGGCGGGCGTTCACCTCAACTCCTCGTTGTTTCACCTTGGGTGAAGAACCAGGGCTCGACACTGCCCCCCGAGCTCGGCTCCCACACTTCGATTTCCCCTTGTCTTGCAAGAATTCTGAACCTGTTGTTATCGGGAAATGGTACTGCCCTTTCATTTTCATCAAAGATGGAAGACCAAAAGATCAAATGACTAGATCAATGTACTACGAAATGACACTTGAGCAAAGATGGGAACAACTTTTTGCCTACAACAATGACTATAACGAAGACAATGTAGTAGTTGTTGACACGACGGTTGAAAAAGACTTGGTTAAAGTTAACGGGACAACGGAGATTTCGGTAGACGATCAGGAAACGGTCGACAGAGTGATGTGGTTCCGCAAAGGAGGTTTGGGTATTGGGCTAAGTTTGTCCATTGTTGAGAGAATGAAGTGGGAAGAAGAAAGGTTTGGGTGGAGTGGTGGGAAGGAAAGGCAAGAAAGGGTTAAAAGGGTGGAGAAAATGGAAACAAAGGGTGAGTGGAATCGATTTGGGTGGTATGTGTTGGTGGAGAGGTTTGCATTGAGAAGAATGGATGGGAGTTTAGCATTGACATATGATTTCAAGCATACTCAAATTGTTAGAAACAAATGGGAATGATTATTTATGTTATCCTTTTGCAATGGGTGAATTTTTATAGAAGATTCTTTTACTATTCTTTTGTATTTAGTTCTATTTTTGTTTTGAGATGTAAAATTTTAGTCTTCATGCTAATATTTTTTTTTTTAAATTTCATCAAATAATTTGTCTTATTTTTAAACATGCAATGAACAAATAGGTACTCTTTTTTTTTTTGTGGAAAGATAAATATGGATTCATTAATTCTGGATAGCATCATGCTTACAATATTTGAAAGGCCACGGAAGGAAAAAAAGGGGGGGGGGGGAGCAAACACCCAATCAGCTGGGCAAGAACATAACCTAGTTCTTTTTGCAACCCAGTCAGCCACCTTGTGAGAAGCTCTAGAACTGAAACAAAAAGAAAAATTTAGACTCAACAACACTAAAAATATCCATCTCCACAGTTTTGCTCCTCCAGAAGTTGCATCCCGATTTAAGAGAAAAAAAAAATCAGATTTTAAAGAAGCCCCAAATCATTGATGTTTAGCAATGATAGAAGCATCGAGTCGAACAGCAAGGGCTTCCGCCACACGAGATGATGAAGCATATACTCTAGCATTTTCGCTATCCAAAATTTCCCCTAGGTTGTTTCTTGCGAGCACAGCAATACCAGCTATATTACTGCCTTCATTCCATGACGCATCACAGTTAATCTTTACCGTGTTACCATTCGGTCTGATCCACCTTGAGGCAGGAATGATAGTTGGAGGGTTATTATTCAATTTCGTTCCCATTACCGTTGAATACCATACGCCATTTGCCTTTTATTTTGTTTTGGCTAAGTCAAATTTCTGTTGTTTTTCATAAAAAAATTCATTATAATCATTGAAAAACATGCCATTTGACTTTTAATCATCCTTTTAAATGAAAAAGTGTAGCTCTCATCAGTTGGTCAACAAGAATGTTTCAAAGTCCAGACTCGTATCTAAATGCCAAAGCATACATTTTAATTACTTGAATTCAACGTATCATGTCTCTTATAAATACTCTTCATCAAGAATGAGATCACATATATTCAGATTCCATAAAAATATATCGAATAGCAAATAAAACAAGTTTATATCAGTGCGCAAACCCACAGTTACCTCGAAAGATGTATGTAACAAGGCCTCTTTCTATGTATTAACGGTCTCCTTCATCACTTTCGTTGCCACCTCCCTAGGGTCCCAACTCCGGCATACTGGTAATCCTTGACGAAGAAGCCGAGCCAACTTGTTGTTTCGAATTGTGCAAAAGCCACCAGCTAGACAGCTCGCCTTCCCCTCAAAACAAGAAGATCGAGCTTCAATATGGAAACGATGCAGGCCGATATGTCGCTTTCATTCCCGTTCTCGGTCAGCCATTGTCCTCCAATCGGTACTACGCTTTGAAAGCTCAAAGACGTCATAAAGGGTATGTGTATAAATTTGACTATTTGTGGCGTTTATCCAAATGTCACAGAAGATATATTTTTGTTATTTAACGATATAGGAGACGAAAAATAATAACTTATATGCATGTCACTTTAGCCACGACATTGATTGTCAAAAGTGACAATAGTGATAGAAGCGTTTATATTTATTTTTTGTGATATAATTTATTTCCTTTTATTTTTTTGGGTTTTTTATTTTAGGTGCAGTTAGAAATTCATTAGAGGGAGATGTTGTCACTTGTTTCCGCTGGTGTTTTCCCGACATTGAACCCAGCGAGCTGATCATCATGACATATATCAACAATTTGAGATATGCCCAAAGAAGCGAAGTGGTTTCTTTGTTGCCAAATTAATGGCCCCAGATGGGGTACCTTTAGAATTTTTAAGAAGAAATGGTTGACAAGCGTTGATCTCAACTCCTTGTAGTTTCACCTTAGGTGAAGCATCAGGGCTTGACAATGCCCTCTGAGCCCGACTCCTACAATTTTATTTCCCCTTGTCTTGCAAGATTTATGAATCTGTTATTGTTGGGAAATGGTACTGCCCTTTCATTTTCATCAAAGATGGTAGACCAAAATATCAATGTATTACAAAATGACATTTAAGCAAAGATGGGAGCAAGTTTTTACCTACAAAAATAACTATAACGAGACAATGTGGTTGACATGACGGTTGAAAGAGAAATGGTTTGATTTAATGGGACAACGGAGGCGATTTCGGTAGATGATTAGGAAACGCTCAATAGAGTGATGTGGTTCCGCAAGGGAGGAGGGGAAGGAACGATGAGTGTTGGGCTAATTTGGCTCTTGTTGAGAGAATGAAGTGGGAAGAAGAAAGGTTTGGGTGGAGTGGTGGGAAAGAAAGGCAAAAAAAAAAAAAAAAAAGGGGTTAAAAGGGTTGAGAAAAAGAAAACAAATGGTGAGTGGAATCGATTTGGGTAGTATGTGTTATAACATCTTAAAATAGGGCCTAGAAGTTTGGGCCTGGCGAGGTACGGTCAATGGTTTGGGTCGAGGATTAAAATTAGGAGTAGCCAAAGGGCAATTATACCAAAATTAGGAAGTTAACTTATTTTCTTCTTTATAACACCACTCATGCATGTAACTCTTTCCTACTTCTACTGCGATTAGGTTATCCTAAGAACATTTAAACACCTAGTGCCTATAAATTAAGCTCTTTTCATTGAAAATTCAATATTCTTTTGAACGACAAAACTCTCTCAAATTCCTTCATCAATTATCTTGTTGTCAAGTTTTTATGAAAGCAAGAACCCAAAACTTACCTCTTAGGATTTGTTAAGATTTTATTTCTCAATTTTGTTGATGTTTAGAAATAATTAAAAAAAAGTTCACAACAAAGGAAACTAGGTTCGCCAAAAGACTAGCATGTGTGAACCTAGGTTCACTTGTGTTTATGTATGAATTTTAATGTGTTTTGTCTATTAGTGACTTGTGTATGTTTCTGAAAATTGTGAACCTGGCAGAACCGTCCACAATTAAAGACAAGGGAAAAACGAATCTTGTTTAAAGTTTTTAGCAAATTGGTGAGTGTTTAGGGATCGCCTCATGTATGTGCGAACCATAGTGTTAATCAAGAGCTTAGGGTCTTATCCTAAGTTATGAGAGTAAGTCTTCTCTATATTCCTATTTTGTGAATGTGATTATATATGTGTTTTTTTATGAACAGTGATATGTGAGCGCATTACGAACAGTGTTTTGTGAGCTCCTCATGACCCGCAAGCTTTATGTTTAAGAAAATATTTTGACACTATAATATTTTGAAACAATTGGATATAATGGCATGCCATAGGATTGTGAGTACTCACCTTTGTATTTTGTGTTTTGGGTGAGAAGCCCTAGGACAGGTTAGGGGGAATAAGGGAATACTGGGCTAAGCCCCATTCAATGGAATATATTGGTGTGTTTGGAGAGTGCTTAGCTTTATGCTATACTTTGAGACATGTTAAGACTCTTCGAGTCAAAGTGATGAGCTATAAGGAGATCCACTTATCCAATAGAAAAGAACATTTGAATAAGATTGTGTTTTCTGATATATTATGTTTTACTATTGTAAGATAACTGATAGTGAGTAACTGCGACCAGGCTTTGCGTGAATATGGAGAACCCAGTTCACAGAGCAGTAACCTTGTTAAAATTTTTATTTACCTTGTGTTTTGTACCTGCTACATGGTTTTTCTTTCTTGTTTATTCACTAAGTTCACAAGAGCTCCCACACTCCTTTCTAAACATTGCAGATAGTTAGACCGCACAATAGGTAGCGATGAAGCGAGTGATCCAAATGGACTTTGGACTTAAAGGCAATGTGGGACTCTGCTTAGGCTTGGTGATTTCTTTATATCTGTAGACTTTGCCAATTGCTCTAAGTCTTAGTTTTGTTTTATATTTTTTTTAATATCTCTTGCGAACCAATGAAACTATTTATGTGCACCTGAATTTTTAAGTATATGAATATAGTTCAAAGCTTTGCTTAAAGTTTTCTTAATTCACAAGTACATGCTTAAGTATTTAATCTTTAACAAAGTGTTTGCCATAAGCAAAACATGTAATAAATCAAACTGAGTAACTTATATTGAGTTCGCCAATGTCACTGTGAAGTGATAAGGTTATCGAACTGTGCAAAGTGTGAAACCTAACAATTGGCGAACTGGTACGTGCGAACCATTAATAATTTCGATACACGAAATTAGGAGAAACCCTATGAGGTGTGTTTGCAGAATCTAAACACATAGGGGTTGTTTGTGAATACATAACCTTTTTAAGGAAACTTACCCCGTGAAAGACTTAGAATGCGTGAGCTAAGTAAGGGCGCGAACCCCAATGTCAGATAGTTGAACTATAGTGTTCCACGGGGTATATTGTTTTGCAAAACTTTGGGTTCACATGTTCTTAATTCCTTTCATCAAATGATTATGTCTTCATGGAAAGAGTAGTTAAGTTCTTGCAAGTGATATAGGTTCGCATGTTACTACTGTGCGTACCATGAAGCAAGAGATGTGAGTTCGCGAGCTTGTGATTTCTTAAATCTAAACATGTTTTATGTTTTAAAGTGTGTTGGAGGATAGGTTATGTTTAAATGGAGAGTGACTTACGTGGTTAATTTGGCGTTCCATTGCTCAGGTCTGATGACTGGACTGGGAATGGAATGTTACATTTAATGGTACTAGAGTCAGGTTGGTTAATTTGTTAGGTTCACCAAGTTTGTAAATTATTCATAGTAACAAATATGATTGTTTGTTGTTGGGGTACGATTAGGAAAAATACATTGCCTTGGTTCAGCTGTTTCTTTTGTAGGACTAGTGGTTGTGCTCACAGATACGCTTGGCGAGCTGTGCTTATAGGTGTGGTGTACAAGTTATGCTCGCAGATGTGTTTTGGCGAACTAAGTTCGCAAATGTGTTTGTCAAGCTTAGGATGCATAATTGAACATGCATATTTTTATTGCTTAACCCGTATTTTATGTACGTTTAGAGTTAGTAAAATGCATTGTAGAAGAGTAAATGAGAACTCGAATAGTGTTAATGGAGCTGCAAACCTTTTAGAGGGTGACAAGACTTCAGCGTCACCTATGCAACCTCATAGGGAAAATGTTCTGGATGAGAGTGTCGAACCGTTGGTACAAGCCATGATTGGGGCTTCCCATCATGTCACTAGTACCAATGCTGCTCCAATCAATCGAGGATTGCCATTAGAGTGTCTGTAAGCTCTAGGTGGAAAGGAATTCAGTGGTGTTGGGGGAGCTAATCCTACTAAGGTAGAGTATTGGTTTAAGGGTGTTGAAAAGATCTTTGAGCAAATGGCCTGTGCCGAGGAAGAAAAGCTGGGATGTACAATATCCTTACTCATTGTCGAAGTCTATTACTAGTGGAACAATGTGAAGCAGGGAACTGCTGTGAACCGCTTAACGTGGAACTTCTTCCTAGAAATGTTTAAGAAGAAATTCATGGGCAAGCAGTACATGGAAGCTCACAAGTGTGAATTTATTAACTTGGTGCAAAGTGAAATGTCTATAGCTGAGTACGAGGTAGAATTTGTGCGACTAAGCTAATATGCAACTGAGATGGTCTCCTTGGAGAGGGATCGTTGTGAAAGGTTTTACTTTGGGTTGCATCGCAACATCCAACTCTTTCTGGTAGCACATGACATGATGAACTTCGATGAGTTGGTGGATAAAGTGAAGGATATCGAAAAATTTAGAATAGTGGCTCCACAAACTATAACGCGGTCTGTGAAATAAATGTCTGGATAGTCTGGACGAACATCCAAGAGGAATCGCGAATCGCATAACTTTGGTAGAAATGTCAGACACAACTTCCAATCAGAACAGTTGCAGAAGTAGGGTAATACCTAGGTTGAAAAAGGAGGTTCACACAAATCGTCAAGTTGACCGCTCTATGAACACTGCGAACATAAGCATCCTAGGGAATGCCTAAAATTTATTAGAGGATATTTTAAGTGTGGGTCCAAAGAACACATGTTAATGAACTACCCGGAATAACTAGAGAGATAGCAAACTTAGAACTTATCCCCCACACCAGTGTGACCAGGAGTTTGCGGTTGAGGTCGAGGTAGAGGTAATGATACAAGACAGGTTGGGCAGCGAACCCTAACAAACACTGTTGCCACAAAAATTGAGACGGAAGGGCTTGTACGAATGTATCTATTAAGAAACCATAGGACCAGGGAACGACTAACGTTATCACAAGTACCTTCACTCTATGAACTATTCCATTATTTTCTTTGACTGACTTTGGTTCTACACACTTGTACGTTTTGAGCGAATTGATCTGTGAATTAGGTATACCAGTAGGAATCATTGATAAGGGTATAACTGTTACTAGTTCATTTGGTGAGAGTGTTTTGGTAAATAGAGTGTACCGTAGGTGTCCCTTTATGGTCTAAAGACATGTTTTCTTTTTTGATTTGATGGAATTACCCTTTTATTGGTTTCAACATAACCTTGTGAATGGACTGACTAACTAAACATAAAGCTAAGATAGATTTTGAGGTGAAAAGAGTGACTTTGCGAAGTGGTGAAGGGGTGGAAATTGTTGTGGTTGGAGAGCGAGCCCAATTTCTATCCAACATGGTCTCGAAAATTAGAGCAGAGAAGATATGGGTAAAGACTGCGAAGTTTACCTAGCTTATGTGATGGTTTCGTAGGGCAAAGAGCTAAGGGTCCGCGATATTCGCACTGTAGAGGATTTTTCTGACATATTTCTAGACGAGCTACCTAGTTTAACCCCAGAATGCGGGTGGAGTTCGACATTGAATTATACCATGGTAGTTCGCCAATGTCTATTACACCCTATCGCATGACACCAAGGGAACTTAAAGAATTGAATATACAACTACAAGAGTTGCTTGATAGGGGTTACATTCGACCAAGTGTATCACATTGGGGATCGCCAGTTTTATTTGTAAAGAAGAATGATAGTAGCTTGCAGATGTGTATCGACTATAGGCAATTAAACAAATTTACCATAAAAAAGTACCCATTGCCACGAATTGATGACTTATTCGACCAACTGCGAGGTGCCATAGTGTTCTCAAAAATAAAATTGCAATATGGATATTACCAGCTTAAGGTGAAGGAGTCAAATGTTTCGAAGATAGCATTTAGAAGAAGGTATGGACATTATGAATTTATGGTCATGCCCTTCGATTTAACTAATGCACCTGTTGCGTTCATGGACTTGAAGAATCGAGTGTTCCAAGAGTATTTGGATTAGTGTGTGGTGGTCTTCATAGATGAAATTCTTATGTAATCGTGAACTGAAGAAGAGCATGATGCTCACCTGTGAACTGTGTTACAAATTCTACGAGAGAAACAACTATTCGTGAAACTTCTCCAATAAACAATCATCCCACCCCAATGCAGATGCAACTAAACATGCTCAACGTAGACATACCGAGATACATGCTTACATGCTAAAATATAGTTATCAGTCATACATACAGATCAGTAAACATGCTCGATACATACATTATATACATTCAGTCACACAATTTAGGGTCTAAGTAGTGCTTACCGACCCTACAGTAGGTTCACAGTTGACTTGGGCGACCCGTGCAACCCTAGGAATCATTTTAGCTAAATGGCCAACACACCAATGTGGCTTGCCCGTGTGGGCCCACACGCCCAGATTGGCATTGCCTGTGTGGTTCACACGGCCTAGCCAAGTATCACATGCCCATGTGGTGTGCCTGTGTGCGCCCACACGCCTGTGGGGTCCACACGCCCAATTTGGTGTAGCCAGTGTGGATCACACGGCCCCGCCCTAGTCATCACACGACCGTGTCTTGTGCATGGCCTAGCCTTCGTCGATCACACGGTCGTGTTGTCGCACGCGGCCTACCACACGGGCGACCACACGCCTATGTGGCATCAATAGTTTGCAATTTTGATTTTCATCGAATCCCATTTTCTGCGTTTTCGGGTACACACCTGGTTCGTTTTCACTGATATTGCAATCCCGAGATCTTCAGAACCTATAATCGACATTATCCAAGCCCGAATTTAGCAACACAAACGAAAACTAAACCGGAAATATTTCATAACAAAACCTTACAATATCAAATAGTAAACTCGGTCACTTACTGACAACGAACCGAAAATCCCAAACGTTTAAACCTTTGCGGGAGCTCTAACTGCTGCTTGATCTTTACCTAATTAGAAAGGAAAAAAAAAGGCCCTTTTTCGGAAAACCAACTGTGGAACGATAAGATAGAGACAAAAAGGGGCACTTATCGAACGCACGAATTCAATTGTTGAACAAAAAGGAGGCAAAACGGAAATCAAAAGAGTAGAGAAAGGAAATAGTAGAGAAGAAAAGGAGATTTTGAAAAAAACGTTAGAATTTTGGGGAAGGGAAGCCGAAATCTTGAAAAAAAATTTAAAAAATAAAAACAAAATAAAATCTGATAACTCCCCCCAAATCCCTTAATTATCTCCAGTAACCCACTACTCAGAATTCCTGTTTGACCGAAACTCTCTCGGTCAAACGAGCAAAAATAGACTCTCACGCTCGCACAGGGATTCGAACACAAGACCTTCAATAATCTGACACTCAACCACCAGACCAGCAGGCCCATTCTGATATGGTTGAATAAATAATTTAATCTAAGCCCATTGCTCAAGTATAACGCTTAAGTCAGAACAATACCCAAAATTTAACAAAGGTAAGGCTTGAACTTGGGACTTCTCACACACACCCAGAACACATAACCACTGAAGCAGATACACAGTTGTGTCAATTTTCACAAAACCCGAAACAAAAATTTTGGGGCGTTACAACTCTACCCCCTTAAAAGAAAATTTCGACCTCGAAATTTACCTGATCAGAACAAATAAGGATACTGCTGACGCATCGCATCCTTAGGTTCCGACGTGGCCTCTTCAATACTATGGTTTCAACACAACATCTTCACTAATGGAATAGACTTCCTCCGAAGAACCTTTACATCGCGATCCAGAATCTGAACCGACTCCTCTTCGAAAGTCAAATCTGGCCTAACCTCAATCTCCTCAACAGGGACAATATGAGTAGGATCAGAGCAGTAACTCCTCAACATCGAGACCTGAAAAACATTATGGATGTGGTCCAGCTCTGGAGGTAGCTCTAACTGATAAGCGACCGATCCCACTCGCTTCAGAATTCAGTAAGGCCCAATAAACCTAGGGCTCAACTTGCCCTTACGACCAAACCTCAGAACCTTCTTCCATGGCGTGACCTTAAGAAACACGAAGTCCCCCACCGAATATTCAATCTCACGCCTCTTCAGATCCGCATAAGACTTCTGTTTGTGAGAAGTCACCTTCAAACGATCCCCGAATCAGTCGTACCTTATCCTCAGTCTCAGAACTAGCTCAGGACCCAACACTCGCCGTTCGCCCAACTCAGTCCAACACAAAGGAGTACGAAACTTACGACTATACAGAGCCTCGTAAGGTGCCATCTGAATACTCGACTAAAAACTATTATTGTAGGCGAACTCAGCAACAGCAGATAATCCTCCCAACTGCCTTGAAAATTGATAACACAATTTCTCAACATATCCTCTAGTATTTGAATCATCCTCTCAGATTGACCATCGGTTTGAGAATGAAACGTAGTAATGAAGTCCAATCTCGAGCCCAAAGGCTCATGTAACTTTTTCCAGAACCAAGACATGAAGCGAGGATCTCTGTTAGAAATAATCGACACTGGAACCCTGTGTAGTCTCACTATCTCAGAAATGTAGAGCTTCGCTAATTTCTGAAGAGAATAGTTGGTCCTAATTGGGATGAAGTGCGCAGACTTGGTCAATCGATCCACGATGACCCAAACAGAATCCTTCTTAGTGGGTGTTAGAGGCAACCCACTAATGAAGTCCATCGTTACTCGCTCCCACTTCCATAGCGGAATCTTAACTGACTATAGCAAGCCTGAAGGTAACTGATGCTCAGTCTTAACCTGCTGGAATATCAGACATCGTGCCACAAAATCAATAACTTCCTATTTCAATGCCGGCCACCAATACAATTCTCGAAGATCTCGGTACATCTTTTTCCCACCGGGATGCATAGCATAAGGGCTACTATGTGCCTCTCTCAGAATAGACTACCTCAGATCAGTATAATTCGGTACACAAATCTGACTCCGAAAACAGAGTACACCATCATTATTCAGCCTAAAGTCCGTAGTGTTACCACTCTCAACCTGACAGAACCGAAGACCCAATGATTCATCCTCTAACTGACTAACTCGAATCTGTTCTATCCAAGTCGGTTTAACCTATAGCTTAGCCAACAATCTTCCATCGTCGAACAAACTAAGTCGAGCGAACAACGCTCTCAGACCAGTCATCACTTTACGGCTCAATGCATCGGTCACCATATTGGCCTTGCTAGGATGGTACTCAATACTATAGTCATAGTCCTTAAGCAGCTCAATCCATCTACGCTACCTAAGATTAAACTCCTTCTGAGTTAGGAGGTACTTGAGGCTTTTGTGATCGATGTAGATAATACACCTCTCATCGTACAGATAATGCCTTCAGATTTTCAAAGTAAAGACTACGGTGGCCAGTTCCAAATCATGGGTCGGATAGTTTGCCTCATGCGTCTTAAGCTGACGAGACACATATGCCACAACATTACCATCCTGCATCAGAACACAACCCAAACCCACATGCGAAGCGTCACTATACACTACAAACTCCTTGCTGGATTCAGGCTGTATTAGAATAGGGGCTTGAGTCAGAACAGATTTGAGCTTCTCAAAGCTTGATTTCTACGCATCAGTCCAGGCAAACGGTACACCTTTATGTAGTAGCTTAGTTAAAGGCGCCGCAATTAGTGAGAAACCTTCCACAAACCGCCGATAATAACCCGCCAGACCCAGAAAACTGCGAATCTCAAACACATTCTTCGGCTATTTCCAATATAGTACAACCTTAATCTTCATAGGACCGATTTGGATCCCCTCAGCAGACACTACGTGCCCCAGAAAAGTGACCTCACGAAGCCAGAACTCTCACTTACTAAATTTAGCGTGGAGTTGCTTTTCACACAGAATCTAAAGCACTACTCTAAGATGCTCATCATGCTCATCTTCAGTCTTAGAGTATACCAAAATGTCGTCGATGAAGACCACGACAAACTAATCCAGGTAGAGCTGAAACACTTGGTTTATCAGATCCATAAATGCGGTCGGTGCATTTGTCAACCCGAAAGGCATAACTAGGAACTCGTAATGCCCATAACGAGTCCTAAAAGCAACCTTATGAATATCCACATCCTTAACTCTGAGCTAATGGTACCCAGAACGAAGATCTATCTTAGAAAACATGAAAACTCCTCGAAACTGATCAAAAAGGTCGTCGATTCTCAAAAGTAGATACTTATTCTTAATGGTCAGCTTGTTCAGCTGTCGGTAATTAATGCATATCTTCATGGTCCCATCCTTCTTCTTAACGAACAAAACTGGTGCTCTCCAAGGAGATACACTAGGACGGATGAAACCACGGTCCAAAAGTTCCTGCAACTGAGCCTTAAGCTCTATAAACTCCTTCGGTGCCATTCGATAGGAGGCGATAGACACTAGAGCCGTACTAGGAAAAAGCTCAATCCCAAATTCCACTTCCCGATTTGGAGGTAAACCCGGTAGCTCCTCAGGAAAGACATCTGGAAAATCCCTTACAGTTCAGATGTCCTTTACAGTAGAATCCCCAGAAACAGAAACACTAACATAGGCCAAGAACGCCTTACATCCCTTACGAACTAGTTTCTCAGCCACCAGTGCAGAGATCACATTAGCCAAATAATTTCGACGTTCTCCAATCATGACTATCTCATTATCCTCCTCAGTTCTCAAGATGACCCTCTTAGTCGCACAGTCTAGACTGACACAGTGCTTGACCAACCAATCCATACCCAGAATCAGGTCGAACTCTCCAAATAGAAGCTCTATCAGATTAGCCAGAAATACAGACCCTTGAACCTCTGGCGGAACATCTCTATACAGTTTGCTAACCCGAACCGATTTCCCCAGTGGACTCAGTACAGTCACCTCACTAGAAGTACTCTCAACCAAGATCCCCAAGTTTCTAGACACAGTGCTAGCTACATAGAAATGTGTGGAACCTATGTCTATCAAAGCAAAGTAAGGTACATCATGAATTAAGAACATACCGGTAATGATGTCTGGAGCATCTCTGTCCTCTCGACGGCGAGCAGCATAAACAAGAGCAGCCTGCATCGCCTTAGTCTGTCCAACACCTCTGACTGGTGCCCTCTGTCAATGGCCCATACCGTTACCACCCCTAGCCTGAACACGACTCCTCTTTGGCTGCTGAACTACCCTCTGTGGCTGCACAGTACCAGAACCCAGAGCTTGCATCTGATCGGCCCTCAGCGGACACTCCTGAATACGGTGCTCTAATGACCCACACCTCAAACACGTCCCAGTCCTCTTCCAACACTTGCCCTGATGGCGTCTACCACAATCTCCACACAACTGCAATCTAGTAGGAGCAATAGGGGGCCCAGCTCTAACTGGCCCATCAGTCTTGGCCTTTTTCTTAGGCATCTGTACCGAACTCGAGGGCTCCGAATCCTTCCTGTTCTTACTCCTCTCACGATTTCTGTTTTGGCGCTCAGCGCGCTTAACCTCCTCGGCGATCTTCACCTTCTCTACCAGAACGGAGAACTCTCACTCCCTCTGCAGATCTATCAATACCCTTAGATCATCCCTAAGGCCGTTCTCAAAACAGACACATCTCTCATATTCAGTTACCACTATACTCGAAAATTTGGCCTCATACTCGGCCATAGATCGGTCTCTCTGAGTGAGATTCAGAAACTCACGCCTACGAGCATCAATGTAACTAGCTCCCACATACTTACTCTGGAATGAAGTCTTAAAGAGCTCCCAAGTCAGACGGTCAGGCTGAGTACCCTCCTTAACAGTCAGCCACCACTGATAAGCCTCATCGTGAAGTAAGGAGATCGCACCCTTCAATTTCTGCTCGGGGGTGCAGTCCAGATCGTCCATAATCTTCTTTGTGGCCTCTAACCAATACTCAACCACATTAGGGGTGACTCCTATGACACCCCTAAAAAGTTCGGCTCCATTAGACCGAAGTCGTTCCATAACTGACCCTTGGCCCCCAGATCCAATGTTGGGCCCAACGACCCTCTCCAATATCCTCAGCATGGCTTGGGACAGTGCGTCGTCCCCAGCCGGACGACTTTGAGACCCATTCTCAGTAGTAGGTGACATGGGTGTCTCACTAGTGTCCATATTTGACATACTGCCTAGAGATGAGGACTTGGCTCGAGCCCCCTACGGCCTCTACCTTGGCCTCTAGTACCACGTCCTCAGATACCTCGTGCGCTCATGTCTATTTGGATTTATCTGTATTACGAATTTTATGAATCAATTACAGTTTCAGTATTTATTAACAGATGTTTTATGTAAAGTAGTATCATAAATTCAGAGTTTATTTTCACAAGTACAGTCTCTATCAGTTTCAGTTTCACTACCGTTTTAGTATATACTAACTAGAGTGTTTTAGAATAGGCTATCTATCATAAAAGTTTATCAGGATACTTTCAAGATCGGCACTGGAGACTCGGTGTACCACATTCTCAGTCAAATCATTTCAAATCTTTTGAAAACCAATTCTTTAAAACCAAATTTTAGAACCCAAAATCCACAATCGAGTTTTACAACCTGGCTCTAATACCACTAAATGTAACACCCAAAACCCGGCCTAGACATTATGGCCGAATCTGGCAATGTCACATGGAATGGAATTTGAAATCGAATTATCAAGTTAAAACCGTTTCCGTTTGTTAGCTTTATTTATATCTTGTTAATTTCAAAATTATTTACTCGTTAATTTGATTTGCTTAAAAACATATTTTGTAGCGAAAGCTTTTAAAACCGTGATATTTTAGGAAAATTATTCACGTTTTGGAAAAATGTTGTGTTTAGTAAACCGAGTTTTCATCCTCGTTCAAAAGTTCATGAAAACAGTTAAAGTCCAAAACAAAGACAAACAATCCAAAAGTCTAAATTACATAAAAAATACTCCAAAAATAATCGGAATTAAAAACCTTAAATGGAATTAAATCAGTCCAATAGTTGTGTGGTCACCGTTGAGTCCTCCGCCGCACCGATCCGTCTAAGTCTGGGGATTACCTGTACAGATAAAACAAAAAAGGAGGTAAGTTTACGTAAACTCAGTGTGTAATCCCTACAGAAGACAAGCATACAGTCAAACTACAGTCTATCAGTCAATTGCAGTCTGGGCCTAAGCCCGTTATAGATTCGTTCCAAATATATGTAACACCCCCAGACTCGGCCCAGACGTTACGGATGAATCCGGTGATGTCACACCGAAGGCATAATTCAAAACAATTTTACTAAGTTAAAAAAAAAGACCCAAAAGCCCAAAATCCTTGAGCCTTGTTAAGTAATGATAAAAGCCCATTTAATTATTTTAAGTATTTCGAAAACCATGTTTAAACATAAGAAATTTACTTAGGTTCAATAATTAAGTAAATAGTTGAAACAACAAAACTCAAAATCCAAATTCAAATCGAAGTACAAGGCCTCATTACATCCAACGAAAATAAAGTAATTAAAATCATGTCTTTTGAGACAAATAAATAAAACTTCTAAGTATCTTGTAGTGTGGCCATCGCCGAGTTCTCTCCCACGTCGAGCCGTTTACTGAGGATCACCAAAAACATTTAATAAAAAGGGTGTGAGTTTCGAAACTCAGTGTGTACGACCCTTGGTAATCCAATCAACATACAATTATCACATTGGGCCTAAGCCCTATAAAAAACGGTGGTCTTGGGCCTTAGCCCACAATGACCTCATATCACATCAGTATCACATGAATGCCATGCACCCATCCCAAATCCAACCCTACACTCCTGTGGGGATATAAATATCAACCCACTCATCCCTACACTCAAAAGGTAGCACCAGCAGCGGCACTACTCAAACGTTGCAGCAAAGCTGCTATAATGGGCTTAAAGCCATCGGTGGATCCACTGTCGTCAAGCGACTATGCGATCCTCAAATCTTCCTCCGTATCATCAAAACCCACCCAAATGCAACATATATTTCATGAATACAACATACAAAATTTCACACATTAAGCACTTAGGGGTATTTTAGTCATTTCACTACCCAGGGGTATTTCCGTAAATCTACTCTACAGGGGTATTTAGGTAATTTTGCAAAATAGGGGTATTTTGGAAATTTTATAAATCAGGGATATTTTGGTAATTTTGCAAATCAAGGGTATTCTGGTAATTTTACAAATCAGGGGTATTTTAGTAATTTTGCAAATCTAAGGATATTTTGGAAAATTTCAAACTAAGGGTATTTTGGTAATTTTCAAATTAGGGGTATTTTAGTAATTTTACAAATATAAGGATATTTCTGTAATTTCCAAATTAGGGGCATTTTAGTAATTTTACAAATCTAAGGATATTTCAGTAATTTCTAAATCAGGGGCATTTGGTCCATCTCGAGCTTTAGTTATGAACTTTGGCCCATTAACAAGTCCTTGCGGCTAAAGTGAACAGACATTATGCACCAGGTAGGATTCTAGAGAAGAGGAGGTGGGCCACTTGGACTGCTTAAGTACCAAGCTCTCCCTAGATACAATCCTAGACATGCATATGTCTGTTGCTACACTCTAACCCAACGACCTGTTCACGGACATGTTTAATTATTAGGTTAAGTCTTATGCGGTTTTAGAGTTGTTTAGAACTAGGCCTAAAGTCCATTAAACCCTAGCATACTTGTCTATGTCCCCATAAAGCCCATTAGGCCCATTTCACGTTCATATAGCCCATTATGCCCAAATCACATCCTTATGGCCCATTAGGCCCAAATCTCATTCATATGGCCTATTAGGCCTAAAACAATTCCAGATCATGTAACATGCATGACTAACTCAATTCATATAACCAAATCAATCAATTTCATCAAACTTAGCCTCAGGGCCCACTGGGCCTATTTAGCCACTTTCGGCTTTTCGGCATTGCCAATATCATGTGTGTGTAGTGTTTGTACACACCTAGTAATAATGCGTGTTGCAAACCCCTTAATCACGGCTTAATACACCCTTTATAAAAAACTGAAACCTCACCGTAGCCTTACCGTGTGCCACCGGTTCAAGTACCCATTCCTTAGCTACTATTCACGAGTATCCCCTAGATTTGCACTCACACATACACCATCAAACTTCGAGTGACTCATAATCCACACAAGTCACCCCTATAGGTCATACTCACATTTGGCCATTTACTTAAACTATAATCGAGTTTAGTACACTTACACTTTGCTAACGATCCTTACCACGCTTGCGATCTCTGAACCTTGCCCTTGTTAATACAAGATTAACGATAATAAGAAGTTAGATAGCCTTTCGACTTTTAACAAAACACACTAAGGGGTTAACTGAATACTTATCGAGTCCACTTTTGATCCTGCGACCTAGATAGCTACTGAACGAGATTCGGCTTTTAACCTTGACTGATAGTAGATAACAATCGATTTGTGATGGAGGAAAACAACAAAGATTCGAAACTAATAGGGATTTCGGCAAGAGAAGATGATGATACTTCGGCAATAAAAGAGTTTGGCTATGAGAGAATTCGGTAAAAAGGGATTCGGCTATAGGAGATTTCGGCAACAAAACGAGGTATTTTCGGTTGTGGAAAAATAAGGTTTCGGCAAGGACAAAAAAAGAATGGAAAATTCGGCATTACCTAGGACCCTAGATTTGGCACACACACATTTATATAACCTATAGCCGAAACTTAGCCACCTTTAAAGTCCGATTCGGTACCACTTCATCCACTGCTCATCTCCTAATTTTTCTCCATGATATCTCCCTTATCCTTCTCTTAAATTCTCTCTACTGATCACTTCTCCTTAGAGTCCCTCTGCACGTTACTTACAGCCTTCTAGAAGCCCAAAATTAAACTCCAAAATAAAATTAAGCTAGCACTCGAACCTCAGACCTCCCTGAATGCATATGTCGCCACCTCTCTACACCTTAGTGGCGTCACTTAACCACTTCACCACAGGCTTCTTTGTGCCATTTTCCACTTATTTATTTAAAAGCCCACTACTCACAACCTTGATTCCTTAATTAATTAAATTAAGAATCCTCTACCACAAAACTCGAACCCAGAGCTTCTCCAACACACCTAGACACTCCGAATTCATTAAACCTTTAAAGCTGTCATGTCATTTGTTATTTTCTTGCTCACTTAAAAATTTTATGAGACCCAAAGCCTAATAGGCCCAATTCTACTAGGCCTAAATTCGGGGCGTTACAATATAAGTTAGGGCCTTAGCCTATCAGTATGCATACAACAATAGAAATCAGTATCCTATCCACCAGCCTCTACACACCATCTCCGACCTTCCCTACAGACCATGTGGGGTTTAAAACACGCACTTAGCCCTACACACCAAATCGTACCGAATGCGGAACATATCAGTAAT
This sequence comes from Gossypium australe, assembly GCA_005393395.2. Taxonomy (NCBI): domain Eukaryota; kingdom Viridiplantae; phylum Streptophyta; class Magnoliopsida; order Malvales; family Malvaceae; genus Gossypium; species Gossypium australe. Next base: position 73,457,011 of record CM016626.1, on the reverse strand, counting down.
ATTGCAGCTGAGCTGCCAGATAATAGGCATGAAAGCCTTTCAGTACATTTCCTCCAATAATCAATCATCCCACCCCAATGCAGACGCAACTAAACATGCTAAATGTAGACATACCGAGATACATGCTTACATGCTAAAATACAGTTATTAGTCATACATACAGATCAGTAAACATGCTCGATATATACATTATATATATTCAGGTCACACAATTTAGAGTCTAAGTAGCGCTTACTGACCCTACAGTAGGTTCACAGTCGACTTGGGTGACCCGTGCAACCTTAGGAAACATTTTAGCTAAATGGGCCAACACGCCCATGTAGGCCGACATGCCCAGATTGGCCTTGCCCGTGTGGTTCACACGGCCCGGCCAAGATATCACACGCCCGTGTAGACCCACACGCCCAACTTGGCGTAGCCCGTGTGGATCACATGGCTTCGCCCTGGTCACCACACGACAGTGTCTTGCACACGGCATGGCCTTCGTTGATCACATGGCCGTGTTGTCACACACGGCCTACCACACGGGCGACCACACGCCCGTGTGGCGTAGACAGTTTGCAATTTCGGCTTTTTCTGAATCCTATTTTCTGTGTTTTCGGGTACAGACCTAGTTCGTTTTCACTGATATTGCAATCCCGAGATCTTTAGACACTATAATCGACATTATCCAAGCTCGAATTTAGCAACACAAACGAAATCTAAACTGGGAATATTTCATAATGAAACCTGAGAATAGCAAATAGTGATCTCGGTCACTTACTGACAACGAACCAAAATTCCTAAACGTTTCAACCTCTGTAGGAGCTCTAACTGCTACTTGATCTTCACCTAATTAGAAAGAACAAAAAAAAAATAACCCTCTTTCAAAAAACCAACTATGGAATGATAAGATAGAGACAAAAATAGGCACTTACCAAACACGCGAATTCAATCGTTGAACAAAAAGGAGGCAGAACGAAAATTGAAAGAGTAGAAAAAGGAATCAGTAGAGAAGAAAAGGGAATTTTGAGAAAACATTAGAATTTTGGAGAAGAACGCCCAAATTTCAAAAAAAAATGTAAAAAATAAAATCTGATAACTCCCCCCAAACCCCTTAAATATCTCTACTTACCCACTACTCAGAATTCCTGTTTGACCGAAACTCTCTCGGTCAAACGAGCAAAAATAGACTCCCAAGCTCGGGCAGGGATTCAGACACAAGACCTTTAGCAATCTGACACTCAACTTAACCACTAGACCAGCAGACCCATTCTGATATGGTTTAAGAAATAATTTAATATAAGCCCACTGCTCAAGTATAAGGCTTAAGTAAAAAAAATACCCAAAATTCACCGAAGGTTAGGCTTGAACTTGGGACCTCACACACACACCCAAAACACATAACCACTGAAGCAGATAAACAGTTGTGTTAATTTTCACAAAAGCTGAAACAAGAATTTTGGGGCGTTACAAGCATCCTGTTATATGGCTCGAGAGAGTGCTTCTTGATTATGTGCCCTAATCGGGTACCCCTGAATATGAGTTGACGATTTACAGTTTTGTACATTTTGAGTGTACTATATGTGTATCCATTGATATTTCAAATAAATTCAACGGGAATAGTTTTGGCATGGTTGAATTCAACTAAAGATGATTGATTATGGAAATGCACATGTTATATGGAAATATGATATGAAAAGAAAATGTTTATGAAAGTTATTACATGATGAGCTCATCTTTGATTTTTGATGATTACATGATATACATGACTAACAAGTTTCTTGAGATCATATGTGTTTAGGCAAATGGCCATAATGATTTGGATGCATGTTTGTATACTTATTTTGAATGTACATGATTGGTAAGTTAAATTCTTGTTATACGAACTTACTAAGCATTTGAAATGCTTACTAGGTTTTCTTTTCTCTATTTTATAGTGCTCGGAAGCTCGTAAAGGTTGGAATCAGTTGGAGCATCATCACATTATCCTTCAACATGTTTTGGTATAAATAGCAAACTTATTTTGGTATAATGGCATGTATAGGTTAACTTGGCCAAAGTTGGCATATAAATGGTTGTTTGTAATCTAGCCATTGGAATGTCTAATGATGGCATGTTTAATAAATATATATATGAGGTTATAATATGGTTAATGTATGTGTGGTTGGTATGATTAGATTGAATTATGGAAAGCATATATGTCTTACAAAAGGTAAGTTTGAATACATGTGATGATTTATCTTATATAATGTTAATATTGGCTTGATTTTAATGTCATGAATTGGTTGGTATATGTATGTAAGTATTGATGTAGGTTGAAGACAATTTGGGTGAGAAAAGTGACCATCAAAATGGCCTATTTTCGTCCACACGGGTAGACACACGGGCGTGTGTCTCAACTGTGTGTGACACACAGCCATACGCATGGGCCTGTGGTTTGGCCGTGTGTCCCCTGCATCTTAAATATTGAGAAACAGAATGCTTAGAATTGGTCACATCGACAAAGACATGGGCGTGTGAGTCCTGCACCTATTTTTGAAAATTAAATTGTCCATACAGCCTAGCATACGGGTGTGTGGTTGGCTGCGTGACCCAAATCAATAGCTACCCTAATTTGAACATGGGTTGGGACACGACAGTGTGCCTCACATCGAATGCCCACACAGCCTAAGACACAGGCGTGCACGGCCTGACCATATGGGTGTGTGTCCCCTGCACCTAAGAAAAACTTGAAAATTTCGCGAAAAATTCTCTGAGTTCCTGATTTAGTTTCAACTTGTTTCTAATGTATAAATAGGACCTCGAGGGTCCATTCAAGGGACAACATGATTGAATTATGATTTGTTTTGGATATGAATAGTAAAAGACGTGAATTAATTGTATTTGTTCTGTAAACTCTTGTAATGCTCTATAACCCTGTTCCGGCGATGTATATGGGTTAGGGGTGTTACAATATAAAGTGAAGGGATTTCAATGAGTTGCTATATTAGGAATGAGATAAGTAGGAATTGGAAAAGTTTCCTCAACTTATTTTGATAAAAAAATTGATAGGAGAAATAAGGAGAGGCTTCAAAGAAAGTGACATCAACAAAAGCAAAGTATTTATTAGTAGTAGGTTCATAACATTTGTATCCTTTTTGGTGTAATGAATACCTCCAAAAAGATAAATTTAATGGCTTTATGAAAGAGTTTGTCTTTTCTCATAATGTAATTATGAATGAAGCACGTACAACCAAAAACACATGTGGAAAGAGGATTAAAAAATTGATACGGAAAAACAATAGAGTGTGGACTTTGTTATTGTAAAACAACGGGAAAAGATTATTATCCTGAAGTCTGGTACTATAAATAATCATAATAACCTGATCTAGAAAACGTGATGGATATGGCATCCTAAGTATTAACAATTGAAAGAGGAAGAATCTAATCTCCTTGAACTTGGGTTACATGTGCAGTTGACCAATTATTGCGAGGTTTCCCATGTAAAGCGTAACAAGTGTCATTTTGGGATTTTGGAGAAATGACTTTGGGATTTTGGAGGTATCATTTTGGAAATTGGCTTTGAAAAAGCCTTCAAAAACTTGTAATGGAATAAAAGAAAATAGGTTTCAGGTATAAGTGGAGAGGTCAAATTTTCATGCGCATGTCCATAGTTCGTTTATCCTATTTTTGTGAATGGTTGACCAATCTCAATGTTAGTTTTAAATAGGGGCCTAAGGCAAATTTATTGTCTCTTTTTTTTTTCATTATGGAAGAGACTCTTTAAATATTACCTTACTTAGTAAATGATTGTTGAGATATTGATAACTCTAGAATATAGAGTTATCTTTGGTACTTTTAGACTAATAATTTATGCAAATTATAAGTGGGTGTTAACAAACTTAGTAGTTTTTATTATAATTCTGTTTTGTTGAATAATATTAGGGTAAAATATTTTATCTTGGTTGATTTGTATGCGAAACACATGATTTCTTCATCTTTGAAGGTGGCTGGTGGATTCGAGGAAAGAAATAGTTGAAGTTTACATTCTAATGTTGCCTACATAAAGCTCGCGGCTATCAAGGCTCATAGCATAGGGTTCGCAGCTCTTCAGCTTGCACTTCACCAATTTGCAAGCTCTCTTTTTACAGCTTGCATGAATTGCTTGGAGACAACTTGCACATATTGTAGGTCGCGATACAAGCTCACGTACATCATAGTGTAGAGCTAGCCTACATACAAGTTGCAGTTATTACTCTGCCGATGAGAGCTCAAGTCACACGTGTAGCTCACACTTCACCAGCTCGCACACATAGCTCGCAATTCACTAGCTCGTATGCATAGATCGCACTTCACTAGCTCGCAGCTTTTAGTTCAAAGCATCTCAGTTTGCAAGCTCACAGTACACAACTCGTGGGAGGTAGCTCGTAGTATGTAGTCCACAATTTTAAGGTCACAAGCACTGCTTACTGGAATGTAGCTCAGAGTTCACTTGTTGTATACATGAAGCTTGCACTTTACAACTCTCAGTTCGTACTTTGTCAGTTCGCCAGATATGCCCGTTGTAGCACGTTCACTACTAGCAGGTATGAATCTTGTAGTCCACAACTTGCAATGTAAGCTTGACATTTTCTAGCTCACCATATATGTGAACTATTGCACAGTTAGCCAACTCTAACATGCATAAGAAAGACTCAATCTATAGTGGGAAGTGAAAATCAAGCAACCACCAAATCAGCCATTGTAACACCCTATACCCGACTCAATTACCAGGTTTGGGTACCAAGTGTCACAATTAACCTAGATTACTTAATAAGAATCTAACCTGGTTTGCTTATAGAATTAGACAATACCAATTATACATCTATTGCTAGTATTCAAACTTGGGCCTAGTAGTTTTGAGGGTAATTTAGGGATTTTAGCTCAAACGCGTTAGGAAATTTGAAGCATGGTAAATTAGAAATGTCTTCATCTATAACTTTTAGTAAATTAAATCAATTTTTGAAAATGATGTTCAAAAGACCTTTAATTTAGAATAGGGGACTATTTTGAAAAGTGGGTTAAAGTTAAGAGTACCAAAAAGGTAAATTTACCAAAGTTTAAAATTAACATATTTCTTCCCCCATGTACTACAAAACTCACGAAACCCCTTACCCTTATTTGTTTTTTGTTATCCTTGTATATTCATCCAATTTTATTTCCCAAACTTCAATTCCTTTGATTTGTATCATCTTCCAAGCAATAAACCTCCTTAGAATTTCAAGAAAAACTCTAAAAACACCATTAATTTTGTCATCTCTCAAACTTGTGGGTTTTTTAGATTTTCTACCAAATGTTTGTTTTTCCCCCATCGAAGGTAACAATTCATTTTTCTATTAGTTTTTGATGATATATAGTCTTTTAACTAGAGTTTTTACCTATTGAATCGTTAGTTTTGAATAAATGCTGAAAATTGGATTATTAACGGTGGATTTTGGGATTTTGAAGAAAAACAATATTTCAAAGTGTTTTTCAAATTTCTTTAAAGTGGTTAGAAGGTTTCTAAACTGTCCCTAAAGTTTCGTTAAAGAATTCCAAGGTTTTATTGAGTTTTTGTAAAGTTTGTCATGTATGTCGAAATTTCGTAACCTGAATCTATGTAGTTTTGTGTAGTTTGAAGGTTGAAAATTGCTCTTGGATGTATAGTTAGCCGATTGGAATAAGTTTTATGCGATAGGAATGAATAGGTGTTGAGATTTTTACGTTTCGACTAAATTAGTTGAAATTTCAATTTCATGATGAATATAGCTTACGCTTGCATTTTTGGTGGATTTAGGTGAGTCTTGGCTGAATGATAATTGTGTTTATTATGTGATTTACTTTGGTGAATCTTCAAAATCGTTAGGACCTTCTACGAGTAAAGCGAAAGGCAAGGAAAAGCTAGTTTAAACTTTCGGCAACAAGGCGAAAGTGCGTACGGTGAGTTTTTGGAATCGCTGCTTGTAGACATGATTCATAGTGTTAATTGGGAATTTAGGAGTAGCCTAAACCTCTACTCTAAATTTTGAGTGTAAGCTTTCTCATACCATTGTTTAACTTGTGAAATATATGTATGTGTGCTGTGGAACTGTGAATTAAGATGTGATATTGTGACATGTGGAATATGCTTGTGATGGCTATTGTGAAAGTGTTAATTGTGGGCATGGTCTTACCTCAATTTATTCCAGCGGCACTATGTGAGATGGATCTGAATGATAGTGCCTTAGCATGGAAACATGGAATACATTATGTATCTGACTCAACTCAGGGGGTAACTCAAGCTGATAAGCAACTGGTCCCACACGTTTCAACACCCGATAAGACCCGATGAATCTGGGGCTCAACTTGCCCTTCCCTCCAAATCTTAAAACCTTCTTCCAAGGTGAGACCTTTAAGAAGACATGGTCCCCCACTGAAAATTCTATCTCTTTACGCTTCAAATCTGCATACGACTTCTGTCTATTAGAAGCTTCTTTTAACCGGTCCCGAATCAACTTAACCTTTTCCTCAGTTTCTGAGATAAAATTCGGACCCAACAATTGTCGCTCACCTATTTCTGTCCAACAGGCAGGGGTACGACACCTACAACCATATAGCGCCTCGTAGGGTGCCACCTGAATACTGGATTGATAGCTGTTATTATACGCAAACTCTGCTAACGACAAATAATCTTCCCAACTACCTCTGAAATCAATCACACAGCCGCTTAACATGTCTTCCAAAATTTGGATTACCATTTCCGACTGATCATCAGTCTGCTGGTGGAATGCTATGCTGAAGTCTAGTCTTGTTCCCAAAGCTTCACATAATGCCTTCCAGAATCGAGATGTAAATCTAGGGTCCCTGTCTGATATGATAGACACCGGTACCCCATGCAGTCTCACAATTTCTGCCACATACAGCTTGGCCAACTTTTGAAGCGAGTAGTCCGTACGAATCGGTATGAAGTGAGCGGACTTAGTCAACCGATAAACGATCACCCACACCGAATCTTTCTTAGTAGGCGTCAGGGGTAGCCCACTAACAAAATCCATTGTTATCCTCTCCCACTTCCAAGGCAGAATCTTCACTGGTTGTAACAATCTCGAAGGTAGCTGATGTTCCGCCTTCACTTGCTGACATGTTAAACACTTGCTCACAAATCCAGTAACTTCCCGTTTCAACCCTGGCCACCAGTATTGTTCACGCAGGTCTCAGTACATCTTGTTTCCATCGGAATGCAAAGCGTATGGGCTACTATGCGCCTCCCACAGAATCATCTGTTTCAGCTCAGAATCCTTCGGCATACAAACTCTTCCGCAGAAACATAATACCCCTTCACTGTTCAGCCCAAAATCCACTGTCTCTCCCCTTTCCCTCTGCTGAAGCCGAGAACCTAACGATTCATCCAACAATTGCTTTTCTTTAATCTGACTTACCCATATCGGTTTCACCTGAAGTTCCTCTAACAAGCTACCATCTTCATAAAGACTGAGATGAGCAAACATTGCTCTCAACTCCGGTACCACCTTACGACTTAACGCATCTGCCATCATATTGGCTTTACCCGGGTGATACTCGATCGAGCAGTCATAGTCTTTCAGCAACTCTATCCATCTTCGTTGCCTTAAGTTCAGCTCCTTTTGGGTAAGGAGATATTTCAGACTCTTATAGTCTGTATAGATAATCGACTTTTCTCCGTACAGGTAGTGTCTCCATATCTTTAGGGCGAACACCACTGCAGCTAATTCCAGATCATGAGTGGGGTAGTTCATCTCATGTGGCCTTAGTTGACGAGATGCATATGCTACCACCTTCCCTTCTTGCATTAGCACACAACCCAAACCTTTGTGTGATGCATCACAATAGACAACAAATTCCTTCCCCGTTTCAGGCTGAATCAACACTGGTGCCTCAGTCAGAATCCTCTTTAACTTTTCAAAGCTTTCCTGTTGTTTATCAGTCCAAACAAACGACACTCCCTTCCGTAGTAACTTGGTTAAGGGTGCAGCAATCAACGAAAAACCCTCAACAAACCTTCTGTAGTACCCAGCCAAACCCAGGAAACTTCGAATTTCCGCTACCGACTTTGGTGGCTTCCAATCCAACACGGCTTCCACCTTCTGAGGATCAACCCTAATCCCTTCAGCGGACACAACATGCCCTAAAAAGGTCACTTCCTTCAGCCAAAACTCGCACTTACTAAATTTGGCGTAAAGTTGCTTCTCTCTCAATATTTGCAACACAACCCGAAGATGAGAATCATGCTCCTCCTCTGTTCTTGAGTACACCAGAATGTCGTCTATGAATACCACCACGAATCGATCTAGATAGGGTTGGAAGACCCGGTTCATCATATCCATGAATGCGGCTGGTGCATTAGTCAATCCGAATGGCATAATGCCCATAATGAGTTCAGAAAGCAGTCTTGTGAATGTCCGCCTCCTTGACCCTTAGCTGATGGTACCCCGATCTCAAATCTATCTTTGAGAAAACTGAAGCCCCTCGCAGCTGATTGAACAAATCTTCAATCCTTGGTAGCTGATATTTGTTCTTAATAGTCAATTTGTTCAACTGACGATAGTCAATGCACATACGCATTGACCCATCCTTTTTCTTCATGAACAAAACTGGCGCTCCCCATGAAGATACACTTGGTCAGATAAATCCACGGTCCAATAGCTCTTGGATCTGAGCTTTTAGTTCTGCCAGCTCCTTCGGTGCCATCCTGTAAGGAGCGATGGACACTAGAGCTGTTCCTGGAAGTAGCTCAATGACAAATTCGACCTTGCGATTCAGAGCCAATCCCGAAAGCTCTTCAGAAAAGACGTCCAAGAACTCCTTCACAGTTCTGACGTCTCCAATCAACAATTTCTTAACATCCGATGTGCTGATAAAAGCCAGAATGCCTCATACCCTTTTTGTACCAACTTCTCGGCCTTTAATGCCGAAATCACATGAGATAGATAATCCCTTCTTTCTCCTATCACCATCACCTCCTCATCCTCTGGAGTCTTTAAAACCATACGCTTAGCAGCGTAATCCAAGTTTGCACGGTGCTTAACTAACCAGTCAATGCCTAAGGTAAGATCAAACTCGCCGAACGGCAGTTCCATCAAGTCTGCTGGGAAAACAATCCCTTGCACTTCTAAAGGCACATTCCTAAACAGCTTGTTTACTACCACAGATTGTCCTAAAGGGCTAATGACAAACATTTCTCTAGCAGCAATCTCAGATTTAATACCCAGAGTCCCAGACACAGTACAGGCAACATATGAATGAGTAGATCCAATATCTATCAAAGCTGTAAATGGCACATCAAATATAAGAAACATACCGGTTATGACGTCCGGTGCGTCTCCATCCTCTCGACGTCTAGTCGTTTAAACTAACCCCGATTGCCTTGCATCTATATTTCCAGCACCTCTGCCCGGTGCTCCATGACCTCGTCCAAACCCATTTCCCCCTCTGGCTGGACCACGACCTCTCAGTGGCTGCTGACCACCTCTCCCTGGCTGCACAAGTCCCTAACCTACAGTCTGCACCCTAACAGGCTCCCTTGGACAGTCGTTAATCAGATGATCCCTAGACCCACACTTGAAACACCCACCAGATCTTCTCCAACATTCCCCCGGATGTGTTTTCCCACACTGCACACAAGGTCGCCGCTGACCCACAGTAACTGGCATCACAACTCGAGCTGGCCCATCTAACCTAGGCCTCTTTTAGAAACCCCCAGAAGAACCTGACATCCCAAAACCTCTATTATTCTTGCCCCTATCCTTATCTCGGTTTTGCTTGTCAGAACGCTTCACTTCTTCGACAATTTTTTCTTTTTCGATCAGAATGGCAAAATCTCTTTCCCGCTGCGGAGCTATTAGTACTCGCAGCTCGTCCCGCAGACCATCCTTGAACCGAACACAACGCTCATAATCGGTTGCGACTATACCCCGAGCATAACGACTTAAGCGTAGAAACTCTGCCTCATATTCTGCCACAGATTTATTCCCTTGAACCAAATTCAGAAATGCCTTCCTCTGGGCATCCACATAACTCGTCCCGACATATTTTCCCTGGAACGCTGTCTTAAAGAAGTCCCAAGTGATACGATCCGCTTGAGTACCTTTCCTCACTGTGAGCCACCACCGGTATGCCTCATCTCGTAGGAGAGACACTGCTCCTTTCAATTTTTCCTCTACTATGCAGTCCAGGTCATCCATAATTCGCTCAACTGCCTCCAACTAGTATTCAGCTACATTTGGGGTTACACCAGAAATGCCCCTAAAAACTTCGGCCCCGTTTGCCCGGAGTCGCTCAGGAATAGATTTTCGGGCCACTGACCCAGTACTTGCTCCAGCAACCCGTTCGAAAACTCCCAGCATAGCTTGGGACAAAGCATCGTCCCCTCCAGTTCGGTCTTGAGACCCTGCTTCCGCTACTGGCGATGTTGGCACTTCGCCTTCCAGTATATGCCCTGATTTTGAGGATCCAACCTCAGCACCCCGGCCTCTACCACGGTCGCGTGTACCACGTCCACGTCCTCTTGTACTCATGTTGCTGAATCGAGTTGATCTGATTAGAAATTTTATGAATTAATATTTAATTCCAATGTTTATTAACATATGTTTTATGTAAAGCAAGTATAAGAGTTGTTTTCGCAGATCGAGTTTCCTAATGTCTCAGTCTCTACAGTCTTAGCTCTTATAGCTAACAGTCTCAGTATACTATCACTAACTCTAGTAGTTTTTTCTAAAATCATTTCATCATATTATTAAACAAAGTCAGAAGACTTACAAATTTGGTGCCAGAGACTCGGGTGCCATACTTCCAAAAAGACATGTATTTTCTAAACCATATTTCAAACCAATTTCTGAAAAATGTTTTCGAACCCATTCCATAGTCGAGTTTTGCAACCGGGCTCTGATACCAAAAAATGTAACACCCCAAACCCGGCCTAGAAGTTAGGACCGGATCTGGCGTGTCACATAGAGAGGTTGTCTAAAACTAGTGCGCGTTCGTTAAAAAGTTCGCATTATTTTTGAAACTTCGAGCTTTGTTGAAATTTATATTTGCTTTTATGGCGTTAACGTAAAAACATTGTTATTACCAATATTTGAAAACTTTGATTATTAAAGAAACCAATTTCATTAGATTACGAAGATGTGATATTTTTGAAAACAACTATTGTCGTTTAAAGAAAACTACGTATTTATAAATCTAGCAGTTATTAAGGAAAACTTAAAAGAAATTAAACCAATGGCCTTATTACAATAATATTAACTCAAATTTAAACTAAACTCAAAATAAAGTAAAATAGGAATTTACTAAAGTTTCAATGTATGGCCACCCCGGAGTACTTCGCAGCTCCAAATCCTCAATGCTGGGGATCACCTGCAAGATTAAGCAGAGGGGTGAGTTACGAGAACTCAGTGTGTAATCCCCTAATCGGTTACTAACTGGGCCCGAGCCCACAGAAGTAGACTGGGCCTTAGCCCAAACAGAAGCGAACTGGCCTGAGGCCCTTACAAAATCAAACTGGGCCTTAGCCCTATTAGCATGGTAAAACAGATAATACATGCAATGCAACCCAACCGAACCTAATAACCCGTCCGCTACACACCACCCATACCAGCCCAACACACCTATGGGGATTTCTATAATCAACCCTCCATCCGCTACACACCTTGATGGCAGTCACATTGCTCATCGCCGAATTTGTGGCGAAGCCACCAGAATAATAGAATATACGTGGCATAGCCACTATATAGATTCTGGCAGAGCCACCGGAATATGTGGTAGAGCCACCAGATTACATTTCCCCGATCATCATTATCCCAATCCCATGCAGAATGCCGTGACATAATAATTTAATGTATGCAAACATGTATCAACATAGCAATTATACCAAAAAACACACTATCATGCTAAATCCACCCCTGAGGGTATAACAGTAATTTACCCATTGAGGGTATTTTAGTAATTTCACCTTTACTGGCCTTTCCAAAGGCCTACTGTCGTCACAAGCGACTCGGGACCCTATTTGGGTCTTTACGGAACTATTGGGCCTAAAATCCACTTTGGCCCAAACGGGCCCACACGCTTGTGTGGCCCATTTCTCTTGATTTCGGTCTCAAAATTCCCGATTTCGCAACCGCACTTACCCTTCGGTAGTTTCCCAAAAATATCGCCCAAATGGGCCGAAAAGCCCATTGGACCTATTAAGCCCGTTCGGCTCGGTTAGGCCCATTACAGCCTCCGTTTCGCGAGAGTGTTCGTGACACTCTCTGACCTGTCGTTATTGCTCATATTCTGATTTACCATTACGAGCGATCGTATGCTCGTGTGGCATAGCTGCCGGTTTTCCAGCTTTTGTCCGATTCGCGAAGTATCATATGCAGACAATCGAAAGGGTGTGAGATTACACACCTGATTGGGAATACGAACCACGACACTCTCCGAAGCACCTAAGGCATAACAAACTATCAGTTAGTCTCCTTGCTCAAGGATCCTATAGTGAAAATTGATAACACAACCCACCATACTTACCAAAAACGATAGCACTCATTACTACACCTGAATGTTCGATTTATTCCTCTGGTTACAAGATCGCGTCCTTAAAGGAGAGCACAAGTTAGCGATGTTGATTCTAGAATAACAAAGAAATAGCCTTTCGGCCTGAATGAACTTGAAATGGCGAACGACCACCCATTTTCCCTTTTCGGCCATAAAGACTTCCTAATAATTGTAGAAGGTCCCCAAAGGGGTTTGCACCTAGAGGGCCTTAGAGGATTTGGCTATGGCTTTGAACTGAAATACGTGTTCCACGATGAGAGAAGAAAAGAAAGAGTTAGACAACAACTTGGAGAAACAGGAATGGCACATTCGGCTATGTGAACAGAGGAGGGAAAAGAAAAGAAAATAAATAAAGAAAGAATTATCATTACCTTAGATCAAAGAGAAGTCGACTGGAAGAAAAGATTCGCCCCCCTAAAAAGCAAAACACCAAGCAACCGGCCACAAGAATCAAAGTAGGTAGGGTGGCTATCGATCAAAGAAAAGAGAAGAAGTAAATGAGTAGAAGGGAGGTTCGGCTATAATGTGCACCAAGAAAGAAAGAAGGATGAGAAAAAGGGAGAATAGCATTAGAGGTGTCGACAAAGAGAATGGAAGCAATCGAAATGTTTTTAGCCAAAAAGCAAAAAGAATAAAAACTCTCTCTCAAATGAACACATAGAGAAAACAACATTCTCTCTACACACTTATGATCGAATATGCTAAAATTTCCTAGGAAGCTAAAGAGAATTTCGCACACACACACACAAACCAAAATCGATTATGCTCCATAAGCACCTCCCCACTTTCAGCCAAACTCCTTCACTCACCAACTCCCACGATCCTCTCATTGATTTGCTCCACAATCCACTCTCCATCACCCATTCAAATGGTTTGACCACTTCAAACCTTCACCTAGTAGAATCCCATTCCAACTCCACCTCTTCTTCTCCCTTAGCATAAAAATAAACCCACAATTTGCATACCATGGGATTCGAACCCCACTTCCCTTGCTACACAAGTGACGCCAACTCCACTAGGCCACCTTGCTCTTTTTGTTAACACAATACCAACAATTATACTTAAATCCTGCTTCCACTAGCTCTCTCCCCTTAAGTGCCCAAAAAGCAAAATTTTACCAAGGCTCCAACACGACCCCATGCCTTCCTAGGGCCCCTAAACTCCCTTAAACATCACACAGAACCAGCATAACATGCAATTACACAAATATGACAAACCTCTAATTTTTTTTGGGATGTTACACATCAAATTCCACAATTCAAGGAATAAATCATCCAAAAGTATGCCAAATGTGGGATTAAAATATGTATAAATTACGGTTCATCAAATACCCCCACACTTAAGTATTTGCTTGTCCTCAAGCAAAATCCTCAACTCACAATTAAAATTCGTTCTTCTCAATTTGGAATTCCTATCAATGATAATAATCCATAGGTAATCATACATTGAGAATTCAACTAAAAGAACATTAAAGTTTCAAACAATCTAAGCTGATTATTTTATTCATGGAAAAATATAGGTATTCCCTCTTATCTAAGTAATTACCTTTGATTCAAAATATCATAGAGTTAAAATCCTTACTAAGGATTCACTCAAATCACTCGAAGTGTTTAAGAGACCATAAATTAAACACTCAATAGTCAACATGAAAAGTTATTACCATAGGCTTGCATGAAAATTAAATTTCCACCATTATAAATTAAGATGATACATTGATCAAAAGGTCTTTAAAACAAGTTGTAACGTGGCTTGCTTAGGGGGTGTGGTCACAGGCTAAATGGAGGTTAGAATCGAGATTGAATTGACAAATTACCTAACTAGAAAAATAAACTAATAATGAAAAATTACATTAATAATACGAGCTTTTTCTAAAGATGTGAGATTTACTGTTTAAGCTCATAAAAAAATAGAACTAATAATGGATGTACTTTCAACTTTTTTTTTAGAACAAATCGTACAAATATAGGAAAGAATTTACAACTAAAGTAGAGAACATAGTTAGGAAACTTCTCAAATTAAATCTTGACAAAAAGGAGTTAATTCAATAGGGAAAAATTCTTAATGAATCGAAAAGAGTAAGTCTTGGGGGTTAATATTAAGGGTAAATCAATGAATGGGTTGTTAGGCTAAAAGGGGTTCACTATGGGTTAAACATGAAGGTAGGCCTTTTGGGAAGTAAGCGGGTTAACTCCTAGGTGCCTTTATCATCTCAGTATATCAAATCAAAAGTGTGGTCTTGACATGTATAATTGAAGCAAGTTCTAGAATAACAGATCAATATTAACTCACTCAAATCACAATAAAAGTGAGCACGAAAGATTGTATGCTCTAAAGGCTCAAAATCTCACAGAAATTATTGGTTTTTTATGTCAACCCTGTGAACTTTAATTTTCAAGATAATACCTAAACTTATTTCCCTAGTAAATTTTTAACTTTCAAAAATCAACTCATCATGATTGATTCTCTAAAGTCTTCAAGTTTAAACAATCAATGCACAACCGACTATGTTTTAATTCAAGATATGTTAATAAAAATCATAAGTCAATCAGAATTTGTTCTAATGGTGGTATAAGAAAAGAAAAATAAAATTCAGGGATTTCAGAATAATACAAAAAGTTAAGAACTTTTAGAATTCACCCCCACACTTAAGATGTACATTGCCCTCAATGTACGAAGATGTATAGCATGAAATCATAAGAGTTAGGGAGAAGTGAAACTTCCTGAATTTTGGATGGATTCCTTGAGTTGGTAGTGGTCGTGGTGTGGTGATTCCTAAGCAGCCTTTAGAACCTAAATCAAAGAAATCAAAATGTAATAATAAAAATTAAAGATAAGAAAGATAAAGGAAAGAAAAATAAAAGAGAAGAGAAAAGAAAAAGAAAAAATGAACAGATTTAAAGATCCTTGTGTTGTTGGGTGAATGAAGCCACCGGCATGAACTTATGAAGAGTGATTGTGCACGGGATAACCTTGCTAGGATCTTTTCACCTTTTTAACATGGGAGTGGTAGTGTTTGGCTTGTTTTTAGTCATAGTGGTGGTTGGAATAGGGGAAGAGGGATGAAGGGTGGCGGTTTGTGTGAGTGGTGGTGAAAGAAGGGCTAGGGTTTGAGTGAAGGGGATAATGAATAGTGAATGGTTTATATACAATAAGGTGCACACGGGCATGTAACACGCCCGTGTGATTCGTTTTTAACCTGTGTGCGTCAAAAATTAGGGTTTTGGCATGCCTGATATGCGGCCCATGCTCGTGTGCTGTGGACGTGTTATCCCACACGGTCGTATCACACGGCCTTACCGAGCTTCGTTCACTTCTCCCATGCCCTTTGCAGGTCGCCACGCCCATGGTTGAGGAATCAGTGTCAACCACGGCCATATCGCACAACCGTGGCCTTTAGTCGGAGCCTATGGCTTGGGGAAGATTTCGTCTTGTTTCTGCATGATCTCTGCCACTCTGATGTGCAAATTCGTGGTGTCTACATGGCCACGGCCACGACCGTGTGTTAGGGAAAACTGCGCTTCATTAATTTGGTAAGTTTGTAGTTAGGTGCTAAAGGTAAAAAAATAAAAATAAAGATAAAGATATGAAAATTAATGGGGTTAGTGTTCGGGTTGCCTCCCGAGAAGCGCTCGTTTAAAGTCTTAAGCTAGACTTACCTCTCATTTGCGTATTCATGGTGGTTTGAGGAGTTGAAACTCCTCACCCCTGCTATTAGTTCTATGATTACTGTATAGTTCGAGTTGAGTAGTGTTTACCTTAAAAGTGCCGAACTTGGGATTAGTTACCTCGACTGTTCCGTATGGGAAGATATTCAGCACTTCAAAAGGGATCTCTTCGTTTGTATTCAGGTCTGACGTGGGGATTCGGGGGTCTATTTTATTCAACAATACCTGATCTCTGATCTTAAATTTGTTTGTCCCATGGAGTGGCATTGGTTCTGCTTCATGTATTCCTAGTTTCTCCTTGAAATGTGTCTTCCACTAGTCTAGTTCATCGATCTGAAGCCGTCGTTCCTCGTGAGTTATTTCTTTGTTGGCATGAGGTCTAGGATCTGTCTCAGTTGTGTAGTTCCGTGGTGCTTCCTGAAAAGAAGGTTTAACCGAATAGTAATTAATAGAATTTATGTTCTCACCTTGATTACTCGATGTCCTACCTGAGTTAAGAGCCTGAAGAGTGATTGTTTCGTCGCCTACATGAAGTATGAGTTCGCCTGTACCAACATCGATTTTTGTTTTGGCAGTTGCTAAAAAGGGTCTTCCTAAAATTAAAGGAATATTATTGTCCTCATCCATGTCTAAAATGACAAAGTCTACTGGGAATATAAATTTATCAATTTTCACGAGTACATATTCAATTATACCCTAGGAATTCTAATAGTTTTATCAGCTAATTGAATGCTCATCCTAGTTTGTTTAGGTTTCCCTAGACCTAGCTGTTTAAACATTTTATAAGGCATAACATTTATACTTGCCCCTAAATCAGCTAAAGCATTATCAACAAATAAACTACCAATTAAGCATGGAATTGTAAAACTCCCTGGATCTTTTAATTTTTGTGGTAGTTTATTTTGCAGAATTGCTGAGCACACTGTGTTTAGCTCCATATGCGACTTCTCGTCTAACTTCCGTTTGTTTGTTAAAAGCTCTTTTAATAATTTCCTTGAATCTGGCATCTGCGAAAGAGCTTCAAGAAATGGTAAGTTAATATGTAATTTCTTTAAAAGTTTAAGAAATTTACCGAATTATTCATCTGTGTGGTCTTTCTTCATCGCATTGGGGTATGACACACGAGGTTGGTACTCTGTGATTACCGGTTTTTGTTTATTATGGCTTACCTCAACCTTACCTTCCTCTACCACATTCTCTTGCCTCACTTTTGGTTCATCTAACACTTCACTATCGTAGCCATTTTTGCTTGAAGTTGCTCCTTCAGGTTAGTTTCAGTGTTGCTTGGCAGGCTTCCTTGTGATCATTTAGAGAACTGCTTAGCAAGTTTCCTTAATTGGTTCTCGATCCCTTGAATTGATGCTTGTTTATTTTTAAGTGTTGTTTCGGTGTTTTAGAAATGAGTTTCTGACATCGCGATGAATTTTGTTAGCATCTCCTCAAGGTTTGGCTTCTCTTCTTGTTAGTAGGGTTGTTGTTGAAAGCCTGGGAGGGGTTGTTTTCTCTGATTTCCTTGGCCACCCCATGAGAAATTGGGGTGGTTCCTCCAACCTGGATTGTAAGTATTATTATAAGGGTTATTTTGAGGTCTAGAATTATTACCCATATAGTGAACTTGCTCGTTTTCAGCACTCGGGTTGTAAGGCGGATATTCTGTGTTGTTCATCTCTCCTCCATTCGTAACGTACTGCATAACTGGATGCACCTGCGAAGAACCACATAAACCATCAATTTTCTTACTTAATAGTTCTACCTGGTTTGATAGCATCGTCATTGCGTCGAGGTTGAAAACACTGGCGGCTTTTGTTGGCTTTGTCCTCGTGACTTGCCATTGATAGTTATTCAGTGACATCTCCTCTATAAACTCATAAGCCGCTTCAGGAGTCTTGTCATTCAGGGTTCCACCGGCGGCTGAATCGATCAACTGCCTAGTTGAGGGGTTTACACCGTTGTAAAAGGTTTGGACTTGTAGTCACAAGGGTAACCCATGGTAAGGGCACCTCCTTAGTAGATCCTTGTATCTCTCCCATGCATCGTAAAGTGTCTCTAAATCCATCTGCACAAAAGAAGAGATATCATTCCTCAACTTGGCCGTTTTAGCCAGGGGAAAATATTTTATCAAAAATTTTTCGATCATTTGTTCCCATGTAGTGATTGGTCCTTGTAGTAACGAGTTCAACCACTGTTTAGCTTTACTCCTCAACGAAAAGGAAAACAACCGAAGACGAATGGCATCATCAGAAACACCATTTATTTTGAAAGTATCGTAAAATTCTAGGAAGTTCGCCAAGTGATTGTTTGGATCTTTATCCTGCAAACCATCAAACTGAACAAATTACTGTATCATCTGAATTGTGTTAGGTTTCAGTTCGAAATTATTTGTAACAATAGCAGGTCTAATAATACTTGATTCAATTCCTACTAAATTAGGTTTAGCATAATCATACATAGTACGAGGAGCAGGATTTTGATTCACCAGGTTTGTGGCAACTACAGGAGGTAGCAGATTGTTTTGGGGATCAGCCATCTCTTCGGTATTATTGGTGTCGTCCTCTTGCTCTTCTTCTGTGTATTGCAAGCTTCGCCTTATTTCTCGACAGTTTCTATGAATGGTACCTTCTATATTGCTGTAAAAAATCAAGGGTCCTGACGAGTTCCTTCTAGTAATAAACTAGAAAAACCTATCAGAAGCAAAATAAAAGAGAGATCAGAAAACAAAAATTGAAAATTAGAAAGAAATAAATAAATAAAAGAAAAATGGCTAAAGTAATAAAAATTGAGCGTTCCTAATATTTTAGTTCCCTGGCAACAGTGCCGAAAACTTGATGGTGGTTTGAAAGCTTTAATATTTATAATAAGAATGATCGAGCCTAAAAACTAACTATCACCACGATTAAGGCAAGCACACCTATCGAACAGGAGTATAGCTTAGTAGCAAGACCGGAATGTCGAACCCAAGGGAACCAAAAGTACTAGTACTAACTTTCTTTTTATTATCTAGCCTAAAATAAAGAGGATTGATATCTATCTAACTAATTACTAAACTAAGGATGCTAAGACACAGAGAATGAATAGGGGAAAATACTTTTGAGAAAACTAATTGATTAAGACAATACCCGAGGAAGAATCCACCTAGACTTCACTTGTTATTTAACTCTGAACCAGATGATTTATTCACTTGACTTGATCCGTAGGATTCCTAATTTATATTAATACCTCTTTCGAGGCTACTAACGTCTAACCCTAGGTTGATTAATTGAAATCTCTTTATAATTAAAACCCTAGTGTTGCATTAATTCGATCTATGGACTCCCATATTAGGTTTGACCCAAATCCGGTAGATTTTCGTCGTCCTATTTCTAGGAGTGCGATCAACTCCGCTTAACTATGCTAGATCTACTCTTAAACAGGGACTTTTGCTCCACTGAATAAGCACATCAATACTTGACTCAATATCTTGAAATATTAAAGCAAGAATTAAGAACACATAATTAAGAACAAATCAAGTATTTATCATACAATTTAGAAAACAATAACAAGATCCGTCTTAGGTTTCATCCCCCTCAGAAAAAAAAATCCTAAATAGCAAAACATAAAGAAAACCCTAAAACTCCCTGAAGGAAATTGAAGGGAAAATCCTAAGTCTTGAATGTGGTTCCTGCTTCTAAGATGGATCAACTGGCTTTCTTGGAGTAATCCCCTGTATTCAGCCCTCTCTGGCTTTGCTACTATTAAAAAAAAAATCTGACAGAGGCCTTTTGTCGACCTCTGTCCAACTCCCCTTTTAGGTTACACTTAGGATGTTTATATAGGCTTTTGGAATGTCTTTCTTTGCCTCTAAGTATCCTTTTCTGAGTGGAATTAAAACAGGTCACGGCAGGGACACGCCCGTGTGGCACGCCCGTGTGAATCGAGCCCAAGCCGTGTTCAAGTCTGCTAAAGTGGCACGACCGTGTGGCGAACTCCAGGCCGTGTGGATTTCTTACTTTGGCCCATTTTCTCCGATTTGGCCCATTTCTCGTTCTTTTCATCCTCCTATGCTCTTCTAAGTATAAAACATGAAATTAAAAGATTAGGAGCATCAAATTCCATAATTCAAGGGATAAATCATCCAAAAGTATGCCAAATGTGGGATTAAATATGTATAAATTACGATTCATCACTTGTCACGAACTTAGAGATGTCTCTTTTCATACCCGACCACCAATAAAACTTTTTTAGATCATTGTACATTTTCGTGCTACTGGGATGTATTGACAAATGACCACTGTGTGCTTCATGTAAAAATTTTCGGATCTACTCATCATCTTTTGGTACAGAAATCCTGTCGTGAAACATCAAACAATCATCTGATCTCACCCAAAAGTCGGAATCATTCTCGATTCACACTTAGCCCTCTTAGCTTGCATCTCATTATCATTCTTTTGAGCTTCACAGATTCACTGAATAAATAGCGGACTAACCCTCAACTCGGCCATATAGCACCATCCTCAGACAACGCTAAGCTCATACTCAAGACCCTCAAAGCATACAGGGATTTTCTACTCAAGGCATCCACCACTACATTTGCTTTCCCCAGATGATAATCAATTTCTAGCTCATAATCCTTCAATAAATCGAGCCACCGCCGTTGTCGCAAATTCAAATCAAATACTTCAAACTCTTATGATCAGTGAAGATTTGACACTTCTCACCATATAAATAATGGCGCCAAATCTTCAAAGCGAAAACAATCGCAGCCAACTCCAAGTCGTGAGTCAGATAATTCTTCTCATGCAGTTTTAACTGTCTTGAGGCGTAAGCGACTACCTTACCCTCTTGCATCAACACACAACCAAGACTGTTAAATGAAGCATCATTGTGAACCATAAATTCTTTCCCCGACTCAGGTTGTACCAAAATCAGCGCCTCAGTCAACAAGGTTTTCAATCTCTTGAAGCTCTATTGGCATTTCTCAGTCCATTCAAACTTGACATCTTTATACAACAGTTTCGTCATCGGGGTAGCAACCATAGAAAACCCCTTTACAAATCGTCTGTAATACCCAGCTAAACCCAAAAAGCTTCTGACTTCCGACACATTTCTTGGCAATTTCCACTCCACAATAGTCGAGATCTTACTCGGATCAACCCTAATACCATCACCCGATACAACGTGTCTTAGGAATCTGACCTCTCGGAGCCAAAACTCACTCTTACTAAATTTAGCATACAGCTGCTTGTCTCTTAAAGTCTACAAAACAATTCTCAGATGCTCCGCATGTTCACTCTCATCCCAGGAATAGACTAATATGTCGTCGATAAAAATGACTACAAACTTGTCCAAGTACGGCCGGAAGATGCAATTCATCAAATCCATTAAAAGCATAGGGGCATTCGTTAAACCAAATGGCATAACAAGAAACTCATAATGGCCATACCTCGTCTGAAATACAGTTTTCGGTACATCTTGCTCCTTCACCCCCAACTGGCAATAGCCAGACCTTAGGTCTATCTTGGAGAACATTGTAGCTCCCTTCAATTGGTCAAATAAATCATCTATTCTTGGTAAAGGGTACTTATTCTTCACCGTCACTTTGTTGAGCTGTCTGTAGTCTATGCACAACCTCATCAACCCATATTTCTTCTTTACAAAAAGTACAGGGGCACCCCACAGTGAATAGCTCGGTCTTGCAAATCCTTTATCCGTTAACTCTTGCAACTGAACTTTCAGTTCTTTCAACTCTAATGGTGCCATCCTGTACAGAGCAACCAAAACAGGTGTCGTTCCCGGAATTAACTCAATTCCAAACTCGACCTCTCTAACTAGAGGTAATCCGGGTAATTCTTCCTGGAATACATCTGGATAATCACATACCACCGGTACTGATTCAATATTTATTTCTAATTCTTGGGCATTCAAAACAAAAGCGATATAGGACTTGTATCCTTTCCTTAAGTATTTCTTGGCTACCATAGAAGAAATTATCACCGGTAAATTATCTGACTTACCTGATTCAACCCGAATAACGTCTCCATTTTCACATTCCAATTCAATAAATTTACTACCACAGTTCACTAAAACACTATGAGTAGTCAACCAATCCATACCAAGAATCAAATCAAACTCATCAAATGACAAGAACATAAGATTTACCGAAAAACAATGACCTCTAATTGTCAAAGGACAATTCCTACACACCTTATCAACTAGCATATGTTTGCCTAACGGGTTTGACACCTTTACTACAAATTTCGTAGACTCAACAATCATACTCATACTAGATGCCAATCTCATGCAAATGTAAGAATGGGTAGACCCAGGATCAACTCAAAGCAATAACAGAGGTATCATGAAGAGACAAAGTACCTGTTATCACGTCTGGAGATCATGCCTCTTCGTGAGCGCGAATGGCATAGGTCCTTGCAGGTGCTTGACCCTTCGATCTCACAGCAGAATCTCGAGGCACACCTCTACTACTAGTCCCACCTCCCGGGTTCTTTTGTGATCTACCCTTCGAAAATACATTGCTTGATCTCACTTCTTGCTTTCTTTCCTTCTCCTCCCTCTCTGGACAATTTAGGATAAAATGGTCGGGTGAACCGCACTTGTAACAATTCTGGTTGTTTCTCCAACACTCCCCAGTGTGCTGCCTACCACAATTTGGACACTTCGGTTTGGTTTTCGAATTGCCCACACTTGCCATCAAAGTGGCTTGAACTCTTGAGCCTGAGTATGTGTTACCTCAACCTCAATGTGAATGTCTAACTGACGCTATCATCTGGGGGTTCATTTCCTTGGACCTCTTCGATTGAGTTTAGTATGATTTACCCATTGGCCTTTTTCTCGCATCTTGGGCCTTACTCATGGCTTTCCACTTTTCCTTATTCAGTTATTTGTCCTTACAGGCCCGATCAACCAACACCACAAACTCTTTTAAGTCCAAAATCCCAACTAGCAGTCTAATATCCTCATTTAGCCCATCTTCAAACCTCTTGCACAAGATAGCTTCTGTAGACACACACTTTTGTGCATACTTGCTAAGCCTAACAAACTCACACTTATATTCTGCCACACTTATTTTTCCTTGCTTCAATTTAAGGAATTCTTTCCTTTTCTGGTCCACAAATCGTTAGCTTATATACTTCTTTTGGAACTCCTCCAAAAAGAAGTCCCACGTCACTCTCTCATTTGGAACCACCGACGTTAACGTCTTCCACCAATGATAGGCTGAGTCCCTCAGCAAAGACACGACACATGTTAAGCTCTCCTCAGGTGTGCAAGAGAGTTCATCAAATACCCTCACTGAGTTCTCAAGCTAGAACTCTGCCCTCTCAGGGTCATCATCTATATTGGCTCTGAATTCCTCGACCCCTTGCTTCCGAATCTTATTTACCGGGGGCTTGGTTATCATTACTAAATCTATACCTTGGGGAACCACAGGAACTGGCTGAGGTATAGGAGGGGTGGAGGAGGTTGAGCATTAGGGTTTGCTCATACATACTCCGTGTACCAATTACTCATCATTTGGAGAAAGGCTTCCCGGGCCTCTTCTCCTTAACCCCTAGTCTCGGGTCCACTCTCTACAGGCGCGGTCCCTTGCACGGGAGCCGACACGTTACTAGTTGCGTCATCAGCAGCTGCTCGATCGGGATCCATTACTATATAAAAACAAAGTTTAGAATTGTCAGAAGCCACCACACTATCAAAATACGCTTATGGTATGTATAGCTAGACTCTTACACACGCTACGGTAGTTCGAGAACCGACTAAACCATAGCTCTGATACCACTAAATGTAACACCCCTTACACGTATTCTACGTCGGGACTGGGTACGAGGCATTACCGTACTTGACTCACAAGGTCATACAACTTTGGGTTATCAAAATCCATTCCAAATTAAAACTTTTCAATTTTCATATCTAACCTCCTTATAATGGGCCTACGAGGCCCTAAACATACTTTCGGAAGGTTTCAAAAATAAATCAGAAACTTTTACTCACTTAGAAAAATTTTACCTAATCAGGGGCCACACGCCCGTGTGAAATGGGACACGCTCGTGTGGGCAGGCCGTGTGGTCACACACGCCGAAGTCCCTCACTCGTGGTCCAGACTGACTTATTTCACACAGCCAGACACACGCCCTTGTCCCTGGTCCGTGTCCCTTCCATGGCCTCGACATGCCCGTGTCTCAGCCCGTGTGCCAAAACCTTGGCATTCTGTTTATGACGTTATCACCTCACTATGTTCACACGGCCAAGGCACATGCTCGTGTCCTTAGACCATGTGACGAATTAAATTCCTAAATTCAGGTGCAGACTTCGCATGGCCTGGGCACACGCCCATGCCTTTGGCCGTGCCCCCCACACGGCTGACACACACAGCCATGTCTCTGCCTGAATGTTTACTACTGAGCTTATTGACTTGCAATTCTAACATGCAAGGGGATACACGGCCTGGTCACACACCCATGCAATTGACCGTGTGTCACTCACAGCCTAGACACGCGCCCGTGTGCCTACCCGTGTGAACAAGAACAAGGCTATTTGCCAAGCTCTTTCATCACCCTAACTCACTCAAGCATAATTTACCCTCTACCATCAATTCATTCATGCATATTCATACCTAACAACCCAACCATATACTCTACACACTTATGAATAACCTTTCATTCCATTGATTGATAGTAAAGAGTCATTTATTATGGAAATATACAAAAGATTTCATCTATAACGAGCTAACACATTTGGCCAAAATAACAAAACAATATACCTAGTCTAGCTCCTATACATGCCATTGCCATACTCAAAATGCTAGTTCTAAATATACTGAGATGAGCTGATGGTGTGGGTGATCTTCCAATTATCTCTGTATCTCAACTCGACTCTTTGTCACTATAAAACAAGGGAAAAGAAAAGGGGTAAGCTTTAAGCTTAGTAAGTTTACATGTAAACAATAAACATCATAACATGTGCTAATCAATAAATAGCATTTCACAATCCAAGGTCATGCTTACTCATTCATCTCTTACCACAATCCAACCATATCACAACCAAATGCTCTTATTATTTAACATACATCCCTGCACTTGATCACCACAAGATCACATGAAACAACACATTGCAATTACACAATAAACCATTCTTAGTAATACCAAACACTCGGTAGTATCACACTTAGCCCACCATTTATTATTAACAGGGTGGTATCACACATAGCCCACCAACAAGAATATTTACGATGGTATTGCACTTAGCCCACCAAATTATAATAATACTAATGACGGTGTCACACACAGCCCATCGTGAATAAGTGATAAGGTGGTATCGCACATAGCCCACACTTATTTACTATGGATAATATTCCACACCTACATATTTATTTCAACGTTCATACGGAGTTTATTCACTTTCTACCAAATTTCCATCCATTTAAATCGTAAGTGTTCTCAATCATACAATGCACCAATAATTAATTACATGTGTATTTAAGATGCATCGTTTACACATAAACTTACCTTGGTGCAAAATGCGTTAATCAACGGTCCATTCCATAACCTTGCATTTTTATCGGTCAAGGTTGATTCCACGCTCTTCTTGGTATATAACAACAAAATTCACTCATTCAATCATTTTATAATTATAATACATCATAATCTCTACTCAGGCAAAAATGACCATTTTGCCCTTGTACTATGGCAAAATTACAATTTTGCCCCTATGCTCGTAAATCATTTTTCATCATATTTTCTCATTAAACAAGCCTAGCTGAACATTTATTCCTCTTACAACTACTCACAAATCCAATTATTTCGTGCATTTATTACTAAATCACAACATTTACAACTTGGTCTCATTTAGGTGTTTTCATGATAACACCTTTCACAAAAGTTATTTCTCATCTCATTAACATTCATTTTCTTCCATAAAAACTCAGCAAACAACATAAAATCTCTCATGACAAGTCCTTATAATTTCAACCATATTACAAATTAGTCCCCTCATTAGCTAGCTTAAGCTTTAGGAGGTTCCAAAAGTACAAAAATTATCAAATAAAACCACCAAAATCACTTACTTGCAAGGAGATAGCTTGGCTGAAAGTTTGGTCTCTAAAATCCCCTATTTTCCCTTTAATTTTTGGTGGAAGAAGAAAGATGAATAGTTAAAGATGATATCTTTTCTTTTTATCTTATTTTATTCATCTTTTCATCACCTAATTTCACCAAATTTGACCAAAAATTTAATGCCCTTGTCACCCTAGCCTTTATGGCCGACCAACACCTCCCAATTGGCCTAATTTCATCTTAAGGACCTCCAATTAATATTCTGTGGCAATTAGACACCTCTAACTTGAATAATGAAACTTTCGCACTTTATGCGATTTAGTCCTTTTTCACAATTAAGCATGCAATCAATAAAATTAAAGCACCAAAATTTTCATATAGCCATATATTAATTCCATAACACATAAAATAGTATCAAAATAATTTTCCTCAACCTCGGATTAGCAGTCTCGAAACCACTGTTCCGACTAGCCCCAAAATCGAGCTGTTACAGAAAGGACCAAATTGCATAAAATGCAAAAGTTGAGTTCTATTAGCTATAAGTATCAAATAGCTATGGAATTCAAAATTTTAGGTCCTTATATGGAAATTAGACCATTAAGAGAAGTTAGTAGATATTTTTGATGATTCATCCATGGAAAATTAGAAAAAGAAAAGGACTAAATTGGAAAAGAGTTAAAAGATTATATCTTAATTAAATAGAAAATATCATCATTTTGTATCATCTTCTTCCCTAAATTCTATGGAAACCCTAGGAAAGAGAAAGAAAATCAAGCAAGCCTAATTGGGTAAGTAATCTTGTCCCGTTTTTAGTAACTTTTATATTTTTGAGATCGGAATAACCTAATCTAGCTATTTTGGGGATCAATTTGTAAAGTTATCAAAGTATTAAAATTTTTCCATGGATGAATATGCTGAAATTTTGAAATTTATGGTAGAAATTGAAAGGTTGTTAATAGATAAACAACTTTTTTAAAGTGAATTTTCATGAAATTGTGATTTAGGGACTAAATTGTAAAGATGTAAAATTCATGGAAAATTTATGATTTTTTTTTGAAATATATGTGCTGTAAATGCTATATGTAAAAATCAGCTAGGCTTGGAATAAAGATTAAATTGCAAGAATTTCATTTTCCAAGCCTAGGGACGAAATTGTCATTTATGAAAAGTATAGGGGTAGAATGGTAATTTCTCCTAGGATGTGAATTGAATTGAATTGAGTATGAAATAGATTAAATTGACATTAAATTCATTTATATAGATCCAAAAAGACCTTGTAACACCCCTAACCTATATCCGTCACTAGAACAAGGTTGCAGAGCATTACCGGAGTTTATAATTTAATTACAATTAAACCGTAACTCTGATACCAGTAAGTGTAACACCCCTAACCAGTATCCATCACTGGAACAGGGTTGCGGAGCATTATCAGAGTTTATAGTTCAATTGTAGTTAATTTTTGTCATTTACTATTCATTTCTGAAAATCGATCACAATCAATCATAATGTCTCTTATATGGGTCCTCGAGGCCCAAAATACATATTAGAATCGTGTCGAGACTAAACCGGAATCACAGAAAAATTTTCGCAAAATCTTAAAATCTTTTTTAAGTGTAGGGGACACACGCCCGTGTGGCTCACACGGTCAATGACACGCCCGTGTCCCAAGCCGTGTGGGTATTCGATGTGAGGCACACAGCCGTGTCCCAGCCTGTGTCCTTACTCGTGTAACTCTCTGAATTGGGTCACACGGTCATCCACACGCCCGTGTGTTAAGCCGTGCGGATAATTAAATTTTCAAAAAAATTAGGTGCAGGATTCACACGGCCATGTCACATGCCCGTGTGCTAAGCTGTGTGACTCACACGGCTGAGACACACGCTCGTGTCTCTTCCTATGTAACCAATTCTGAGCAATCTGTTTCTAAATTTTAAGGATGCAGGGGACACACAGCAAAGCCACATGCCCGTGTGCATGGACATGTGTCACACACAGTTTAGACACATACCCGTGTGTCTGCCCGTGTGGACAAAATAAGGCTATTTTCCAGGCCCTATTTCTCACCCATTTTACATTGCACCTACATCAATACTTCAACACACTTTATAAACCAAGTCAAAACCAATATTTTACATGGCATATTAACATCTATACTCAAGTGTTTTAAACTTACCAAATTCATGCCTGTGTTCATGAACAAAATTTATCAATTATACTAATTTAATCCATTCATCATTTGATTTATATATCTTCTACCTTTCAACCATTTGAACACACTTCAAATATGATATGGCACTATATAATTACATCAAAATGCATATAAAACTAGCCATTCCAATGGCTAGTTATAACCAAACATATGCATGCCTCCATTGGGCACTTTAAACTATATATGCCATTATGTCCAAAATAAGTTTGCTATTTATACCAAAACAAGCTTGAGGATAGTGTGATGATGCTCCGGCCGCTCTCCAACCTTTACGAGCTTTTGAGCACTATAAAACAAAGAAAAGAAAACTGAGTAAGCATTTCAAAAGCTTAGTAAGTCCTTATAATGGGAATTTAACTTACCATATATTTTCATTTAAGATAAGCACACAAAAATGCATTCAAGCAATTTGGCTCATAGCCTAAAACACAACTTCATCAATCATGTTAGTCAAGTAATTCACATAATACTAAGAACATGGATAAGCCCATCATTTAATGATTTTCATATACATATGCTTTCCATATCATTATTCCATATTACATGTACATTTCCATGACAAATCATTTCAAGTTCATTTTAGCCATGTCAGAACTTTACCCGTTGAATTTATTTGAAATATCAATGGATACGTTCATGTAGTACACAAACTATACAAAACTGAAATCTATCAATTCATATCTAGGGGTACCCAATTAGGCCACATAATCAGGAAGCACGCTCTCGAGCTATATGTCAGGATGCTCAGATGAGCCGTGTAACAGGATGCTTATCTGGGCTAAACAAGAAACTCCTAAGAGTTTAGAATAGGTTGCTCATTGAGCTTAACAAATAACTCCGAAGAGTTATTAACAGGAAGCTCCAGATAGCATAATAGGGAGTTCAAGAGAGCCATGTCAGGAAGCTCATAAGAGCCTATATCAGGACACTCATGAAGAGTTGCGTTTGTGTCTGCAATAAATGTTGGATCACAACCGATCGAATCATGTAATAGGACACTCAAAAAGAGCTGCGATAGTGCGCAACACATGTAGGATCACTACCGATAAGGATGCTCATAGGAACTATATAACAGGATGCTCGAGAAGGCTTTTAACAGGATGCTCGTCCGAGCTATAATGTCCGCAACATATGCATGACTATAATCAATACAAAAAATGCTGTATCCATTGCATTTCATTATTCAAACGGGACTTATCAATTATCGAATAGTATCGGGTATGTGATTAATTTCATACATTAAACATTTATGCAATTCACACAAATACAACATTCACTTCAAGCATATTAATATACATAATTAGGTTACACGAACTTACCTTGATACTTGTTCGTATACAAAAATCTACTAATCCGACACTTTTTCTTTTTCGGATCTAAATAAATGAATTTAACATCAATTTAATCCATTTCATACTCAATTAAAATCAATTCACTTCCTAGGAAAAATTATTATTTTGCCCCTATACTTTTCATAAATGACGATTTCCTCCCTAAGCTCGGAAAATGAAATTCATGCAATTTAATCCTTATTTCAAGCCTAATCCAATTTTACATGTTACAATAACAGCCCATGAATTTCACAAAAATTAGAATTTTTCCATGGGTTTTACCACTTTTCAATCTAGTCCCTAAATCATAATTTCATCAAAATTTTCTTTGTAAAAGTTGTTTATGTATTAACAACCTTTCATTTTCTACCATAAATTTCAAATTTTCAGCATATTCATCCATGGAAAAATTTTAATAATTTGATAACTTTACAAATTGATCCCTAAAATAGATAGATTAAGTTATTTCGAACTCGAAAATATAAAAATTACTAAAAACGGGACAAGATTACTTACTCAATTAAGCCAAGAAAGCTTGTTTTCTCATTCCTAGGGTTTCTATGTATTTTTGGGGAAGAAGATGATATAAAATGATCTAATTTATTCCTTTTCTTTTTCTAATTTTCCATGGATAAATCATAAAAAATATCTACTAACTTTTCTTAATGGTCTAATTACCATATAAGGACGTCAAGTTTTGAATTCCATAACTATTTGATACTTATAGCTACTAGAACTCAACTTTTACATTTTATGCAATTTGGTCCTTTCCACAATTAAACATGTAATCAGTAAAATTTTCTTATTGAAATTTTCATACTTCTTTCCCATCATAATACAGACCATGAAATATTATTAAAATAAAATTTTTTTCTGACTCGAATTTGTGGTCCTGAAACCACTGTTTCGATTTCACTGAAAACGAGTTGTTACAGACATAGTACTGAGTTGGATTGAGGAAAACAAAAAGTATCGGATTAGTAGATTCTTGAAACAAACAAGTATTGAGGTAAGTTCGTATAAATAGATTATGTATATTAATATGTTTGAAATTGAATGTGGAATATGTGTGAATTGTATAAATGTTTAATGTATAAAATTAATTACATGCTTGATACTGCTCGATAAGTATAAGTCCCGTTTGAATAGATGAAATTCAATGTTTTGGATGCATGTTTGTAGCTTACTTTAAATGAATATGATTGGTAAGTTAATTTCCTGTTATATAAACTTACTAAGCATTTGAAATGCTTACTTGGTTTTCTTTTCTCTGTTTTATAGTGTCAGAAGCTCGTAAAAGTTGGAATCGGTCGGAGCTGCATCACAGTATCCTTCAGCTTGTTTTGGTATAAATAGAAAACTTATTTTGGTATAATGGTATGTATCGGCTAACTTGGGCAATGTTGGCATATAAATGGTTGTTTGTAATCTAGCTAATGGAATGGCTAATGATGGTATATTTAGTGAATATATATATGAGGTTATATAATATGGTTAATATATATGTGCTTGATATGATTAGATTGACTTAAGGAGAGCATATATGTCTTACAAAAGGTAAGTTTGAATACTTGTGATGACATATCTTATATAATGTTAATATTGGCTTGGTTTTAATGCCTTAAATTGGTTGGTATATATACGTAAGTATTTATGTAGGTTGAAAACAATTTGGGAGAGAAAAGTGGCCATGAAAATGGCTTATTTTAGTCCACACGGGTAGACACACAAGCGTGTATCTCAACCGTGTGTGACACACGGCCATACGAATGGGCGTGTGGTTTGGCCGTGTGTCCCTTGCATCTTAAAAATTAAGAAACATAATGCTCAAAATTGATCACAGGGGCAAAGATATGGGCATGCGTCTCAGCTGTGTGAAACACACAGCCCAACACACGGGCGTGTTTCTTGGCCGTGTGAATCCTGCACCTAATTTTTGAAAATTAAATTGTCCACACGGCCTAGCACATGGGCGTGTGACTGGCCGTGTGATCTAAGTCAAAGAGTTACATGGGTATGAACACGGGCTGGGACACAGGCGTGTGCCTTACATTGAATGCCCATATGGTCTAGGACACAGGCATGTAATTTGGCCGTGTGAGACACATGGCCTACCCACACGGGCGTGTGACCCCTGTATTTAAGAAAAATTTTGAAATTTCACAAAAAATTTGCTAAGTTTCCGATTTAGTCCTAACTTGTTTCTAATGTGTAAATTGGGCCTCGAGGGTCCAATTAAGGTACAATATGATTAAATATGATTGGTTTCAGATATGAACAGTAAATGATAAATTAACTATATTTGTTCTGTATACTCCGATAATGCTCTATAACCTTATTTTGGCGACGGATATGGGTTAAGGGTGTCACATTGCAAATCTACTCTGTTGTGTTCTTTAGTTGATTCTAGATCGACGCATTCATATATCTTGAGTCAATTGGCATGTAAGTTTGAGATTCCTGTTGAGACTATTGGTTTGGGTATGACTGTTATTAGTTCCTTTGGTGATAGTGTAGTAGTAAATAAAGTTTATCGTAGGTGTCCTCTTATGATTCAAGGACATGTTTTCTCTGTTGATCTTATGGAATTTTTGTTTTATGGATTTGATGTGATACTTGGTATGGATTGGTTAACTGAACATAAGGCTAGGGTAGATTTTCAGACTAAGCGAATTACTTTGAGGAATAAGGGTGGAAATAGTTGTAGTAGGTGACAGACCGGGTTTTATATCTAATGTGGTTTCAACAATGAAGGCTGAGAAGTTGATGAGTAAAGGTTGTGAGTCAAGAATAAGTATCCCTTACCTCAGATTGATGATTTGTTTGATCAGTTTTAAGGTGCAACGGTGTTTTTGAAGATTGATATTAGATCTGGGTATTATCAGTTAAAGGTGAAGGAGTTTAATGTGTTGAAAACTGCTTTTAGGACTTGGTATGGGCATTATGAGTTTTTGGTGATGCCGTTTAGGTTGACCAATGCTCCTGCCGCATTCATGGATTTGATGAGTCGTGTGTTTCATTCGTATTTGGATCAATTTGTAGTTGTCTTCATAGATGATATCTTGGTGTATTGTGGTTCTAAAAAGGATCACGATGAGCACTTAGTCTACAGATTCTTCGAGATAAGCAGTTGTATGCAAAGTTGAGTATGTGTGAATTTTGGCTTAAGAAAGTGGCATTCTTAGGTCATGTTGCTTCAACAGAAGGGATTCGAGTGGATCCCACGAAGATGGAGGCAATTTTGGAATGGAAGTTGCCTAAGAGTGTTATTGAAGTTAGGATTTTCTTAGGTTTAGTTGGTTACTATCATAGATTCGTTGAAGGGTTTTCTTTTATTGTTTCACCCTTAACGAAACTACTACGGGAGGATGTGGTATTCAAATGGACTATTGAAAAGCAGAAGAGTTTTGATGAGCTTAAGGCAATTTTGGCTAAAGTGGCAGTGTTGGTTCAACTGGAACCTTGAAATGATTTTGTAGTTTATAGTGATGTTTCATATTCGGGTCTTGGTTGCGTTTTGATACAAGATGGTAAAGTGGTGGCTTATGCTCTGAGGCAATTAAAGATGCACGAATGGAATTATCCTACCCATGATTTGGAGTTAGCTGTTGTGGTGTTTGCAGTTAAGATTTGGCGAAATTATCTTTATGGATAGAAGAGTGTTATCTACACTAATCATAATAGCCTTAAGTACCTCATCACCCAAAAGAAGTTGAATTTAAGGAAAAGGCATTGGATTGAACTGTTAAAGGATTATGATTGTGTGATACAGCATCATCCTGGCAAGGCGAATGTAGTTGCTGATGCTTTAAGTAGGAAATCGATGGCAGAGTTGAGAGCTATGTTTGCGCGTTTGAGTTTAGCTAGTGATGGTGGTTTATGTGTTGAACTGCAAGTAAGGCTGACTTTGTCACAGCAAATTAAGGAGAAGCAGCATTTAGATGGGGGTATTAATGAAGAGAGATTTTGATGTGGATAGTGATGGTTTCTTGAATTTTCAAGGAAAGTTGTATGTGCTGCAAGATGTGGAGTTAAGGCAAGCCGTTCTTACTAAGGCGCATAGTAGCCCTAAATTATTTTTAAGGAGGGTAGAACTGTAATATCCTAGATTAGGGGTTATGCGTTTGGAGTGTAACTCAAGTGTTAGTAGGCTTTAAGTGTGTTTGGTGATGTTTGAGGAGTTTTTAGAACCCAAGGATGAAGGGGAAAGCTTTGGGAAAATGTTGGATTTTAAGTATAAAAGGGGGAGCTGGGTAAAGGAGCCCTTAAGGAAAAATTTGGGAGTTTTTGGACATGAAAGTGAGCTTGGTAAAGTGGCTGGAATGCGCCACTTAGGGCCTTGGTGATGACGCCATGTGCAGTGGGCAAGGGCTTTGGTTCGAATCACATCGGCAACAAGTAGTGTAATTTTATTTTTCTTTTGGCGCTAAGACAAGGGGAACTAGGCTAAGGAGGCTTTAAGGGAAATTCGTGAGGGATTTATGCCACAAGAAATCATGCGGTAAAGTGGCTGCAATGCGCCACTTAAGGCTTGGGCAGGTGCAGCAGGTCTCATGTTCGAGTCTTGATGGTAGCATAAGGGAGTATTTTTTTTTTTTATTTTGCATTCTGGCGTTAAGGAGAAGGAGCAGTGGACGGCACATGGGACTTTCAATTGGGGGAGGATAAAACTTGTTTTTATTTTGGAATTCGGCTAAGGTAGGATAATTGATGATTACTTTATTTATTTTATTTATTTTAGTAATAGGTGATAAGAGAATATATAGGAGTTTGATATGGGATAAGGTGAAAGATTATTTTATTTTATTTGTTAAGAGATAAAATAGGAGATTAAATGGGGATTTGATAAGTGGAGATATGGTGGCCGAATATAAGACTTTAGGGGCTGGAATTTTCGGCTATGAAGTGTAGCAGGGGAGTGCCGAATTATTTTATGAGCATTCATCTTTTTCTTTCTCTTTTGTTACTTT
This sequence comes from Gossypium australe, assembly GCA_005393395.2. Taxonomy (NCBI): domain Eukaryota; kingdom Viridiplantae; phylum Streptophyta; class Magnoliopsida; order Malvales; family Malvaceae; genus Gossypium; species Gossypium australe. The sequence goes on along the minus strand of CM016626.1, from coordinate 73,422,262 downwards.
GCCGAAATTTAAAGTCAAGAGAATTCTCTCTTTCCTTCTTTTCTAATTGAAGTCGAACCCTCCTTGTCACCATAGCCAAAGTTCTTCAAATTCTTCTCCTATTTGCTAGCTTGGCCGAACCTATATCCTTCTCCCAAACTTCTTCTTTTAATTGGTGTTAGCCGAATATACACTTTCCCCTTGTGGCCGACTTTTCCATCAACATTTGAAGGGCTTAGCCGAACCATGTAAGTGCTTTTTCTTCTATTTGCATTTTACTTTTATTAATAGCCATAGCTGAATCTCAAGAAGGCCTTATTCTTTTTCTTCTATCGCAAGTTTCAAAAGCCGAAAGTCAACATCCCTTTTATCCTGTCGACATTTAGAGCTAGTGGACGATTCGTGTGGTGGTGGTAAGTGTTCTCTCCTTTGATAATCGGTTTTGAGTTTTTCTTCATAAGCGTGCCGAAATCAAGAGTTTAGGCTCTAATTTCCAAGGTTGGCTGAATGGCCCTATAACTCTTATTAAATGTGTTAAGACCGATTGTAGGGGAAGGTACAGCCTAGCGCAAGAGATCTCTCGGGACTCTTATAGCCAACGTTTGTGGAAGTGATCATTCGGGATTTAGTTGGTAAGGTAAGCAGTGTAAGTATTCGGCCAAAGGCCATTTTATTAGTTGTTAAGTGATGACCGATTGTGACTATGATGGTTTAGGGGCTAATCGACAGGAATAAGCAAAGCCTTCGGGATTTGATAGGAGACCAAATCGGCATTAAGGGAGGAGGAAAAACCCCGTTCATCGTGTTAGATTCAAGTAGTTCGGGATTTCACTAAATAGTAAGGTGTGTAGTTAGCCTACTGTTTTCCGGGTTTATGATTGTATGTGATATCTGTATGTGTGTTATGAATGTGCTAACTAGTGCAATGGAAATGGTGATATGGATACCCTCATGGGGTATGTTGATAAACCGGTAAGTACCGAATCTGATGAAATCTGATTATTGATGTGAATATGTGATAATATGCTAAATAACATGTACATGCATTATCATGGCATTATTTTATGTTGCATGTGCATGGGTGGGATATGATATGGAAGAAGGACAGGGTGTACTTCGAGTACGTGGTTGATATAGGCTATGTGCCATATCGTGGTTATTGATGGCTTTGTGCTCATCGTGGTTTTGATGATAGCTTCGGCTACATCGTGGATTGACGTTGACTGAGGTCACGTTGTGGATTATTTGCGATTAAGTTCGCGTGGACGGCATTTGTTGCCTTATTGGAGTAAAAAGGGGAGGGTGATTTAATAATCCCCTGGTGTGTGGTAGGCTGGATACGGGGGCGTGTAGAGGATGGACCCTAGGCTAGGTTGGGCTTCATAATTGCATAATTTTGCATGTAAATATATGTGAAAATGGGCCAAGCCCAATATGATATGTGGATTAATGTGAAAGTGGGCCAAGCCCAGTATGTGATGTGGATTAAAGTGGTAATGGGCCAAGCCCAGTATGTGGAAACATGTGGTTAATTACCCTATTATAAGAATGTGATATGGTTATGGGCCAAGCCCAATATGTGAACTCTATTGATATGGATATGGGCCAAGCCCAATAAGTGAACTCATGTGAATAAGTTGCATTAATATTTGTTATGTGGGTAAGTATGTGGTTTGACATGTGGGTGGAATTCAATGGACTAATTGCACACTGAGTCTGTTTGACTCACCCAAATTTTTACCAACATTGCAGGTGATGCATAAGCTTGGACCGGGTTTGGAGTGGATACAAGGTGGCCCATGCAGAAGATATTTTAAGTTGCTTACGTGTTTTACATTTTCAGTATTTGAAAGTATTTATCTACTTAATGTAATAAGGGCCTTAGAGTATTTGAATTTTTGTTATGTTTAAGTTGGATTTATAAGTAAGTTCATATTTTGTAAGTTTAATTTTAAAAGCTATTTAAATCTCAAAAGTCATAATAAAGTTTTGAATCCGGTAATTTTTATAACAAGTTAAATTTTTTTCTTAGAATGTTTTAAATTACGAAAATGATTTATTAAAGGCAACAAATTTTTAACGTTTTTCACTTTTAAGTAAGAATATTTCAAACGTTTTCCGCAGTGGCATTTCAAATTCGGTCGTAGTGAATGGGCCGGGTTTGGGGTGTTACAGGCATTGTACGACTATTTCGAGCATTCTAAGTATCTTATTAGATTCCGAACGGTTCAACGGGCAAGTCCGAGAAATGAACAACGTTGTGAGTTGTATATTCGTTTCAGGTACGTTTGAAAAGTACACTATGTGTGTATGAAAGGTAAGTGTCTATATGAACTTACTAAGGTGAATATGTGTATTGAAATGACGAGATAATATGTGAAGATATGCTTGAATGAGCTATGTGTATATGTGATATTTGAATTGAAGAATGTGGCAAGTTATGGCTAAGCAAATGAGCCTAAGAATATGTGATGAATTTGCAATGAGAAACATTAATATCATTGTATCAATATGGTTATTTGCATTTTATGTTAAATTTATTTGTATATGGCTTACTAAGCTTTTGGAAAGCTTGCTTTGTGTGTGTGTTTACTCTATTTTATAGGTTGTCAAAGCTACAAAAGGCTCGAGAATCATCAAGGATCATCACCACACTATCAAACTCAACTTTGGTACTTCTGAATGTGTATATAGCTAAATATGGCATGTATAGGCTATTCATTTTGGATTATGTTTGAAATGTGTATAAATAGCCATAAGATGTGGCTAGATAAATGTTGGTAATATGCATGTGTGAATATGGTATATGATGCATGTTTTGGCATGGCTTGATAGCAAATGAAATGGTCAAGGCTATGGTAAGCATATGAATGCAATATGAGTATGTATGTTTGATCAATGAAATGGTTATATGAAAGGTAAAATGTGGATGTATCATGCTTGGATATATATGTGTTTTAGTTGTACGAATTGGTATGCAAATTAGCATATTTAGAAATGAGATTGAATGTGAAGATTTGATGATTATTTGACATGTCTTTGGTTGTCAATTGTGCATGAAATGAATTGGTATATTGCTTGTAGGGATGGCCCTTGTGTGGGTGGCAATTTGGCCTTGAAAATGGCCTATATTTGCCCACACGGTTGAGCACACGGGCGTGTGGTTCGACCGTGTCCCTCGTGGTTGAAATTCAAAACAAGTGAGGATCGACCACGGGCTGGACACACGGGCGTGTGACTGGCCGTGTGGTGAAGTCAGTAGCGACCATGGGTAAGGCACACGGGCGTGTCCATGGCCGTGTGGACAAGTCAGTATGTATGCCTTGTTTTGACACGACTTAGAGACACGAGCGTGTTAAGGCCGTGGGAGGCACACGGCCTGCCCACACGGGCGTGTGACTTCTGTAACTAGAATTTTTTTAAATTTCCGAGAAATTCCATATGTGTTCGGTTTAGTCCCGACCCTATTCTAAAGCATGATTAAGGTCTCGTTGACCTATAAAAGGGACCATTGGATTGCAATTGATGAATTGTACTATGAAATGTCCGTAAAAGATTTCATTTGTCCGGTAATGCCTCTTAACCCTAGTCTGGTGACGGATACAGGTTAGGGGTGTTACATTTGATTGGTATCAGAGTTATGGTTTAGTCGATTCTCGGACTAATGTAGCGTGTGAGAGTCTAGCTATACATGCCATATATCTGAACTGTGATAGTGTGATGAATCCTGACGTGTAAAATGTGTTTTATGTATAGTAATGGATCCCGAAAGAGCCGTAGCTAACGATGTAGAAAGTAATGCACATGCTCCCGCTCAAGGGACAGCGCCATCTGATTCGAGATCGGCTACGAGCGGTCAAGAGGAAGAAGCTAAACAAGCTTTCTTCCAAATGATGAGTGAGTGGTTCACTCAATTTATGAGAAATAATCCAGCTGTTTCACAACCTCCACCCCCGGTTAATCCCCCTTAGACTTCAGTTGTGCCTCTGGTTATGAATCTGAATCTGTTGAACAAGCTTCTCGTCGACAAAGTCCATAAGTATGGGGCTGAAGAGTTCAGGGCTACCAGTGATGATGGTGTTGAAAAAGCCGAGTTTTGGTTAGAAAACACTATCTGAGTATTTGATGAGATGTCTTTGACTCCAGAAGAAAGTATTAAATGCATTGTTTCTTTGTTATGAGACGCGGCTTATCAACGGTGGAAGACTCTGATTTCTATTGTTCCGAAGGAACGGGTTACTTAGGATTTCTTTCAGATTGAGTTCTGGAAGAAATACATTAGTTAGAGATTAATTGATCAGAAACGAAAAGAATTTTTGGACTTGATACAGGGCCGTATGTCTGTCACTGAATACGAAAGAGAATTCGTGAGATTGAGTCAGTATGCTTGGGAATGGGTATTGTCTGAAGCAATAATGTGTAAGAGATTTGAAGATGGCCTTAATGAAGATATCCGCTTGCTAGTCGGGATTTTGGAGATAAAAGAATTTTTTGTGCTTGTTGACCGAGCGTGCAAAGCTGAGGCACTCAGGAAAGATAAAAGGAAAGGTGAATCTAAAGTCAGAGATGCGAGGAAGAGATTTCAGAGCAAATCATTTCAGTCTGCTTCAAAGAAATTCAGAGATGAACAAAGTCGTTCGAGAGTTAATGTGGGACATTCTAATAGAGATCGAGCTAGATCACAGTTGAGCTCTAAAGCTCCGACAACTTCAATGGAAAGTGTTGGAAATGTTCGATCCGAGAAACCTGAATGTAAGCATTGTGGAAAAAGGCATCCGGGAAGTTGTAGATCAAATGATCGAGCTTGCTTCAAATGTGGATCATTTCATCTGTGATTGCCCAGAGTCAGTTGAGCCAAAGATTGTTCAGAATCTGAGATCTGATAATGCTCCAGTGAGAGGTAGACCTTTTCAAAATGTAAGAAATGTCAGTGGTAGTCAGAGAACTACGAGAGATACTGTTGTGAGATCCGAAGCTAGAGCGCCTGCCAGAGCGTATGCCATCCGAGCTCGAGAGGAAGCTTCATCTCCAGATGTTATAACGGGTACATTTACACTTTATGATACTTCTGTGATTACATTGATAGACCCTATTTCTACTCATTTGTATATATGCATGAACTTAATATCTAGTAAGACTTTGCCTATAGAGTCGACTGAGTTTGTTATAAAAGTATCGAACCCCTTAGGTAAAAGTTTCCTGATTGATAAAGTATGCAAAAACTGTCCGTTAATGTTTCGAAATATTTGTTTTCCTGTTGATCTGAGGCTATTACCATTTGATGAGTTTGATATAACTCTGGGTATGGACTGGTTGACATTGCATGATGCGGTTGTGAATTGCAAAAGAAAGATAATTGATTTGAAAGGTCAGAATGATGAAATAGTTCGGATTGAGTCTAATGAATTGAACGGATTGCCTGCTGTGATATCTGTGTTGAAAGCTCAGAGTTATGTGAAAAAGGGTTACGAAGTTTATTTTGCTTATGTAATTGATTCAAAACTATCTGAAAAGAAAGTTGAATCAGTGCAAGTTGTTTGTGAGTTTTCTGATGTATTCCCAGAAGAATTGCCGGGATTGCCTCCGATATGTGAAGTTGAATTTGGTATTGATCTGTTGCCTAGTACGACACCTATTTTGATAGCTCCGTATAGAATGGCACCAACAGAGTTGAAAGAGTTAAAGTCACAGTTGCAAGATTTAACTGATTGAGGGTTTGCGAGACTGAGTTTCTCACCTTGGGGTGCTCCTGTTCTGTTTTCATGTGCATTGACTATCGTCAATTGAACAAAGTGACTATAAAGAAAAAATATCAGTTGCCCAGGATTGGCGATTTGTTTGATCAGCTAAAAGGAGCCACTGTGTTTTCTAAGATTGATCTGAGATCGGGATACTACCAGATGAGAGTGAAAGATTCAGACATTCTGAGAACTGCTTTCAGAACGAGGTACGGGCATATGAGTTTTTAGTAATGCCTTTCGGACTAACGAATACTCCTACTGTTTTTATGGATCTGATGAACAGAATTTTCAGACCGTACCTAGATTGATTTATGTTGTATTCATTGATGACATTTTGATTTATTCACAGGATGAAACTGAATATGCTGAACATCTGAGAATTATGTTGCAAACTCTGCGAGAAAAGTAATTGTATGTGAAATTCAGTAAATGTGAATTCTGGTTACGTAAATTTAGTTTCATGGGCATATTGTGTCAGCATCTGGAATACGAGTTGATCCGAGCAAGATTTCTACTATTCTGGAATGGAAACCTCCGAAAAATGTGTCCAAAGTCCGTAGCTTTCTAGGACTTGCTGGTTATTATCGTCGGTTCGTAAAAGGATTCTCGATGATAACTACTCCGTTAACTAGATTGCTTCAGAAAGATGTGAGATATGAATGGTCCGATAAATGTCAGAAAAGTTTTGATCGATTAAAAACTCTGTTGACTGAAGCTCCAATTTTGGTACAGCCAGAACCAAGCAAAAAATTCATGATATACAGTGATGCTTCGTTAAATGGTCTGGGATGTGTTCTGATGCAAGAAGGCAAAGTCATAGCTTATGCCTCGAGACAACTAAAGCCTTATAAAAAGAATTATCCGACACATGATCTTTGAGCTGGTTGCGATTGTGTTCACATTAAATATTTGGCGACATTATCTGTTCGGTGAGAAATGTTGTAACACCCCAAACCCGGCCTAGAAGTTAGGCCCGAATCCGGAATGTCACATTAAAGGCACAATTCAAAATAACTTTGCTAATTAACAATTTAAGACCCAAAAGCCCTTTCACACTTGAGTCATGTTAAGTAATAATAAAAACCCATTTTTATAGTTTTAAGTACTCCAGAAACCAAGTTTAAACATACGAAATTTACTTAGGCTTAATATTTAAGTAAACAATTGAAAACAGCAACCCAAAATCTAAAGTCAAATCGGAGTACAAGGCCATATTACATCCAACTAAAATAAAGCAATTAAAAACCATGTTTTTAGTATTGAAACAAAAAATAAAAACAAAATTTAAACATCTCGTAGTGTAGCCATCTCCGAGTCCCCTCCCACGTTGAGCCGTCTATTGAGGATCACTTGAAACATTAAATAAAGGGTGTGAGTTTCAAAACTCAGTGTGTACAACCCTTGGCAATCAAATCAACATACAAATATTCACATTGGGCCTAAGCCCTATCAAAATCAATGGTCTTGGCCTTAGCCCACAATGACCTCATCTCATATCATATCATATCGTATCATATGCAAAACAAGGTAATGCAAAACCCTCCCCAAAAATCCATCCGCTGCACACCATTTCCCTTCCAACCCTACACACCTGTGGGGATTTCTAAATCGATCCACCCATCCTCTAGACACCAAAGGTAGCACTCACAACGGCACTACTCAATGTTGCAGCAAAGTTACTAATCATATAATGGGCTTAAAGCCACCGGTGGATCCATAGTTGTCGAGCGACTATGCGATCCTCAAATCGTCCTCCGTACCATAATTCCCACCCATATGCATCCTAAGCAGAATATCATATGAATGCAACATGCACATGAGTAACATCCACAAAACTCATACTCATCACATATGGGTATTTTCATCATTTCACAACCCAAGAGTATTCCCGTAAATCTACTCTATAGGGGTATATAGGTAATTTTGCAAAACAGAGGTACTTTGAAATTTTTATAAATCAGGGATGTTTGGGTAATTCTGCAAACCAAGGGTATTCTGGTAGTTACATAATTCGGCTATTTAGTGATTTTGCAAATCTAAGGGTATTTTGGATATTTTCAAATTAGGGGTATTTTAGTAATTTTACAAATCTAAGGGTATTTTGGTAATTTCCAAATTAGAGGTATTTCAGTAATTTTACAAATCTAGGGGTATTTAGTCCCTCTCGGGTTTTAGTTATGAACTTTGGCCCATTAACAAGTCCTTGCGGCTAAAGTGAACAGACACTATGCACCAGGTAGGATTCCAGAGAAAAGGAGGTGGGCCACTAGGGCCGCTTAAGTACCAAGCTCTCCCTAATCCAATCCTAGACATGCACATGCCCGTTACCACACTTTTACCTAGCGACTTGTCCACGGACAATGTTTAATTATTAAAGAGTCTTATGCGGTTTAAGAATAGTTCAAACTAGGCTTAAAGTCCATTAACCCTAGCATGCTTGTCTACGTCCCCATAAAGCCCATCAAGCCCAAATTACATCCTTACGGCCCATTAGGCCCAAATCACATCCTTATGGCCTATTAGGCCCAAACAATTCCAGATCATGTAACATGCTTAACTAACTCAATTCATATACCAAACCAATCAAACTCATCAAACTTAGCCTTAGGGCCCATCGGGCCCATTTAGCCACTTTCGGCTTTTCGGCATCACCGATGTCGTGTGTTAGTGTTTGTACACACCTTGTAACCACGTGTACTGGAAACCCCTTAATCACGAACCTACAATCGACATCACTTAACGATTAATCATGGCTTAATACACACTTTATCAAAAACCGAAACCTCACCGTAACCTTACCATGTGCCACACGTTCTAGTAGCCCTTCCTTTGCTACTATTTGTGATTATCCTCTAGATCTGCACCCAAACATAGATCGTCAAAATCAAGTGACCCATATTCCTCATAAGTCACCCCTATAAGCCATATTACATTCGACCATTTACTAAACCACAATCGAGACGAGTGCACTTACCTCTTGCTAACGATCCTTACTTACCATGATTGTGATTGTTTAATCTCACCCTTGTTAATACAAAGTTAACGACAAGGAGAAATTAGATCGCCCTTCGGCTTTTAACAAAATGTACTAAGGAGATTGACTAAATACTTATCGATACCCTCCTTTGATCTTGCGGCCTAGATCGCTACTGAACAAGATTCGGCTTGACTAAGAGTGGGTAACAATCGATTGTGATGAAGGAGAAATAACTAAGAATCGACACAAGTAGGGCTATATGATAAAAAGGTGTATTCGGTTTTTCAAAGAAAGAAAAAGAACACAACACTAATAAGAATTTTCGGCAAAAAGAATGATGGGTTTTTTTTCGGCAAATGGAAGAATTCGACTGAGGGGGAGAAAAACAAAATTTCCAAGAACCTCTCAAAGGGATTCGGCACCTCCTTTTATAGCCAATAGCCGAATCCTACCTTCCCCCACAGTCCAATTCGACACCAACTCTTCCCACCTCTCATCTCCTAATTTTTCTCCATGATATCTCGCTTATCTCATCCAAAATTCCCTCTTTTATCAGCTCACAAGACTAATTCAAACACTTCAACAAACGAGTCTAAATTCCACCCAACTCTGGCCGTCTACTAAGCAAAATAAACACTCCAAAAACACCTTACCACTACTCGAACCTTGGACCTCTTCACGCCGCCTTGTTTATGTCATTTCATATTTACGTACTATTATAACATTCTAATCCAATTCATACCGTAAATGATATCTTAATAATGCATTCTCATTTTTCCATTTCAAATTTCAAGCTTTCTATAACATTAACATCATCAATAATTTTACAATTCATTATCTTATTTTACATTTTAACTCCCTATTAACCTGACTCAAATTAGGACGGATACACAGATCTAACCAAATACACTTGTTTGGGACCTAATGCCCATCAGATAAATCTAAAATAGTAAGTTGTGCCTAGCGCTAGTCGATATAACCAACATATATCTAGCACTCCTCGACTCGTAATTGTAGTAACCCTGAAATCTTCCTATCCTATGGCATGTCATATACATCCAACTCTACCCAAACTGTTAATAGGGTAACAATTTCTCAATTTCATTTATAAAACAATTCCTCAAATCAATACCATTATTTCATCCACCAATCATCAATACATATATGTGAAACATAATTCATTTCAAAACAAATTCAATGTCACATTTATATCAATATATGATATTTCCAAATCTATTCAATTTAATCCTCATCACGAACAACCAATCTGAATCAAATCAATTCAGCTCATTTAATCATTTTCAACTCAACTTACGATCTTACCATGCAATGTAGTTCATAAATGCAACTATTAAAGTGGCTCGGATTATAGAAATACAAACCGTAAACTCCGAACTACTCATCGACGACTTTATCTTTTCCCTTCCTATTTGAGGAGTTAGGGTTGATGTTAGCTACAGATTAACATAAACATAAAAATTCATTAATACACAATCAAATTCACACTCAATTGCAAATTTACAATTTTTTTTTACAATTTATTCAATTTAGTCCCTAAAATCAGGACTAACATAACTTTCAAATCAGAACTCAAATTTTAAATCCAGTTTCACTATAGTCCATTTAAGACCTCATATTTGTCATTTTCATCACAAATTTTGGAATTTATGCAATTTAGTCCCTATTGTACAAAACTATCATTTAACCTCACAATTTATTCATTTTTTCACTTCTAAACTTAAAATCTATCAATTTAATACCTAAAACTTCAAGAATCTATCAATGACATATTTCTCAAACTTTAACAATTTTGAAAAATAGCACACAGATCAGCTAGATTAAGCTCGCGGGATTTCAAAAACATAAAAATTATAAGAAAATGACTTTGAACTAACCAATTGAAGCTTTGAATTTCAAGACCCTAAGGTCGATTCTTCTTCCTCTCAACTTGTTTTAATTTTGGTTTGCATGGATGAAGAGATGAATGTTCTCTTTCCATCCACCTTTTGTTTTACTTTTATTTGTAACACCCCAAACCCGGCCTAGACGTTATGACCGGATCTGGCGCATCACATATAAAGGTCCTTTAAAAAGTAAATCAAATTAGTTGCATGTTTGTATAAAGATCGTAACCTTAAGTTGCTTGAAAAAGCTAAGTGACTGCTTAGAAAAGTTGCACATTGAAAGAAAATGTTGCATCTCTTTTGGAAATCCTGAGATTCGTTAACTATTTTGAAAACAACACGACTTGTTAAAGATCCGATTCTTTGAGAAGTGGTTACCGTTTTTTAAAGAAAACTGCTTTGATTTTGAAATTCGAATTTGGATATTTGCGGTGTTGTGATATTTTGAAAACAATTTATTAACTCTTTTAGGTAAGCTCCCGTATTAAGCAATTTAACATTAAATAATAAATGTAAAACGGGTTTAGAAGGAAATTTAAGTCTAGAGGCCTTATTACAAAACATTAACCCAAATAGCAAAAATAATCTCGGTAATAAAGCAAAAGGAAAAATTTACTAGAGTTTGCAACCGATATTCCTAAAGCATGGCCTCCACCGAGTCATCCAAGGCTCCAAGTCCTTACTACTGAGTTTTACATGCGAGGTTAAAGGAAGGGAGGTAAGTTACTAGAACTCAGTATGTAATCCCTTTACCGTCACCAACTGGGCCTGAGCCCATAAGACACCAATTTGGGCCTAAGCCTTACAAACAGAGTAGTGCAAATGAATTAATGCATCCCAGCCCAATCCAACCAACACACCCCCGACCAGCCAATCACACCTGTGGGGATCAAGTCAACCCACCCCGCCGCTCACACCAATAATGCAGACAAGCTGCTAAACATAGAATATTTGTGGCTGAGCCACCAGAGTCATGATTACGTGTACATAGGTATAAAAATGTGGCTATGCCACCAGACTACACTGCTCTTCTATCAAATTTCCGCCCCATGCATATGATAAAATGCAACATACATATCAACACACATGTATCATATAATGTAACATACAATCGGCCCAATGAGGGTATTCCGGTAATTTGGCCCAATAAGGGCATTTTGGTAACTCAGCCCAATAAGGGCATTTTAGTAAATCGGCCCAATAAGGGCGATTTGGTAAATCGACCCAATAAGGGCGATTTGGTAAATCGGCCCAATAAGGGCATTTTGGTAAATCGGCCCAATAAGGGCATTTTGGTAAATCAGCCCAATAAGAGCATTTTGGTAAATCGGCCCAATAAGGGCATTTTGGCGATTTTTAGAGATGGTATTGTTTAAGCGCGTTATTCGGTTGCATGCAATAATCTGATTCATTAAACTTACGAGTAACGATAGTTCGATTTTACCAACATGGTAGCGTATACGAAACTAAGCGGTTACGGTGTGAGATTACACACCTGACTACGTAGAGAATTATACCCTCCTGATCGTCGTCACCTATGCCAACATATTACACAATTAACTAACACAAGGGATATCTCAATCCATATCTAAATCAAACGATCTACAACGCTTACCCTCACGATCGCGAACGACCACGATTTGCCTATTCGCACCGGATGTTGGCTCCCTTCCACAACCTGGTGGGAAATCCCGAACTGCTGACACTGCCCTATGCTTGAACTTGGGAACAGGGGTTATGAGACCACTCTCCTTAGGTTCCCCTAGCGTTACCCCCTTCGACTGATTATCACTTGCATCCATGAGGAAAATCCGATAAGTAAAGTACCACAGTGAAAACGGCACAAGGGGTTTCGGCTCTTACCACCACCACCTGAAGTCCACACTATTAGAAAATAGAGAAGGGATTTGCTTGCTCCTTGATACACTCGGCTTTGATCAAAAGAGAATCAAACACAGTCAGATTCGGCTCTGGCATGATGAGAGACGGAGAAAAAGAGATTAGTTGAGAACGAAGAGAAAGTGACAAAGGCATCTCTTCTATGGGAGTCATAAGATCGAAACAAAAAGAAATAAGATAAAGAATCACCTTACCTTGATTACAGACGAGTCAACTGAGAAGAGAGATTTGGCCAACTCCGTTTAAACAACTACAATATGTCATCACAAGGAGAAAGAATAAGGGGAATGGAGTTTCGATTTATAGATAAAATGAAACAAACGAATAATGAGGGTCATACATTCAGCCATGGAGAAGAGAAGATGAGAGGAAGGGAAGGAATCTACTTACCAGATTCGGCCAAGGAAGATGATGCTAGAACACGCAGGGAAAAAGATTAGAGAGGGATTCGGCCACAAGTGCTTGACAACTAACGAAGAGAAAAGAAAGACTAAGGAAAAGATGAGAAAAGAAAAGAGAAGAAGTCCCTTAATGGTCACGGTTTTTGGCAAGAAAAGATGCACAAAATGGTGAAAAGAAAAAGAAGCTCCTAACTCACAAAAACTCAACAAAAGCTTAAGAATTTCGGCACTCCCTCACCCTATCAAAACCGAATGCACTCTTAACCCAAAAGACCTTTCTTGACCGAAATTCCCCCTTGAACTTCCCCAAATTCGGCCACTACTCCCTCTCCCCATACCTCCACGATTTTCTCCATAATTTACTCCTCAAACCTCTCCCCATCACTCATTCAAATTCATTTGACTGAGTCTTCAACTCCTCTTGCAGAGTCCAAGCTGAATTCCACTACCCTCACCTGCTTAGCACAAAATAAATTAAAAGAATTGCAGCAGGTGGGATTCAAACCCAAGCTCTCCCCTCTGCCATATCACGCCATTACCAGTCCACCAAGTGCTCAACTTATGCTAGCAATTACCAACCTTTTTCTCTTAAGTCCTGACGCCAACTACCTTCTCTCCCTTAAGTGACCAAACACCAAAATTTAACCAGGGCCCAAACTTGACCCAAGGCTTTTTAGGCCCCTCAAACACCCCTAAACAACACACAGAACCAGCATAACAAGAAATTGCACAAATTTACAGACTCCTAGATTTCAGGATGTTACATTATTAGTATTTCATTTGTAATTAATTATTAAATTACCAAGTTAACCTTATTAATGTTTAACATCATTTGCAACCGACTACTAGCATTCCTATAGTGGTAAAATTGTCACTTTAGGCCTACTTTAAGTTCCAATTAAAATTTCTCTAGCAATTGAACTTTTACCATTTTTATAATTTAGTCCTTGTATCTTAATTAATCACTAATTTGATAAAATTATCTATCCAAAATTTAATCTGCCATTTATATAAATTCACAAGTTATTTTCTGGTTTATAGAAATAGGGTTTCAAAATCGCGTTTTCTGACACCAGTAATTTTCGAGTCGTTACATTATATATAAGATAATTTGAAATTACACATTCCCTGTGGAAATATTTTATAACCATTATATATATTTTTTATAAAAATTAAATGATAAATTTCATATACCCATTGTTTTTATGATATTCATTTTAATTTTTATGATAAATTGTATATATCAAAGTAAGGATATATTGGCAAAGTAAGAAAATAAATATTTTTTGAGTCCATTAAAAATAGTTTGATTTAATTTTTAATATGTTTATGATTAATTTGAAATAAAATTAAAATTAAAAGTTACCTGATATAGTAAATTGAAGATTGAAGAATGAAGATTATGTGAAAAAAAATTAAAGCAAACAAAATTATAAGTAATTCAATTAAAACTTTTTTCAAATAAAAAAATTAAAAATAAAAAAAATCCAACCGAATCGAATAAAATACTTTCGGTTCAATTTATTGATTTTGCTCTCTAAATTGATTCGGTTTAATTTAGGTCATTAATTCGACTGGTTAGATTTTTAGTATAAAAAAACCGATCCCACCGTTAAAAATCACTAAAGCAATTGGGAGTGGAAATTGATGGGTAAATTCAATGGTGGTCTAATTGCTTTAAGGATATTGTTGAATTATTCACCAAATTCCTTCAAATTTAGTTATTTTACAATTTACTCCTTATACACTAATTACTAAATAATTGCTTAATAATTCTATTTTCTAACTCCATATTCTTCCCACAAACTACTTGATTAAAATTTTTGGACTAGCTCGGTTTAAGAAATTCGGCGTCGTAACTTAATTTTTTTTTCCCACATCAATGAAAATTGGGTCATTACGTTATGGATGAACTCAATGCTGCTCTAACGAGTCTTCGTGACAGGAAAGCTTGGTAAGGACATTATCGTCTCTCATGGTCGATTCCGTAGGAAGAGATTTCGGGCTCTGGGTGAGTCTAGACCAATTTCCTTTTTTAACTCGTTGTTTAAATTGTTTCGAAGGATTGACAACTTCAAGTCTGCTTTTGCTATTATCATCGTGATTCTCAGTCTCCAACATGTCCTTTCGACCTTGGGAGTTTATTGGAATCTTAAAGTCCATTGAGGTTTTGTATCAATATTTGTTAAGGCTTTTATCGTGTATGCTAGTAGGGATTCGAACTATGGGATGTTGCCCTTGCGAAATGCAGGAGCTATTAGCCTATGAATGTTCCTTGCATGCTGACTGCTGTTTTCTTTTACCTGTGTTTTGTATAAACTTTTTGGGCTTTTTGCCTTCTATTAAGAAATTAATATGGCTGAGAAAAAATTTTTGAGTATCTCTTAATCATCTTCACATGATTTTATTTAAAATATTTAATAATAATTATAATGGGTAAATCTCAAAATTATACTTAAATTTTAGTCTGATATGCAATTTTATAAATGATAATTGATTTTATGTAATTTTATATATAAAATTTTGATTTGATCAATTTTTTATAAATTATTAATATAGTATCATTTTATGTTTATATATTACTGATAAACTGTAAAAGTAACATATTTCAATCCCACATTTAGCATACTTTTGGATGATTTATCCCTTGATTTATGTAAAAAGGTGCTCTTAATCCTTTCTTTTCATGTTTTATACTCAGGAGAGCACCCAAGGACGGAAAGAACGGAAAACGGGCCCAAAACAGAGTAAATGGGCCATATCACGAAATGCACACGGCCTGGCCCAAATCCACACTGCTATGCCTCATTCAACAGGCTCGAACACGGCCTGGCCATGACTTACACGGGCATGTGCCATGGCCGTGTCCTTGTGGCTGGAAAGAAGAGTTTCACTCGGAAAAGGATACTTAGGGGCAAAGAAACCTATTTCAAAAGCCTATATAAACCCTCTAAGTATTACCTAAAAGAAGGCGGTTAGCTAGGCCAAGGAGCCGAGTCAGAAAGGTTAGATTTGTGGGAAACACTCAAAGATAACCAGTTGATCCATCTCAAGAAGCCGGAATTCTACTCAAGACGGCGGATCTCTCCTTCAATTCCTTCAGGGGATTTTAGGAATTTCTTATGTTTTGTTTTATCTTTCTTTTGAGATGTTTTCTTTTATTGTTATGAACTAAACCCTTCAGATACCTGAAGGGGATGAAACCTAAGACAGATCTTGTTATCGTTTTCTGAACTATATGATAAATACTTGATTTGTTCTTAATTATGTATGCTTAATTCTTGCGTTAATATTTCTGGGATATTGATTCAAGTTGAATGTGCTTAGGTGGAGGAGCAAAAGTCCCTGCCTAAGAGTAGATCTAGCATAATTAAGCGGAGTTGATCGCACGCCTAGAGATAAGGTGACGAGATTTTGCCAGATTAGGGTGAAACCTAATATGGGAGTCCATAGATCGAATTAATGCGATTCTAGGGGTTTTACTTAGAAAGAGATTTCAATTAATCAACCTAGGGTTAGACGTTATTCGCCTCGAGAGAGGGTGTAATATAACTTAGGGAATCTTACGGATCAAGTCAAGTGAATAAATCGTCTGGTTCTGTGTTAGATAACAAGTGAAGTCTAGGTGGTTTCTTCCTAAGGGTATCGTCTTAATCAACTGAGTTTTTCCAACAGTATGTCCCCAATTCATTCTTTTTGTCTTTGCGTCTTTAGCTTAGTAGTTAGTTAAATTTAGATTATATAACAACTTCACTTATTTTAGACTACATAATATAAAGAGAGTTAGTATTAGTACTTTTGGTTCCTTTGGGTTCGACATTCCGGTCATGCCTTAACTATACTACTGTTCGATAGGTGCGCTTGCCTCAAATCGTTCTCAGAGTTAGTTTCCAGGTTCGATCATTCTCATTATAAATTTAAAAATCTGAAATCGACAATCAACTTTTTGGCGCCGTTGCCGGGGAACTAAAATATTAAGAAAGCTCTATTTTTATTACTTTAGCCATTACTTTTGTTTTCCGCAATTTACTTTTATTTTAGGTTAAATTTTGATTTTGCTAAATTTTCTTTCTTTCTTTTCCCTAGCAGGTATCTCTAGTTTATGACTAGAAGGAACCTGAAAGGACCATTGGTATACGACAGTGATATTGAAGCTACAGCTCGCAGGAATCGTAGAGAAATTAGGCGAGCCCTAAATTACACAGAAGAAGAGCGAGAAGGCAGATCCAATCCTACTGAAGGGATGGACGAGAATAATCCACCACCACAAGATGTGGCAGAAAATAAGCTCCGCGTACTATGTATGATTATGCTAAACCTCATTTAACAGGAGCAGAATTGAGTATTGTTAGGCCTGCTATAGCTGCTAATAATTTTGAATTAAAGCCTAACACTATACAAATGATTCAACAATTTGTTCAATTTGATGGTTTACAGGACGAAGACCCAAATACTCACATAGCTAATTTTTTAGAGTTCTGTGATACCTTCAAAATAAATGGCATTTCTGATGATGCCATACGTCTTTGGTTATTTCCCTTTTCATTAAGGAATAAAGCCAAACAGTGGTTAAACTCGTTACCATGAGGGTCAATCACTACATGGGATCAAATGATCGAAAAATTTCTATTAAAATATTTCCCACCGGCCAAAACGGCCAAATTACGGAATGATATCTCTTCTTTTGTGTAGGTGGATTTAGAGACATTATATGACGCATGGGAGAGATACAAGGATCTCTTGAGAAGGTGTCTGCACCATGGTTTACCCTTGTGGCTCCAAGTCCAAACTTTCTATAAATGTGTGAACCCCTCAACGAGGCAACTAATTGATTCAGCTGCCAATGGAACCCTGAACAACAGAACTCTTGAAGTAGCCTACGAGTTTATTGAAGAGATGTCACTGAATAACTATCAGTGGCAGGTTACAAGGACAAAATCAGCCGGAGTTTTTAACCTCGATGCAGTAACCATGCTATCAACACAGGTAGAGATGATGAATAAAAAGCTTGATAGTTTGTGTTCTTCGCAGGTACATCCAGTAATGCAATGCGACGCAAGTGGAACTGTGGCAAATCCTGAGTACCCACCCTACCAACCGGGCACAGAAAGCGAACAGATGAACTATATAGGTAACAATTTCAGATCTAATAATAACCTTTATAGTAATACTTATAATCCAAGTTGGAGGAACCACCCAAATTTTTCATGGGGAGGTCAAGGAAATCAAAGACAACAACCTCCTCAAAATTTCCAAAATCAGCCCTATCCACAGGAAAAGAGGCCAAACCTTAAAGAGATGCTGACAAAATTCATGGCAGCCACAGATACCCGTCTCCAACAAACTGAGACGGCATTCGATAATCAACAGGCATCAATCAAAGGGATCAAAAGCCAAGTTGGGGAACTTACTAAGTCAGTTGGACAACTTACTAAGATAGTTTCTGAAATTTGATCAGAGATTTCCGAACGACCGCAAGGGCATCTACCAAGCAACACTGAGATTAACCCAAATGAGCAAATCCAAGCCATCACAGCTCATGATAGTATAGGGTTATATGAACCCAATCCAATACCAGAAAATGGGGTAAAGAAAGGTAAAGTTGAGGTAACACAAGAAAAGCCAAAACCGATAATCAAGAAGTACCAACCTCACATTCCTTATCCCAAAGCGATGAAAAGAGACGATACAGAGGAACAGTTTGGTAAGTTTCTTAAACTTTTAAAGAAATTACATATCAACTTACCTCTTCTTGAAGCTCTTTCACAGATGCCAGATTCGAGGAAATTTTTAAAACAACTCTTGGTGAACAAGAGTAAGTTAGACGAGGAGCCACATGTGGAATTAAACGCAGTATGCTCAGCAATGTTACAGAATAGACTACCGCGAAAGCTAAAAGATCTAGGGAGTTTTACAATTCCATGTTTAATTGGTAGTTTAACTGTTGATAATGCCTTAGCTAACTTAGGGGCAAGCATAAATGTCATGCCTTATAAATTGTTTAAACAACTAGGTCTAGGGAAACCCAAACAAACTAGGATGAGCATTCAATTAGCTGATAAAACTGTTAGAATTCCTAGGGGTATTATCGAAGATGTTCTTGTAAAAATTGATAAATTAGTATTCCCAGTAGACTTCGTCGTTTTAGACATGGATGAGGACAACACGATCCCCCTAATTTTAGGAAGACCATTCTTAGCAACTGCCAGAACTAAAATCGATGTTGATGCAGGTGAACTTATACTTTGTGTAAGCATGGAGACAGTCACTCTTCAAGCCCTCGACTTAGCTATAACATCAAGTAACCAAGGTGAGAATGTAAATTCTATTAATAACCATTCGGTTAACCCTTCTTTTTAGGAAACACCACAAGGTTACAAACCTGAGCCGAATCATGAACCTCGTGCCAACAAGGAAGAATTATATGAGGAACGAAGCCTTAAGGTCGATAAATTAGAAGAGTGGAAGAAACACTTTAAAGAGGAACCAGAACCACACAAAGTAAAACCGAAGGAGCCCCCAGAAGAGCTCATAGGAACAACAAACCACTTCAAAATAGGAGACCAGGTACTGTTAGATAAAGCAGATCCTCGCATCATCACATCAGACCTGAACACGAACAAAGAAATTCCTCTTGAGGTACACAATATCTTCCCAAATGGAACAGTCAAGGTAAGCAAATCAACATTCGGCACTTTTAAGGTAAACGCTTCTCGACTTAAACTTTATAGTGAGAATAGAACTGATAGTATGAGGGAAGATATTCAAACTTTTAAACCACCCTAATTTTTGCAAATATGGGGAAAGTCTAGCTTAAGACTCTAAACAAGCGCTTCTCAGGAGGCAACCCGAGCACTAACCCTATTTACTTTGGCAATTATTTTCATTTTATTTTTTTTTCTTCTCTTAGTCTTAAACACCTAGCTTTAAACTAACCAAAAGTGCAGATTCCCAGGCCACACGGCCTTACACACGGCCGTGGCCGTGACCGTGTGGACCTCAAGAGTCTCCATACTGACATGGCAGAAGAGGTACGAGTCAGAGAAAATCAAAATTTAGAGTCAAGGACTCCAACCACCACCCCACGGGCACCGACAAAACCCCACGGCCGTGCGATGCGTCCGTGGTCGACACTGTTAAATTATACACGGGCGTGGTGACCTGAGCATGGGCGTGGGAGAAACGAACGAAGCCCACCACAGCCGTACGACATGGTCGTGTGAGATACCACGCCCACGAGACACGGGCGTATGAATGTACCTGACTTGAAAATCTATATAAACCACCCCTCCCTCCCTCTTCTCAACCACTTTCTCCCATTCCATCCTTCAGAATTTTCCCCTCCATATTTCTCTTCTTCAATCCTTCCCTAATTCCCGATCCTCGAAAGCTCAATGTCAAAGAAATGGCGGAATCAAAGCACAGTCTCCCTCATAGAGACCGATTTACATAAGTTCATGCCGGCCTCTTCATCCATTCGATAAGCCAAGGGTCTTTAAGACCATTTATCTTTTGTTTTACTTTTATCTTCTTCTTTATTTTCCTTCTCTTTGACAATCTTATGCTTAATTTAGTTTATTTTACTTTAGTTTCTTAGTGTTAGGTCCAAAAGGCTGCTTGAGAATCACGCCACTTCCGCCACCGCCAGCACCTCCATAGCCTTAGAAGTCACACCTACCTCGCGAACCATTTACCAATAAGGATTCTCAAGCCCCTTTATCTCTTAGCCTTAGTTTATTTACATTTTTACTTTCTTTCTCTTTATCTTTCTTGTCTTTAATTATATATTTAGTTTATTTTAAATGTGTTTTAATAATCCCTGGCTAATTCTCTACGAGCCCCCAATTTCTTCATCTAGCGCAGAGCTCAGTAGCAGCAACCACCCCTATCGACTTCCAAATTCGGGAAACCATCCAAATTGAGGAAGTTTCACCTCTCCCTCTCTCTTAAATTACATATCTATGTTTGTACATTGAGGGTAATGTACATCTTAAGTGTGGGGGGTAAAAGTGCCTAACTTTTTTCATTATTCTCAAATCCCTGAATTATATCTTGTTCTTAAGTAATTTTCTCATATTACTAATTAGAATGGAATTTCTGATGATTTAATGATTTTTATTGATATGTTTTTGAAGCAAGCCATAGTTAATTGTGCATTGATGATTAAATTTGAAGGATACTAGAGAATCAAGCATGATAAGTCTATTTTTCAAAAAATTAAATTTTTTAGGTTGTCTACCTAAATCTGAATGTTACTTTCAAGTTTGAAATTTACGAGGTTGATATAAAAAACACCCATAATTTTCTATGAGATTTTGAGTCTTTTAGAGCATATATTATTTCGTGCTCACTTTTTATGAGTGTGTCAACATTGAACTGTTATTCTAGAACTTGCCTCGATTATACATGTTGAGACCACACCTTTGAATTGATATACAGAGATGATTAAGGCACTTGGGATTTAACCCACTCACTCCACTAAAAACCTACCTCCATAATTAACCCCTAGTAAACCCCGTTGATCCTAACAACCCTTTTTATTGACTCACCCATTAATATTACCCCAAAACCCTTTGTATTTGTTATCACCATTTTCTTTTGACTACCCTTATATCGAGATTTGATTTGATTAGTTACATAATTATATTATTTCAGTAGCTGAATTTATCCCTTATTATTTAATTTGTTCTTAAAAAAATTGAAGTATATTCAGTATTAGTATTATGAAAAGTGAGCTTATACAGTTAAAGTCTATTTATCAAAAGAAAAGCTCGTATTATTAGGGTTATTACTTTTCAGTTGATGTAATTATCGTCGCAGTATTTTTAGATTGGTAACTTGTCAATTCGATCTCGATTCTAACCTCCTAATTCAGCCTTTATCCACACCTTTAACCCTAGCCCCGTTACAACCCTGTTAAAGACCTTTTGATCTGTTTATCATTTCACTTTACAGTGGTGGAGATTTGATTTTCAGGCAAGCCTATGGGATTAACTTTTCAAGTTCGACTTATGAGTGCTCTTTTCTCTGAATCGTAAACACTTTTTGAGTGATTTGAGTGAATTTTTTGTGAGGATATCAATCATTGTCGGTTTTGAATTAAAGGTGATTATTTAGATAAGGGGAGAAACCTACGTTTTCGTGATACAAATGTATGACTTATATTGTTTGAATCTTTAGGACTCTTTGAGTTAAATTATCTATAACGACCCGAATTTGGGCCTAGTAGAATTGGGCCCATTGGACCTTGGCCATGGGAGCGTTTAAAATTGTTGAGAACAAGAGAACGGCACTAATGCAAGTTGGACCTATTAGGTGAGTGATTTTGGAAGGTTAGGAGGCTTCTATGAAGTCCCGGGATCAAACCTGGGCTTTAGGAAAATTTTGGTTTTAGGTGAGTAAAACCCTGGGGGTTAGTATGTAGGCTTTAAGAATAAAATGTGGAGAAAAATGACACAAAAGGAGTTGTAGTCTAGTGGCAAATGGTGCCACATGGGGGACAAGGAAGTGACGCCACAAGGAGGCAAGGGGTCCAAGGTTCAAGTCTTGGCACTTGCATTTTGATTTTCTTTTTAAATGAACTTAGACTTTGGCCATAGACTTATATTTAGTTGCGCACGTTTGAAGACAACAAGGAGCTAGTTGGTAAAGTGGCTAGTGGCGTGGATTATGTGACAAGGGAGCCTGGGTTCGAATCTCATGACAAGCAAAGGAGTATTTATTTTGCGGATTGGACGGCCAGAGTTTGTGTTGGATTTAAACTCTACTAAAGGAGGGATCCCACATTGGAAAGCTAGCAAGAGGGAAGGTGAGAAGCTGGCTATATATAGAGCAATCTAGGAGGAGAGTAAACATACCTTGGTGGGCGTTTGGGCATAGGAGTGCTCGGAGCGCGGATCACCAGCTTCAGATTTCTATTAGGTGTGTATTTTGCACTACTCTAGCTGTAGAGCGGGAAATGCGAAAATACCGGTCACACGGTAATGGTAGCCACACGAGCGTGCGAGCGCACGTGTGGGGGCTTCGATGCGATAGTTGAGGCCATCATGAGTGTACTTGTGGGTTAGGCTGTTTGGGCCTCGATGGGCCGAAATGGGCCATGTGGGGCCAATGGGCCCATAGGCCCATATGAATAAATTGTTTGATTATGTAGTAGATAGTGAACTAGTCTATGTGAATCTCATATTTGTGGCTAGACTTGGGCTAAATGGGCCACACGAGCGTGTGGGCCCACTTGGGCCGAGAATGGGCCTTAGGCCCATTCACATTATTATCTCTGTTTAGAATACTTGAGTCGCTCGAGGCGACTATAAACCTTCTAAGGGGTTGACAAAATTACTGAAATACCCTAGGTTTACAGAATTACTGAAATACCATTGGTTTGTAAAATTACCAAATACCCCTAGGTTGCAAAATTACCAAAATACCCCTGGTTTGCAAAATTACTGAAATACCCTCGATTTGCAAAATTACCGAAATACCCTTGATTTGCAAAATTATCGAAATACCCCAGATTGCAAAATTATCGAAATACCCTCAGACTGCAAAATTACTGAAACACCCTTGATTTGTGAAATTACTAAAATACCCTCAGATTGTAAAATTATCAAAATACCCTTAGTGTGTAATTATCGTTTTACCTCTAAACGACAAATGACCGTTGTACCCTCGTGGTAGTACTAGTGTGGAATGTGTTAATTGTGTGTTATATTTTGTATAGGTGAAGGCGCCAGTGACTATTTAGTACTCTACGTAATCAGGTGTGTAATCTCACACCGTAACCATGTAGTTTCGTAATACGCTGCAATGTTGGTAAAAGCTGAATCCCCGTCATCCGTATGTTTAATAAACTGGAATACTGCATGAAATCGAATAACTCGCTTAAACAACACCAAATCTGAAATTCGCTAAAATCGGTAGTTATCGGGCCAATTTACCGAAATGCCCTTATCGGGCTGATTTACTAAAATGCCCTTATCGGGCCAATTTACCGAAATGCCCTTATCGGGCCGATTTATTGAAATGCCCTTATCAGGCTGATTTACTAAAATGCCTTTATCGGGCCGATTTACCGAAATGCCCTTATCGGGCCGATTTACTAAAATGCCCTTATTGGGCCAATTTACCGAAGTGCCCTTATCGGCCCAATTTACTGAAATGCCCCTAACGGGTCAATTTACCAAAATACCCTTAATGGGCCAATTTACCAAATTACCCTCGCTGGGTTTAATGTTTGTTTTATACTTGGGTATTCTGCTATGTATGTTGCATCCTATCATACTGCATGGGGAGGGAATTTGAATGAAGAGCAGTGTAGCCTGGTGGCATAGCCACAATTCATATATTTACATGCTTAATTGTGACTCCGGTGGCTCAGCCACAAGTACTCTATGTTTAGCAGCTTCACTGCATATTAGTGTGAGCAGCGGGGTGGGTTGACTTGATCCTCACAGGTGTGATTGGCTGGTCGGGGTGTGTTGGTTGGATTGGGTTGGGTTGCACTATTTCATTTGCATTACCATGATTATAGGGCTCAGGCCCAAATTGATGTCTTATGGGCTCGGGCTCAGTAATGCCGGTTTAGGGGATTGCACACTGAGTTCTTGTAACTCACCCCTCTTTCCTTAACCTCGCAGGTAATATCTAGTAGTAAGGACTTGGAGCCGTGGGTGACTCGGTGGAGGCCATACTTTAGAGACACTGCTTGCAAACTTTAGTAAATTTTCTTTCGCTTTATTTCTAAGATTATTTTTGTTATGTGGGTTTAATGATTTGTAATAAGGCCTCTGGTTAAATTTTCTTTTAATTTTTCATTAATAACTATTGATTTCATAAACACAGGATTTTCTTAAAGCATAATTAATCGTTTTTCAAAACATCACATTCCTGCAAATACTTAAGTTTGATTTTTCACAAGTGGAAACAGTTTTATTGTTAAAACATTAATAACTTCATAAAAAGGACATTAAACAAACCGAGTTTTTACTAATGAATATCGAAACTCGAAGTTTTAAAGAGACGCGATATTTTCAACTTACGCTTAGCTTTTTAACAAACCTCTATGTGACACGCTAGATCCGGTCATAACGTCTAGGCCGGGTTTGGGGTGTTACATTATCCATGTATAAATTATCTATGAATTATGGAAAGTTCGTTTTAATTGTAAGTTGAGAATTTTGCTTGAGGACAAGCAAAAGCTTAAATGTGGGGGTATGTGATAAACCGTAAAAGTAACATATTTTAATCTCACATTTAGCATACTTTTGGATGATTTATCCCTTGATTTATGTAAAAAGGTGCTCTTAATCCTTTCTTTTCATGTTTTATACTCAGGAGAGCACCCAAGGACGGAAAGACTGGAAAACGGGCCCAAAACAGAGTAAATGGGCTATATCACGAAATCCACACGGCCGGCCCAAATCCACACGGACGTGCCTCATTCAACAGGCTTGAACATGGCCTGGCCACGACTTACACGGGTGTGTGCCATGGCCGTGTCCCTGTCGCTGGAAAGAAGAGTTTCACTCGGAAAAGGATACTTAGGGGCAAAGAAACCTATTTCAAAAGCCTATATAAACCCCCTAAGTATTACCTAAAAGAAGGCGATTAGCTAGGACAAGGAGCAGAGCCAAAAAGGTTAGATTTGTGGGAAACACTCGAAGATAGCCAGTTGATCCATCTCAAGAAGCCGGAATTCTACTCAAGACGGCGGATCTCTCCTTCAATTCCTTCAGGGGGTTTTAGGAATTTCGTATGTTTTGTTTTATCTTTTCTTTTGAGATGTTTTCTTTTATTGTTATGAACTAAACCCTTCAGATACCTGAAGGGGATGAAACCTAAGACGGATCTTGTTATCATTTTCTGAACTATATGATAAATACTTGATTTGTTCTTAATTATGTATACTTAATTCTTGCGTTAATATTTCCGGGATATTGATTCAAGTTGAATGTGCTTAGGTGGAGGAGCAAAAGTCCCTGCAAGTTGAATATGCTTAATTCTTTTATTGTCACGTTTCACACATGAACGAATGGTATTGATGATTCAAAGTGATGTCACGTTGAAGGCTCATCGAGCACCTACAAGTTGTCTTGTCCTTCCACGTCTTGTTTAGCCATACAATCAATTACTTTGTTAGCCTCTCTAGGGATATGTTGGAACCGCCAATGCCAATCATGTGCCAAGAGGAGTTGAATACGCCTAATCAAAGCACTGCCTAGATCCTTCATTGGAATGTCTTGAAGAATCAGGATCGCTTCTAAACAATCACTTTGAATCATCACCCAATCACTTTGAATCATCACTAATCTATCAATGATACCCCATAGTTCGACATCAAAGACGAGCATTGACCCAAAGAATGGTTATACCCTAGAATCAAAACTTCTCTGCTTTCTTGAACTATACCACTTATCGATGCTCGTCCAATGACTGTCTGAACAACACCATCGATGTTCAAGAGAACCCAATATCTGGAAGACTATTCCTAAGGCAAGAATCATGATTCATACCTCGATCATCCTTGTTCATTAAACCATACTGTTTAGCCCAACTATAAGAAATTGTAACAATTTCAACAGGGTTCCAAGCTAAGTCTTGGAAGATGAATAAGCTCCTGGTTTTCCAAATCCGCCATGCAAGTAGCCCAAATAAACTGGACCATTTTACCTCTCCCATGATTAGCCTCAAGGAATAATGAAGGTTTGTGGCCAACCACTCATGAAGATCACCAGAGTATAATTTGTTACTATGTCTTGTCGAAACCACTTACATCCAAACTTCTCTTACTGCAGGGCAATCTCTAATCGTATGCAAAGCGTCTTTTGAACCATTTCCACATAGAATAACAAAACTATCATGTCCAACCTCACGCCTCACTTGTTCCGCATCAGTGAGTAACCTTTGTTTTAGAAGAAGCCAAATAAATATAGGAATCATTTGGGGGCCTTGGAACTTCCAAGAGAGTTGCCAAGTTGAATCTCATTGATTCTAAGTGTTCTCTCGAAGCATCCAATACACGCTTTTAATGGAAAAGAGACCCGATGAGGTCCGAAGGAAGACAATTCTATCTAGTCCAGCTGTAGTGTGAGGAGGAGGGATGGCAATAATTCTCCTAACAACATCAGCAGGTAACCAAACTTGAAACAAATCATGATTCCAAGAGCAATCTTCTGCCACCATGTCGTTAACTGATAAATCCGAGATAAGGTTCACATGAGAAGCAATATGTTAGATCAACGATCCTATATTCCGAATCCAAGGATCCTTCCAACACCAAATGGTACCCCCATCACCCATCGACCAGACCAAGTTATCGATGTAAAGGCCAAACCTTAGATAAAGCCCTCCAAAGGAAAGAACACCTTGACCAAGAAATACTCTCGGGCAAAGCTTCCTTCATACCATATTTGGAGTGTAAGACACGAACCCACAAAGAGTTGGGGTTTGAGGCTATAGTATTGCTAAGCTTCAATAAAAAAATATGGTATTTTGATCGCTTAGCTGTCGAAAACCAAGACCCTCATGTGGACGAGGTTGGCAAACAGAAACCCAACTGACTAAAGTCATCTTCTTAGTGCCAATAGAAGAACCCCAAATAAACTGTCACACAAATCGCTCTATCTTTTCACATAATCTTTTAGGGGTCATCATAAACTGCATGAAATAGCTAGGTATAGTCAAAAGTACTAACTGCACCAACGTAGCTATATTAGCCAAAGAAAGTTGTTTGGCATCCCAACTGTGCAACTTGCTACAAATCTTTTTCACCACAAACTGCAAAGTGTTGTTAGTGACTTTTTCATGAAAAAGAGGCACTCCCAAATAAGTTCCAAGGTTTTTCACTTATTAAAATCCAAGTAAACCACTAATGAGATCTCCTAACGCATCTTCAACACTGTTAGAGAAAAAAACTTATCTAAAATTTCTTTTAGAATGTAAGCATGCCACATATCTACTTTACAGAAGATAACCAAATCATCTACGAAGAAAAGATGCGAAAGAGTCCGACCCGACCGAGATAGGTGGACGAGGTCCCAAAGATCATTATTAATCGCAACATGAATATTGTGTTTGATTCATTCCATACAAAAAATGAAAAGATACAGTGACAACAGACAACCTTGACGAACCTCTATACCTAGTCTGAATTTTTGAGTTGGAATACCATTCCATAAAACCTGCATAGTAGAAGTCGTGATGGCAGACATGATAACTCATTTAAGGAAATTTGGTATACCTGCAGCTTAAAGAAAGGAGTCGATTAACTCCCATTGCACCCTATCATAGGCCTTGTCTAGAATAATTTTAACCACCATCCATTTTTTTAGCTTGTCTACCTTTCATAGAGTGAATCACTTCCTAAGCTATAAGGATATTATCAGTGATATTCCTTCCAGCTATAAATCCAGCCTGCTCCTATGCAATAAGCTTCGGAAAGAGCACTTTAGAAAGGTTAGAAATAATTTTCATAATCAACTTATAAAGAACAAAGCATAAACTGATAGGCTAAAATGGGGAAAAACTTTTAGGGTTCGAAACTTTTTGAATAAGCACGATCAGAGTATTATTTAATTCTGGATCAATAACCTCTCTTAAAAAAATATTGTTAACCCATGTACAAATCGCTGCACAAACTATACCCCAATGTTTCTGAAAGAAAATGGCATGAAAACCATCACTACCAGGAGCCTTCAAATGAGCCATATCAAATATTTCCTTTTTTATTTATTTTTCCATACCTGTCTTGCCCAAAAACTTAATTCACATGAATTTAAGCATGGAAAAGAGCTAGTAGGCAATCCCCTCATAAGACCTAGATTATCTCCATAAAGCTTTTTCGAAAAACCTAACCGCCTCATATTGAAGGATATTAGCATCATAAATCCAATCACCTTCATTATTCTGTAAGATAGTGATTCAGTTGAATTTCCTCCTATGTAAAGTGTGGTTGTGAAATTACTAAGTGTTTTTTTCTCCTAAGCTAAGCTAGTCACATCTAGCTTTTTGTTTCCATAGGATTTCTTCATGGTGCAAAACACTTTCTAATTCCTCATTCACCTTAATTTTCAACTGATACAAGTAAATAGAGTTAGAATGGTCCATTGCCCGTTGGATACTAGAAAGATTATTTCAAAGCTAATTTTTCTCAATTCCAATATGGCCATATATAATCCATTCTTTAATGCTAGCAGTGAATTCATATATTGAAGCTTAGAAGCTTCCATTAACCTACCACTTCTCTTTCACAAAATTAGAGAAATCCAGATGCTCTGTCCATCCTGCCAGGACCCGAATGGGACGTTCTTTTTTCAAGCTAACCGAAGGCCTTAAGGAGAGAAGAGGCCTATGGTCTGACTTAATCCTTAAAAGGTGAGTAACATTGCAACTAGGAAAGGCACATGCCCAAGCATCATTACTAAATGCTTGATTGAGACATTCAAACACCCCTCCTCTATGCCAAGTAAATCAAGGACCTCTAAAACCCATGTCTTAGAGCTCATTTGAATCAATGAACTCACTGAATAGAGGGCACCTCTTTCCACGACACTGTCCATCGGATATAACCAATGAACGATAGACTAAATCACAAATTTACAAAAAGTAAGTAGAATTTCAAGGATGGAATTTTAAAGAAACATGAAGGGAAAAATGATCATTTTCCAGGAAAGATAATTTTGGAATGAAATGATAATGTTGGTGATATTTTGAATTATTTAATTTGTTAACTATTATTTTAATAATAAATTATTTAAATATTTATTAATATTTTAATTATAAAATATTAGTATAAAAGAAAGGAAAGTTTAAGAATTCTCTTCATCTTTCCAATGTGAGACAGAGCAAAGGAAGAAAAAAAACTTTTATTTCTTTACAATTTAGTCTTTTGTCATGAAATCTCACTGTTCCACCCAAAATTTTTGGAAATTTCCATAGGCAACAAAGAATAAAGATGAAGTAGATATCTTAGAGAGTATGTTCGATAATTTAGAAGCAAAAACTAGTTGATGGAAATGAAGAAAATTAGAAGAGAAGAGAAGGATAGTGATGAAGTTGAGAAAGAAATGGAATAGAAGAAAAATAGAAGGAATTCTTGTTAAAAGAAGGAAGTTTTCATATTAACTTCACTTGTATCTCTATGAGTTGAGTTAAACATATTATAAATGAAATACATGACGTGTGAATTCTAATTGAAATAGTATAGATAGAAAGTACTTGATAAAGTATGATATGTAGAAACATCAACTTTCAAGTGAAAGAGAGATATATGATTTGTAATATGAGAAGTTTCAAGGTAAAGAAATGAATATGATATCTGTGGGATGTGCCTCGCATTTATCGAACATGTTGTAGGCACCTTAGAGGAGAATCAATGAGCAACAAAAAAAAGGGCCAAAAAAAGCCTAATGTTGGGGCGAGGAGGTCCCCGAGGTCAGGATGAAATGATGAATTTTTTACAATGGATGTGGTGACGACAGCGTGATGAGGAGAGATAGCATGTCACAATGATTCCTGATTTTATGCAACCACGTTTTGTACAACTCAATAAGAATTCTTCTCCCAGTTGGACTCTAATTACTTTATTGTTATTTTAGTCTGATTAGACCTCTAATCTGAGCTTATTTAAAGGGCCTTTATAACTATGATTTAGAGATGCCAATCAGTAAGGCCTTTTCTTTGAGGGCGACAAGATGTAGCCCTATATGAGTTTTGGTGAGAGTTTCGTGGTAACTATGAAGAAAATTTTGTTATTAAGTTAGGGTTTTATTTTGGGGGTTTAGGATTGAATATATAGTACTTTTAGGTTTATTTTCTCCATATTGTACTCTTATTTATTTACTCATTTAGTGAAAATTCGATACCTCATTTGCTTGTGGTTTTCCTCTTTTTAAGGGATTTCCACGTAAAATATTTGTGTTCATTATTCTCTACCTTTTACTATATAGTCATTTATATGGGTCGATCCCCAATAAATTGGTATCATAGCTAAGGTTCAGCTGTTACAAATTGACTCGTTCGATGACACAATAAGGAATTTGGATATCGAGAAGTTTGACAAATCACAAATTTCAGTTTCTAATAGTTTCGATAATTACGGAGGTAGCTTATGTGGCCGAGGACAAGGATAATGATTCATTATTCTCCACACATAATCTAGTTGAAGTTGGAGTCATGTCAAATGTTAGGTATGTACCCGATTTAGAGAAGAACCTCATCCTTTTTTAGTTTTTAGGACTCAAATGGTTCCTAGCGTGTTTGAGGCAAGGTTAGTCGTAAAGTGTTATAGTCAGGTGGAGAGAGTTGATGCTTTCTCTCCTATTTGGATATTAATGGCCCTTGTTGCATTATACAACTTTCATTTAAAGAGTATGAGTCTTTCAATTTTCAAGTTCGAGCACAGTTTAGACTTGGTTGACATTGTGCAAAATTAGAGTTTGACCCATGACGAGGAGTGGAAAAGGAGGCATGATAATCAATGTGAAGATTTGTGGGATGTGCCTCACCTTTATCAAACATGCTGCATGCACCTTAGATAAGAATCAATGAGCAACCAAAGAAGGGTCAAAGCAGGCCCGACGTTAGGACGATACAACAGTTTTTGACAATGGACGTGGGGATAACATCGTGACGAGGAGAGACGGCACATCGCAACAATTCCTGATGTTTTGTAGCCACATTTTGTACAGCTCAACAGGACTTCTTATTCTAGTTGGACTCTGATTACTTCAGGGTTATTTTAGTCTGATTAGATCCCTAATCCGAGCCTATTTAAAGGGCCTTTGTAACCTTGATTTAGATATGCCAATCAGCAGAGACTTTTCTTTGAGGGTGACAAGATGTAGTTGCATATGAGTTTTGGTGAGAGTTTCATGATAACTATGGAGAGAATTTTGTTCCCAAGTTAGGGTTTTGTTTTTTGGGATTTGTTTTTTACTCTTATTTGTTTACTCATTTTGTGAAAAGTTGATACCTCGTTTGCTCGTGATTTTTCCCTCTTTGAGGGTTTTCCATGTAAAATATTTGTGTTCGTTCTTTATATAGGTCAATCCCTAATAAATTGGTATCAATGTAACACCCCTTACCCGTATTCGATGCCGAAACAGTGTACGAGGCGTTACCAGACTTATATGCAATGTAACAGCATGATTTTGCGGCTAGTCAGAATAGTGGTTTCCGAACTACTAATCCAAGACCAGGGAAATTATTTTTAATAATTTTATATGTGTTATATCATGATTATAAGGGTGCATGAAAATTTTGATGCTTTAATTTTGTTGATTGCATGTTTAATTGCGAAAAACGACTAAATCGCATAAAGTGCGAAAGCTTCATTTTACAAGCTAGAGGTGTCTAATAGCTATGGAATATTAAATTGGAGGTCTTTAAAGAGCAATTAGGCCTTCCTAACGGTGATGGCCAGCCATGGGGGACAAATTAGAGACATGGTCAATGGTTAGATGAGTTTTGGTGACTTAATTGAATAAAATAAGATAAAATAAAGAGTTACCATCTTTTCCTATTCCCATTTCTTCTTCCACCGAAAATTCAAGAAAGAATAGGGGTTTTTGAAGCTCAAAATTTCAACCAAGCTATCCTCTTGCAAGTAAGTGATTTTAGTGGTCTTTCTTGATAATATTTGTACTTTTGGAACCCCTAAAGCTTAAGGTAGCTAAAGAATGGACTATTTTACAAAATGGTTGAAAGTTTAGGGTGTTGCCATGAGAGTACTTATGTTGTTTGCTGAGTTTTTATGAAAGAAAATGAATCTTGGGTGTTAAAAATACACAATTTTTGTGAAAGGTGTTTCCATAAAAACACCTAGAATGACCTTTTTGTAATGGTTATAAAATATATGATAAATGCATGAAATACCTGAAATTGTGAATTTCTACAAGAGAGAAAATGAATCAACTAGGCTTGGATATGTGAGAAATGAACACATTTCATTTTACGAGCCTAAGGGAAAATTCGTAATTTTGCCAAAGTATAAGGGCAAAATGGTCATTTTTTCCAAAGTAGAAATTTTGAAGTGTCTTGATTTATGTAGTGATGGAATGAATAAATTTTATTATTATAGATCAAGAAGAATGCGGAATCAACCTTGACTGGGGAAAAGGCAAGGTTTTGGACTAAGCTGCAAATTAACATATTTTGCACCGAGGTAAGTTTATATGTAAACGATACATCCTTATTACATATGTTTTTACCTATTGATGCATTGTATGGATGTAAATGCTTATTGATGAGATTTATTGAAAATGGTAGAAAATGGGTAATTCTCAAATGAACCTTCGGAATAGAAATGTGGGTACAGATAAATATCCGTAAATATGTAATTGTTGGTGGGCTGAGTGCGATACCACCATGTTATTTATTCACGATGGGCTGTGTACGATACCATCGTATATATTATCATTTTGGTGGGCTATGTGCGATACCACCATAATTATCATTGGTGGTGGGCTGTGTGCGATACCACCCTATTATTAATTAATGGTGGGCTGTGTGCGAAACCACTGGGTATCTTGTATCATTCCGAAGGGTTCATCGAGAAGCTTGTTTAGGTAAATATTTCATGTGGCTTCGTGGTGATAAGTGCAGGGTATATGTGCAAGTAATGGTGGGCAATGTTTATGATATGTGTTTTGTAATATCCGGGATTTAGGGCCTATGCATATTGCTTAAATGTATGAAGTAGCATGCCTATGTGTGTTTTGAATGTGTTTTATGAATTTTTTTGTGAACCTTAGTGTGTAGGTGAATGCCTTAAAAATTATTTGATTTTAAAATTCTAAGAGGGAGCTAAGCCTGATAGGCCTTAAGAAAATAGTAGGGGAGATTTGACAAAATAATCAGCTTGGTAAAGTGGCTGCAAGGCGCCACTTAAGGCCTTGGTAGTGACGCCACAAGCAATGGTGAAGGGCCTTGGTTCGAGCCACAAGGGAAGCAAAAAGGGAGCTTTTATTTTGCGGCAATGGGAAGCAGTAGTGGACGGCATAGGGACTTTATTTAGATGAGGATTAGACTTGGTTAATACCTTTTAAAAATTCGGCTAAGCTAAGGATAATTATTGATTTATCTAAATTATTTTTATGGGTAAAGTAGAGAAGTTTTAGGAGAAAAGGAAGGGATTAGATAGGGGGAAGAGAGGTGGCCGGCCAAGGGATTGTTGATGGCATTTTCGGTTGGTGATTAGTAGCCTAGGTGTGCCGAATTTGCTTCTCTTCTCACCTTTCTCATTTGTGCCGAAAGTCCCAAAGAAATCAACTTGAGTTCTTTTTCTTTTTCTTCCTTTTTGCTACTCACTTTCATAAGCCAAAACTCCTCAAACCACATTCTCTTCTTCTTTTCATCAAAGGCCGAATATCCCTCTCCCAAAATCCCATCATTGCCGATTCTCCCTAAGGCCTCATACTTTTCTTTCTCTTCCATTGAAGCCGAATCTTCTTCATCAAACTTTCTCTTCTTCTTGCAAATTCACTCAAAGCCGAACCCTCAAGGTAACTCCTAGCCGATTGCTCATTAAACCCCAAAAGTCAAAACCTGTTGATCAACACTTAGCCTATAGCCGAATCTCTCAGTAGTGTCAAGCAGGAGTGCTGTCGATTTTAGCAGTAAGGGTAAGGATCAATTATTGTTGTTTTATTCCTTTTCTTTTAGCCGAAATATAGGAACTAATCCTGTTAATGTACTTTGGCCGAAACTCTGAAGGAGGGTTTCGGGATTCTGCTATTGTCGACTACAAGGGAAGAGGTTTTCGGGATTTTAAGGATCTAAGGTACGTCATGTGTGGTATTCGGCCAAGGGCCATTTGTTGTGTGATTAAATGTTAGAATGGAATTTAACATAAGGCTTGTAGGTATTTCGACATCTCCATTAAACATATAGCGATTTCGGGATCTAGATAATCAAGGTAAGGGAGCCTTGATATTCGGCCAAGGGCCTTTTTGTCTGTTAAGTGTTTAGCCGATTCTAACATTGGATTTTAGGAAGGAGTGCAATCGATTTTGATAGACTTTTGGGATTTCAGTGAACTCGTTAAGTAAACCAGGTGTGTAGCCCTACACTAATTCTCAATAGATTTATGGTACTAATATTCTGTATATGTTAATGAAAATCTGAAAAAGGTGATTAAAGGTACCATAAATTGGTACAGAATATTCAGGTACGTAATCTTTAATATTACGACAATAAATGTTATGAACATGTGAAATATGGCACATATGTGAATATTGATAAGAATGTGGAATAAGGCATAAGGCATGATATTTGTATGAATTGTATGACATGGGGCATATGGGTGATATTTTAAGGAGAAGTGAATCTAGTGGTTTTTACCACAATATCTGGTGACTCATGTTACAAAAATCTGAATCTGGTGACTTATGTCACAAATTATTACTATCTGGTGGCTATGCCACGAATTTATAAGGGCGATGTGCCAGTCGACTACAGCGACTGCCTTCGATGGTGTGTAGCGGATGGAGGGTCGATTTAGTAATCCCCACGGTGTGATTGGTTGGTACGGGTGATGTGTAGCGGATGGTTATCTAGGTTTGGGTTCGGGAATGCATCATTGATTATATGTGTTTTATATATGTTTGTATGCCTGAATCGTTGGGACTTTGTGTTGGCTGTTACACATTGAGTCTGTTTGACTCACCCCGTTGTAGGATATCTTTTCAGGTGACACTCAGTAGATGGACCGAGTCGGCAGGAGCTTAGTGGTGGCCATGCTCAACTCAGACTTATTTTATTTTGAAGTTATTTTATTTAAGTATTTGGATTTTATTTCGGGTTTTCTTTGATGTAATAAGGCCATTAGTATGAAACTGTTTATGCATGCATTTTTATTTATTTTAGTATGATACAATTTTTATCAAAACAAAGTTTAAGTAATTTTTCTTAAAAATAAATTCTAAGTGTTTTGTCACCTAATCACAAACGATCTTCAAATTAAAGGTAAACTATAAAACAACTCGACATTTCTTGTAACTTATGATTTGCAATATAATAATGTTTTCATAAAATTTTAGACTTCAAAAATTACATCATTTTCAATTCGAACCCAACACAATCAAACTTCTTCAAAAACACCCAAAATTTCCAAAGTAACCATCAAGTTTTGAACCGTTTTTCTCAAGGAACATACCAGATCCGGTCGGAGCTTATGGGCCGGGTTTGGGGTGTTTCATGTTTGGGATGTGGTAAGACTTTAAATGAGTAAGCATGATTATGAGGATATGAATTGTTATTACATAGCACGTAATGTTTGACTGATTACATTGTGGTATGATGCTTAATGTTTACATGTAGACTTACTAAGCTTAAAGCTTACTCCCTTCTCTTTTCCCTTGTTTTATAGTGTCGAAAAGCTAGCTCGGGATACGAAGATAATTAGAAGATTACCCACACTATCAGTATATCTTGGTATATTTAGACTTAGCGTTTTGAGTATGGCATGTATAGGGACTAGACTTAGTTGAATGTCATATTGTTTTGGCCAGATGTATTGGCTCATTCAAAGATAAACTCTTTTGTATAAGGCCACAGTTGATGGCTCTTTCTTATTAATCTATGAAAAGATGATGTTATTGATGAATGTGCAAGTTGCATGATTGGTTTACTTATTTTAAATATGCATGATTGGGTTGAAGGTTTGATGTAAATTATGTTTGTATGAGTTGGGGTGATAGAAAGAGCTTCGCAAATAACCTTGTTCTTATCCACATGGGCAGACACACGGGCAGAGACACGGCCGTGTGTCTCTACCGTGTGGATGACACGGCCATGGACATGGGCGTGTGCCTAGGCCGTGTGAAGTCTATGTCTTGGCCGTGTGATATTTATGGGGTGATGACGTCAGAAACAGAATGCGAAGGTTTTTGCACACGGGCTAAGACACGGACGTGTTGAGGCCGTGTGAGGGACACGGGCCATTAACACGGGCGTGTGTCAAGTTGTGTGAAAACCCCTGTAGGTTCGAATTGAGAAATAAATCCACACAGGTGTGGAACACAGGCATGTGATATGCCACACGGGCGTGTCACTTCCTCCACACAGGCATGTGGACTGTTTAGTGAAAATTTTCTAAGATTTTCTAGAAAGCTTCAAAGGAGTTCAATTTGATCCCGAACCATTTCTAATGTGTGATTTGGGCCTAGTAGGCTTGTTTAAGAGATGTTATGAAAAGTTTTAATTTTGAATGGAAAGTCGTGTCCCGGTATTGCATAATTGTTGGTGTATAAGTCTAGTAATGCCTTGTACCCTGTTCCGGCGTTGAATGCGGGTAAGGTGTGTTACATGCAAACCATCATACAAAATCGAGACATGACATTCCACTCAAATTTAAAACTTTTCATAAACATTCAAATCACCCCTTAAATGAGCCTACGAGGGCCAAAACATACATATAGAGTGGATTAGAATTTAACCGGAAACAGACGAACACTTAGAAAATTTTTGCTCAAACCAGGGCAACACGCCCGTATAGAAAGGAACACGCCCGTGTGGGCAGGCTGTGTTATCACACATGCCCATGTTCCTAGTCCTTGCAGACTTTATTGTTCACCTCAAACCTACAGGGGCTTTCACACGGGCTGGCACACACCCGTGTGTACGGCCCGTGTCCCTCACACGGCCATGACCTGCCCGTGTCTTAGCCCGTGTGTGAAAACCTTGACATTCTGTTTCTAACGTCATCAACCTAATAAGGTCACACGACCAAGGCACACGCCCGTGTCCTTAGGCAGTGTGGCGAAATAAATTCCTAAAATTTATTACAAACTTCACACTACTTAGGCACATGCCCATATCCTACGGCCATGTCTTCCACACGGTTGAGACACACGGCCGTGCCTTAGCTCTTGTGGTTACTACTGGGTATTCTGTTTTGCTAACTTAGGGTGCAAGGGGACACACAACTGGACTATATGCCAATGTGGCAGACCGTGTGTCACACACAGCCTAGACACACGCCCGTGTGTCTACCCATGTGGACAACTTCAAGGCTATTTACCAAGTCCTCCCTTTCCACCCTTATTCGTACCAACATAAGCTACAACAAGTAACACCATACAAATTACACATTCATGAAAAACATCAACGTTTACATATATTAATAGCAAGTATTAAACATCATCCATGGCCTTATACAAAATGAATTCATCTATCATCTAAAGCCAACACATTTGGCTAAACCAATATGACATATAACCAAAAAGACTAAGTCCCTATACATGCTATAATTCAATGTAAATCTTAATATACCAAAATGTATGGATAGTGTGGGTGATGCTCCGACGGTCTCTGTATCCCGAGCTGGCTTGTTGACACTATAAAACAAGGGAAAAGAGAAGGGAGTAAGCTTGAAGCTTAGTAAGTCTATATGTAATAATGAACATCTTAACATATACTTATCAATCAAGAACATTACATACTAATCAAGAACAATTCAGATCCCCGTAGTTGTACTTACTCATATCACAATTCAGATCCTCGTAGTTGTACTTACTCATATCAAATCTTACCACATTCCAAATACGTGTCATAAGCATTGCTCACATTTATATACACTAATACCCTGCACTTGTCATCACATAGTCACACATAATTTCACTTAGTCAAAGTTTCTCGGTGAACACTTCGGAATAATATCGGATACACGGTGATTTCACACACAGCCCACCAGTAATAAATAATGCGGTGGTATCGCACACAGTCCACCAATAATCACATATTCACGGTGGTATCGCACATAGCCCACCAATAATAATAAATACGGTGGTATAGCACACAGCCCACCAATAATCACTTATTCACGTTGTTCATCCGTAACATTTTTCTATTCCGAAGGTTCATCCGGGAATTTCCTCACTTTCTATCATTTTAATATATTTCAATAATATCCATTCACATTTCACATAATCCATTAACATGTAAAAACATAAGTAAAAATGATTTATTACTTACATATAAACTTACCTCGATACAAAATATGTCAATTTGCAAATTTAGTCCGAAACCTTGCCTTTTCCTCGGTCAAGGTTGATTCCACGTTCTTCTTGATCCATAACGACATATTTAGCTTAATAGATAACCACATTAATCAAATCACTACAAAAATTCCTATTTTGGCAAAATTATCGTTTTGCCCCTAGACTTTCACAAAATTATAATTTTGCCCTAGGCTTGGAAAATGAAATGTGTTCATTTTTCTTACACCCAAGCCTAGCTGATTCATATTCTCTTTTATAGCAACTCACAATTCCAATTATTTCACACATTTACTATCCATTTTATAACTTTTACAAAATAGTCCTATTAAGTGTTTTCATGAAAAATCCGTTCACAAAAGTTGTTTATTAAACAACCAAGATTCATTTTCTTCCATAAAATTTTAGCAAACACATGAATACTCACATGGAAAAACCCTAGAATCTAAACCATTGTGCAAAATAGTCCACTCATTAGCTAGATTATGCTACAAGGGTCTCAAAAGTACAAAAATTATCAAGAATGACCACTAAAATCACTTACTTGCAAGGAGTGTAAGTTGCTCAAAATTTCAAGCTTCCAAACCCCTATTCTTGTTGATATTTTCGGTGGAAGAAGAAGAAGAAGGAAAAGATGATAGCTTTTCTTTGTTTTATTTTATTTATCAATTAACTCAACAAATACTTCACCTAACCTTTGACAGTGTCATTTCTTTTTCCCTATGGCAGGCCAACACTCTCCTAAGGGCCTAATTGCACATTAAGGACCTCCAATTTAAGGTTCTATAACTATTTGACACCCTTAGCTAGAAGAACAAAACTTTCGCACTTTATGCGATTTAGTCCTTTTTCAAAATTAAGCATGCAATCACTAAAATTAATTCACCAAAATTTTCATGCACTCATATAATAATGCTATAATACATAAAATAATATTAAAAATAATTTCTCTGGCCTCGAATTAGTGGTTCTGAAACCACTGTTCCGACTAACCGCGAAATCAGGTTGTTACAACTCTCCCCCTTTAAGGATTTTCGTCCCCAAAAATCTTACTGAT
This sequence comes from Gossypium australe, assembly GCA_005393395.2. NCBI lineage: Eukaryota > Viridiplantae > Streptophyta > Magnoliopsida > Malvales > Malvaceae > Gossypium > Gossypium australe. Next base: position 73,382,310 of record CM016626.1, on the reverse strand, counting down.
AAAGAGGTTTGGGTATTGTTTTCTCATGGCTTCTTCCTGTTCCCACGTAGCCTCTTCTACTCCATGTTTTCGCCACAACAATTTCACTAAGGTTATACTTTTATTCCTCAACTGTTTAACCTCTCGAGCCAAAATCTTAACTGGTTCCTCATCATAGGTCATATCCGGTCGTATCTCAATTTCGGTAGGAGGAATTACATGTGAAGGATTGGAATAATATCGTCGCAACATCGACACATGGAGCACATTATGTATTCTCTCTAACTCCGTCGACAAAGCTAACTGTAAGCTACTAGTCCAATCCTTTCAATAATTTCATATGGCCCAATGAAACGAGGATTCAATTTGCCCTTTCGACCAAATCTCAATATTTTCTTCCACGAGGATACCTTCAGAAACACTTTATCACCCACCTGAAACATAATTTCTTTTCTTTTCAAATCCGCATATGACTTTTTTCAGTTTGAAGCAGCTTTCAGACTATCACGGATCACTTTCACTTTCTATTCGGTTTCTCTAACTAAATCAACCCCGTGAATTTTCTTCTCACTAAGCTCGGTCCAATACAAAGGAGTTCGACACTTGCGACCATATAATGCTTCATACGGTGCCATCTGTATTCTCGACTGATAACTGTTGTTGTAGGCAAATTCAACCAAAGGTATATATTTTTCCCAACTACCTCCGAACTCTAAAACACAGCATCGGAGCATGTCTTCGAGAACTTGAATCTCTTTTGGACTAACCATTAGTTTGCGGATGGAACGCAGTACTAAAATTCAATTTCGTACCCAAGGCTTCTTGCAACTTTTTCCAAAACCTCGAAGTAAACCTAGAATATCTATTTGAAATAATAGACATAGGCACCCCGTGTAATCTCACAATTTCGGCAATATACAGATCAGCCAACTTGTCAAGTGAGTAATCAGTACGTACTAGTATAAAGTGAGTCGATTTCGTTAATCTATCAACGATAACCCACATGACATCTTTCTTTTTCGGAGTCAGAGTAACCCTGTTACAAAATCAATCTTGATTCGGTCCCATTTCCACTCAGGAACCATCACTGGTTGAAGTAAACACGAAGGTACCTGATGCTCGGCTTTCACTTGTTGGCAGGTCAAACACTTTGTCACAAACTCAGAGATGTCTCTTTTCATACCCGGACACCAATAAAACTTCTTCAAATCATTATACATTTTTGTATTGCTCGGATGTACTGACAAACAACCACTATGTGCCTCGTGTAAAATTTTCTGAATCAACTCATCATCTTTTGGTACACATACCCTATCACGGAACATCAAGCAATCATTTGGTCCAATTCAAAAATCTGAATCACTACCCGATTCACATTGAACTCTTTTAACTTGCAATTCCTTGCCTTTCTTTTGAACTTCACAAATTTGCTGATGAAATAACGGTCTAGCCCTTAACTCGGCCAAAATCGAACCGTCGTCAGACAAAGCCAAACTCATACTCATATCTCTCAAACCATACAAGGATTTTTTGCTCAAGGCATCTGCAACTACATTCGCTTTCCCCAGATGATAGTCAATCACTAGCTCATAATCTTTCAATAATTCGAGCCACCTCCGTTGTCGCAAATTCAAGTCTTTTTGATTCATCAGATACTTCAAACTTTTGTGATTGGTAAAGATTCAACATTTCTCACCATACAAATAATGACGCCAAATCTTCAAAGCAAAGACAATGGCGGCCAATTCCAAATCGTGCATCGGATAATTCTTCTCATGCGGTTTTAGCTGTCTCGAGGCATAAGCTACTAATTTCCCTCTTGCATCAACACACAATTGAGACCATTTAATCATGCTTTCAACTTCTCAAAACTCTATTGACATCTATTGATCCATTCAAACTTAACATTCTTTTGCAACAACTTAGTCATAGAAGAAGCAATCATCGAAAATCCCTCGACAAAACGTCGATAATACCCGACTAAGCCCAAAAAGCTTCTAACCTTAGATATATTCTTTGGCGGTTTCCAATCAAAAATGGCTAAAATTTTGCTCGGATCAACCCGAATACCATCACCTAAAACTATATGTCTTAGAAATCTAACTTCTCGAAGCCAAAACTCACTTTTACTGAACTTAGAAAACAATTTCTCCTCTCGTAGAATCTGTAATATCGTTCTTAAGTGTTCGGCATGCTCAGACTCATCTCGGGAATAAATTAATATATCATCTATGAACACTGCCACAAACTTAACCAAATATAGTCGAAAAATTCAGTTCATTAAATCCATAAACAGAGCCGATGCATTAGTTAAACCGAAAGGCATCACAAGAAATTCATAGTGTCCATACCTCGTTCTAAAAGTAGTTTTTGACACATCGGATTCTTTGACTCTCAACTGATAGTAGCCGGATCTTAAATCTATTTTCGAGAACACAGTTGCTCCCTTCAGTTGATCGAACAAATCATCAATTCTCGGCAATGGATACTTGTTCTTTATAGTTACCTTGTTAAGTTGACGGTAGTTAATGCGGAGCCTCAGTGTTCCGTCATTCTTCTTTACAAATAATACGGGAGCACCCCAGGGAGAAAAACTCGGTCTAACAAATCCCTTATCGATCAAATCTTGCAGCTGAGCCTTTAACTCTTTCAATTTGGTCGGAGCCATTCTATACGGAGCAATGGAAATCAGTGTAGTCCTAGGTATCAAATCGATAGCAAACTCAATTTCTCTAACCGGAGGCAACCCTAGTAATTCTTTCGAAAATATATCTGGAAATTCACAAACTACTGGCACAAATTCAAGCTTCAACTCAAACATCTCAATATTCAACACATATGCAAGGTATGCATACACTTCTGAGCAGACATGTATGAAATCACCACAGGCATCTTATTTGAGTCATCTGTTTCAACCCAAAGAATCTCACCATTTTCACATTTCAACTCAAGAGTTTTCTGTCTACAATTTACCTTAGCATCATGTAATGTCAACCAAGCCATACTTAAAATAACATCAAACTCGTCAAATGGTAACAACATCAAATTAGCCAAAAAATAATGACCTCGAATCATCAAAGGACAATTCTTGCAAACCTTATCTACTAAAACATACTTGCCTAAAGGGTTTGACACCTTAATCACAAATTCAGAAAATTCAACAGATAATTTCTTACTATTTTCCAAATTCACACAAACATAAGAATGAGTGGATCCGGGGTCAATTAATACAACAACATTAGTATCATAAAGAGAGAATATACCCGTAATCACATCGGGGAATGATGCATCCTCACGAGCTCGTATGGTATAAGCTCTAGCAGGTGCTCTCGTTTCTGACCTTGTAGCTGAATCATTTATCATACTTTTACTACTAGCTCTACTTCTGGAATTTCGTGGTTGTCTACCTCTGCTAGTAGTGTTACTTGGTCTAACACTCTGAAGTTTCTCTCCTTCAACATTCTCAGGACAACCTCTGATAAAATGTTCTCGAGAACCACACTTGTAGTAAGCTCGGTTGTTTCCCCAACACTCTCCAGCATGTTCTCTACAACAATTCTGACACTCGGGTTTATTAGCCTTCACATTACCCATACTTGCCATCGAAGTGGCTTGAACTGTAGAGCCCGAATGTGTTTTACCATGATCTTGGTATGAATACCTAGCTAAAATGATTATCCGAGTATTTGTTTCTTTGGACCTCTTTGATTGGGATTGGAATGACTTACTCATTGGCCTCTTCCTTGCATCTCGGGCCTCAATCATAGCCTTTCTTTTTTCCTTATTCAGCTCTTCAGCCTTACAAGCTCTATCGAGCAATACCACAATTTCTTTCAACTCTAAGATCCCGACTAACAATCTAATATCCTCGTTCAGCCCATCTTCGAATCTCTTACACATAATAGCTTCAGTAGACACACACTCTTAAGCATACTTACTAAGTCTGACAAATTCACGTTCATACTTTGCCACAAACATTTCGCCTTGCTTCAATTCGAGGAACTCTTTTCGTTTCTGATCGATGAACCGTTAACTTATATATTTCTTTCGAAACGCCTCTAAGAAGAAATCCCATGTCACTCTCTCTTTCGGAACTACAGATATCAGCATTTTCCACCAGCGATATGTCGAGTCCTTCAGAAATGATACAAAACATTTTAGGCATTCTTCGAGCGTGCAAGAAAGTTCATCAAATACCTGTATAGAATTCTCAAGCCAGAACTCTGCCTTCTCGGGATCATCATCTATGTTGGCTCTAAATTCCTCGGCCCCTTGTTTTCGAATCTTATCAACCGGATGTTTAGCTAATCTTACTAAATCAATACCTTGAGGAGCTACGGGGACTGACTGATGTATAGGAGGGGGTGGAGGAGGTTGAGCATTAGGATTTGCTCGAACAAATTCAGTATACCAATTACTCATCATATGGAGAAAGGCTTCCCGAGCCTTCTCTTCTTGACCTAAAGTCTCAGGCCTACTTTCTACTGGCACGGTCCCTTGCGCGGGAGCTAACGCATTACATGCAGCATCATCAGCAGCAGCTCGATCGGGATCCATTTACTATATGAAAACACAGTTTGAAATTGTCAGGGTGACCACACTATCATAATATATTTATCGCATGTATAGCTAGACTCTCACACACGCTACGGCAGTCTGAGAACTGACTAAACCATAGCTTTACACCCCTTACCCGTATTCGACACCTGAACAGGGTACGAGGTGTTACCGGACTTATATGCAAACCATTATATAAAACTGAGACATAACGTTCCACTCAAATTTAAAACTTTTCATAAACATTCATATCACCCCTTAAACGAGCCTACGAGGGCCAAAACATACGTATAGAGTGGTTTAGAATTTAACTGGAAACATACGAACACTTAGAAAATTTTTGCTCAACACAAGGCAACACGCCCATGTGGAAAGGAACACGCCCGTATGGGTAGGCCGTGTTATCACACACGCCTATGTCCGTAGTCCATACGGACTCTATTGCTCACCTCGAACCTACAGGGGTTTTCACACGGCCTAGCACACGCCCGTGTCTATGGGCCGTGTCCCTCACACAACCATGACACGCCCGTGTCTTAGCCCGTGTGTGAAAACCTTGACATTCTGTTTCTAACATCATCAACCCAATAAGGTCACACGACCAAGGCACACGCCCGTATCCTTAGGCCGTGTGGCGAAATAAATTCCTAAATTTAAGTGCAGACTTCACACGGCCTGGACGCATGCCCATGTCCTATGGCCGTGTCTTCAACACAGTTGAGACACACGGCCGTGCCTCAGCCCGTGTGGTTACTACTGGATATTCTGTTTTGCTAACTTAGGGTGCAGGGGGACACCGACTGGACTATACGCCAATGTGGCAGACCGTGTGTCACATACGGCCCGTGTGTCTACCCATGTGGACAACTTCAAGGCTATTTACCAAGTCCTACCTTTCCACCCTTATTCGTACCAACATAAGCTACAATAAGTAACACCATAAAAATTACACATTCATGAAAAACATCAATGTTTACATATATTAATAGCAAGTATTAACCATCATCTATGGCTTTATACAAAACGAATTCATCTATCATCCTAAGCCAACACATTTGGCTAAACCAATATGACATATAACCAACAAGACTAAGTCCCTATACATGCCATAATTCAATGTAAATATCAATATACCAAAATGTATGGATAGTGTGGGTGATGCTCCGACGGTCTTCGTATCCCGAGCTGGCTTGTTGACACTATAAAACAAGGGAAAAGAGAAGGGAGTAAGATTGAAGCTTAGTAAGTCTATATGTAAACAATGAACATCTTAACACATACTTATCAATCAAGAACATTACATACTAATCAAGAACAATTCAGACCCTCGTAGTTGTACTTACTCATTTCAAATCTTACCACATTCCAAATATATATCTAAGCACTGATCACATTTATCTACAGTAATACCCTGCACTTGTCATCACATAGTCACACATAATTTCACTTAGTCAAAGTTTCTCGGTGAACACTTCGGAATAATACTGGATACACGGTGGTTTCACACACAGCCCACCAGTAATAAATAATACGGTGATATCACACACAGCTCACCAATTATCACACATTCACGGTGGTATCGCACACAGCCCACCAGTAATCACTTATTCATGTTGTTCATCCGGGAATTTCCTCACTTTCTATCATTTTAATAGATTTTAATAATATCCATTCACATTTCACATAATTCATTAATATGTAAAAACATAAGTAAAAGGGATGTATTATTTACATATAAACATTCCTCAATACAAAATGTGTCAATTTGCAAATTTAGTCCGAAACCTTGCCTTTTCCTTGGTCAAGGTCGATTCCATGTTCTTCTTGATCTATAATAACATATTTAGCTTAATAAATAACCACATTAATCAAATCACTCCAAAAATTCCTATTTTTTCAAAATTACCATTTTTCCCTTAGACTTTTGCAAAATTACAATTTTGCCCCTAGGCTCAAAAAATGAAATGTGTTCATTTTTCTCACACCCAAGCCTAGCTAATTCATATTCTCTTGTATAGCAACTCACAATTCCAACTATTTCACACATTTACTGTCCATTTTATAGCTTTTACAAAATAGTCCTATTAGGTGTTTTCATGAAAAAATTATTTCACAAAAGTTGTGTATTAAACAACCAAGATTCATTTTTTTCCATAAAATTTCAGAAAACACATGAATACTCACATGGAAAAACCCTAAACTCTCAACCATTTTGCAAAATAACCCCCTCATTAGCTAGATTATGCTACAAAGGTCCCAAAAGTACAAAAATTATCAAGAATGACCACCAAAATCACTTACTTGCAAGGAGTGTAAGTTGCTGAAAATTTCAAGCTTCCAAACCCCTATTCTTGTTGATATTTGCAGTGGAAGAAGAAGAAGATGGAAAAGATGATAGCTTTTCTTTGTTTTATTTTATTTATCAATTAAGTCACCAAATACTTCACCTAACCTTTGACAATGTCATTTCTTTGTCCCTATGGCTGGCCAACACTCTCCTAAGGGCCTAATTGCACATTAAGGACCTCCAATTTAAGGTTATATAGCTATTTGACACCCTTAGCTAGATGAACAAAACTTTCGCACTTTATGCGATTTAGTCCTTTTTCAAAATTAAGCATGCAATCACTAAAATTAATTCACCAAAATTTTCGTGCACTCATATAATCATGCTATAATACATAAACTAATATTAAAAATGATTTCTCCAGCCTCGGATTAGTGGTTCTGAAACCACTGTTCCGACTAGCCCTTGAATCGGGTTGTTACAATCAAAGTCAAGGTTCAGTTTCCATAGGTCACCTTGTTCGGTGATATAAAAATGAATTTGGGTATTGATAAGTTCGACGGATCACAAATTTTAGTTTTTGATAGTTTCAAATATTTATGGAGGTAGGTGATATGGTCGAGCACAAAGGTGATGATTTATTGTTCTCTACACATAATCTAGTTGAATGTGAAATCGTGTCAGATGTCAGACATGTGTCTGATTTAGAGAAGAATCACATCCCCCTTTTGGTTTTTAGGACTCAAATAGTTCGCAAAGTGTTTGAGGCAAGGTTGGTCGGAAAGGGTTATAGTCAGGTGGAGAGAGTTAATGCTTTCTCTCTTATTCGGGGCATGGAAAAGAAAGCCTGATAAATATGAGTCAAGGTGGAGATCTGTGGGATATGCCTCATATTTATTGAACACATTGCAAGCACCTATGCAAGAATCAATGAGTGACAAAAGAAATGCCAAAACAAGCCCGATGTCAAGATGACGCGATGATTTTTAGAAATGGACGTGGAGACTGTTGGATAACCAATACACCCCATGGCGCAGTGAAGAATTAAATCCAGCGATCAGATCTAGGGATCCATGAGTAAGGAATGAATCAGGGTGAAAAGGGTATGAACAATTACCTTTAATCGTCTGAAAAATCGAAGAAGCGGATTACACAATTGTATGTCGATTCCAAGCTGCTACGAAAATGCTTCGGCCTCTATGTAATCCACCCATTGTGACAACGAACGGCAAGCATTCTCTAAAACTTTTTCAGAGAAAAAATTACTTGACGGCTGTTAAACCTCACACCTCCCTTATTTTTGGTATATTAGATTTTTGAGATATTTCCTAATTCGGGAATCGTTAATATTTTTATATGAATCAAATCATAATAACTAACCAAATATTATAATTACCATAAGTATAATAATTGTTGACCAAAAAAATTAAAATTACAGGAATTATAATAATATTCGATCCTAAATTATAATTACAATAATTATAACAAGGATTTCAGTAAATTATTTTTTTTTAGTTAAATTTTATACAAATCAAATTCATATATTAATTTAACCATATTTTTCATTATGTGTACAACATACTTGTACATATAATTTGTTCGATATATAACTGTCCAATTAAATTATTTCTATAATCAATTTAATTCATGTTGATAGCTAAACACAATATCAACTTTGTTTGGATTCCGTTCGTTTCAACCATAGGGTGTGGCCCTGGAGGTTCTTGTAATGTTCGCAGTAATACTAGAACGACTCTAATATTACAAACAATGAATGGCATCTAACAATGCATCATTGCTACCAAAGTTACAAGATGTCATGATTCAACATAACTTCTTTATGATTAACCCTTCATGTATTAAATCCTTTTGTCATTTATATCTAGAATGGACACAAGTCATGGAATAGTCACACTTGCATAGTCCATCTAATGTTTCTTGATATCTTGAGTAGACTATGAAAAACAAATAAGTATGATATTTCATACCAACTTATTCGAGCATGACCATACATTTCTAGTCTCACTCAATCAAGTGGCCTAGAATATTGCTCCCATTATTTAGGAGGGACAAATTCTATATCGATTAACCATATCCCACTACATCGATTGTGGTATATCCAAAATTAGCCTTTATAGAACAACCAATTACGGTGGACATTTAACTGTATCAAAATATACGACTCATGATGTAACAGCCCAATTTTAGTGAGATCGGAACAGTGGTTTCGGAACCACAAATCTGAGCCAAAAATAAAATTTATTTTAATATTATTTTATGATTTTCATTGTTATAGGAAGGTCATATGAAAATTTTGATACGAAAATTTTACCGATTGCATGTTTTATTAGGGAAAGGACTAAATTGCATAAAATTGAAAAGTTGTCTTCTAGTACTTATAAGTATCAAATAGCTATAGAATTCAAAACTTAAGGTCCTTATATGGTAATTAGACCATTGAATAAAAGTTAGTAGGTAATTTAGTGACACATCCATGGAAAAATTAGAAATGGGCAAGAACTAAATTGGAAATCACTAAAACTAAAAGATGACAAATAATTAAAAAGAAAATTATCATCTTTTTATTCATCTTCTTCCCTAAAATTTCTATGGAAACCCTAGGAGAGAGGATGAAAACTTTCCAAGCTCAATAAGGTATGAAATCAAGTCCCATTTTTAATGATTTTTATATTTTTAGAATCGAGATAGTCTAATCTATCTATTTAAAGGATTTATTTGAAAAGATAACAAAGTGTAAAAACTTTTCCACGGATTAATATGCTGGAAATTTGAAATCTATGGTAGAAAATGAAAAGTTGTTGATAGATAAACAACTTTTGCAACGCAATTTTTGATGAAAACTTGATTTAGGGACTAAAATGAAAAACAGGTAAAACCCATGGAAAATATTGAAATTTGTGAAATATAGGTGCTGTAAAAGCAGTACATAAATTTGGGCTAGGCTTGGAAAGAGGGTTAAATTCCATGAATTTCATTTTCCGATCCTAGGGACGAAATTGGAATTTATGAAAAGTATAGGGGTAAAATGGTAATTTTGCCTAGGATGTAATTGAATGCAAATGTATATGAAATGTGATAAATTGATAGTTAAATTTGTTTATATATACCCGGAAAGACTAATTACCAAACTAGATTGAAGGAAACAAAAGGTTTCAGATTAGTTGAAATTCAAATAGGAACAATTGTCAAGGTAAGTTCGTATAACCTAAATATGTATGTTAATGTGATTAAATTGAATTGCATGATTGTGTTGATATGTATGTGAGGATATACATTATGAAATGACCACAAATTGGAAAATAATGATAAAATGCTATGTCCCGGTTGAATGTTGAAATTCGATGGAATAAGGTGATTTCTCGAAAAGAGTAATACTGCATATGTTGCAGATAGGATTTAGCCAAGATGGGTAATCCTGAAATAAGCCCTCTCAAGCATATGTTATAGATTGGATTTAGCCCAGACGGGTAATCCAAATCAAACTTTTAGAGCATATGCTACAGAAAGGATTTAGCCTAGACTGGTAATCCTGTTACAAAATATGTGGCTTGAGAGTGTTCTTTATGATCATGTGCCAAATGGATACTTTTGAACATGAATTCACGGATAGTTGATATGTACATTTTGCGTATACTACCCAAATGTCCATCGAAATTTTAGTAGTTCAATGGGAATGATTCTTGAAATACAGAAAGGTGAAACTAAATAGAAGTTTATAATGCGATGAGCTCATCTATGTTTACTTGATATTCATATGATGTTATGTGACTAACTTGTTTGATTAAGTGTATATGTTTAGGTAAATTTACCCAAAAATTTTGGATGGTATGGTTATGTATGCTTGTATGAATAAATATAACTGGTAAGTTTAATTCTTATTATACGAACTTACTAACATGAAAATGCTTACCCCGTTTAATTTTCTTTATTTTATAGTGCTCGTAAGCTCGCAAAGGTTGGAGGTTGGTCGGAGCATCAATCACACTATCCACTATCTCATTTTGGTATAAATAGAAATCTCATATTGGTGTAATGGCATGTATAGGCTCATTTGGCCAAATGATGGCTTGTAAGTGATGTTTTGTAATCTAGACATTATAATGGCTAATGATGCTTTACTTAGTATGTTTTATAAAGTTATCCTATGATTAAATTCCTATGTGCTAAGTTGGTTGATTGGATTATGCTTAAGGTGTATGTTCACTAAAAATAAATTTATAAACATGAATCGTATGTGACGATATACCATGCTAGGTATTAGAATTGGCTTGGTTTTAATGCTTGAATTGGCTGGTATATGTATACAAGTGTTGACGTAGGTTATTAGCAATAATTGGGTGAGAAAATGAAGCTAGAAAAATGGCTTTATTTTGTACACACGACCTACCCCATGGGCGTGTGGCCTAGCTGTGTGTCCCTTGCACCTAAAAATTTAGAAATAGAATGCTTCGAATTGAGCACACGGCCAGAGACACGGGTGTGTGTCTCAGCCGTGTGGATGACACAGCCATGAACACAGGTGTGTGTACTGGCCTTGTGAAAACTGCACCTTAATTTCGAAAATTCAATTCGCCACACGGCCTAACACACGGGCGTGTGACTTGGCTGTGTGACTTTAATTTATTCATGCTTTACAATTCAGAGAGTTACATGGGTTAGGGACACGGGAGTGTGTGACCACACGGGTGTGTCCCTAGACCACACGAGCGTATGGGCACTGTATATAAGGAAAATTTTAGAATTTTGCAAAAAATTTTATGAAATCCCGATTTGGTCCTGAATCGATTCCACCGTCCTTATTGGGCCTCGAGGGTCCATTTAAGGGACAATATGATTGATGTTGCATATGATTAGTATTTTTAACTCGATTTATCTGTAATTGTTCTTTAAGTCCCGGTAATATCTCGTAACCATGTTCCGGCGACAGGTACGGGTTAGGGGTGTTACACACAATGTTGGGATAATGATGATCTCAAGTCTGAGGATCGTATACATAGTAATCACTATGAGTAATGTTGTAACTATTAAATAATAATCCAAGAAACATACTCATAGCGGGTCAGTCCAATATGTTGTTCTCTAACAGACATACTCATGTGTTGATTTTGACATCTCATGTCAATGACAACACTTTGTCATCAATCAAGTACACGTTAGTCTTAATGCGTTATTGTTGTCCATGCCCACAATAGTACTCGACTAAAGACTTTTAAAAATAATCATATTTTTCTCAAGACATTATTATAAAACAATTCTTTTATATACACAGAAAATAAACTAAAATAATAATGGCTATGTCTTATATTAATAAATGAGATAAAATAAGTATGTTATTATAATCATCTCATGATTGGTCTTTGAGCATACTCTAACAGCGACAACGTCGTGATGAGGAGAGATGGCATGTATGTGAACAAGAGATTATAACATATCAAAGGAAAATTAAGACTAGTTATCAATTACCAACATCTTAATTATTTCCTTCAAGATGACAAGTTTCCATTGCCAAATAGAAATTCTTTATTTTTTCTAGTTTGTCTAAAGCAAGAATATTTTCCAAGTTTATCTTAAGGCAGGATTTTGGTAATTAGGAATTCACCCTGATGACAGAACCAAAACGGGGTTTTGTATTCCAAATAAACATTTTCAGTGGAAAGTTATGCCATTTGGGTTAAAGACCGCTAATTCTTTGTTTCAGAAAGCAATGATAAAGATTTTCCAACCTCTTATGGAAAATGCTTTAATCTACATTGATGACATTCTGCTATATGGTCCAGATGAAGAATCTCATGCTCAGCTCTTAGAAGAATTCAAATCCCTTATTTTTAAATATAGGATAATGTTTTCAGAGAAGAAAATGCAGATAAATAAATCAGAAATTGAATTTCTGGGAATGAAGCTAAAAGATGGACAGTACTCTCCAAGACCGCATATTTCACTATAACTTCTTAAGTTTTCAGATGAGAACTTGTAACACCCCTTACCCGTATCCAACGCTGGAACTTGATATGAGGCATTACCATACTTAATTTGCTCAAACATGCAACGTCGTAACATAAAATTTTGTTATAAATTAAAAAATTCTCATTCGAGATCATAACGTCCCTTTTATAGGTCTACGAGACCTTAAACAAACTTATGGAGTGGTTCGAGACTAAACCGGAAGCTCTTGAACACTTAGAAAAATTTTTTACTTAAGACAAAGACACACACCCGTGTGGTGAGGGACACTCCCGTGTAGGCAAATCGTGTGGTCACGCACGCCCATGTCCCTAGTCTGTGTGGATTTTATTTTTCTTTTCGAACTTACAGGGGTTTTCACACGGCCGGACACACGCCTGTGTCTATGTCTCGTGTCCCTCACACGGCCATGACACGCCTGTGTCCTCACCCGTGTGTGAAAACCTTGACATTCTGATTCTAACGTCATCAACTTAATAAGGTCACACGGCCAAGGCACACGCCCGTGTCCTTAGACCGTGTGTCGAATTAAATTCTAAATTTTAGGTGCAGACTTCACACGGCCCGGGAACATGCCCGTGTCTTAGGCCGTGTCTCCCACACGGTTGAGACACACGACCGTATCTTAGCTCGTGTGTTTACCACTGGGTATTCTGACTTGCCAACCTAGCATGCATTAGACATGGCCTATCAACATGCCTATGGGGCTGACCGTGTATCACAGACGGCCTAAACACACGCCCGTGTGTCTACCCGTGTGGAAAATTGTAAAGCTATCTACCAAGCCAATTGCCACCCTACAAAGCAACCACTCTTATACCAATTCAATTCAACACACATCATGACCATAAGGCACCTCTAAGAACCCAAAATCAAGTCATCCACACAAGCATGCACTTCATGAATTTCATCATCCTTGAATATATAAACTTGTCAAGTATTGGCCAATTTCCAATAACCATTTACAAAACGAATTTAATAACATTAATAGTCACACATTGGCTAACAAAAATGACATAACACAAAATAACAAAGTTCCTATACATGCCATACTCAAAATTAAACAAACTTTGCTATACCAAAGAGAAGTTGATAGTGTGATTCCGAACTTCGACGTCCTACGATCCCTGAGTTAGCTTAGCAATACTACAAGGAAAAGGGAAATGAGAGGGGTAAGCATAAAGATTAGTAAGTTTGCATGAAATAAATAACAACATAAGGCTCACAATGGTATCCATTAATTACATTGAATACAGAAGGACACAAAGTCTCAAACACATTGCCATAACTTATTCATACTTACTCTTACCAAATGCATGTCACATATCGTAAACATTTCTCGTGAATTATTCACGTATACTTGTATCATTTCATCACATAGCTTTAGCACTAATTTCATCTCTATTATAAGCTTAACTATTTATTCCATTGCATCACTTAGCATACTCGAGGATACACAATCATCATCGTACACATAAATACGACGCCATTGCCATATCCCAGATAAGGCCTTACATGGGGTCACATCTCGATGCCGATACCATATCCCAGATATGGTCTTATACGAGATCTCATATCAATGTCGCTGCCATATCCCAGATATGGTCTTATACGATTTTTTTTATATTCGATGTCGATGCCATATCCTAGATATGGTCTTATACGGGATCTCAATTCGATGCCGAGGCCATGTCCCAGATATGGCCTTATACGGGACCTTACTATTCTCATGTCCCGATGATGATATCCTCCCGCTTCTTAAAGTCCAACCGGGACTTCAACATCATAAATTTTTATCATTTTCTCATTTAACATCATTACTCAATTTCATAGAACTAATGTATATCTTCACGAATATCCAACATTTTAAAACTTAATAACATGATGTTGAATTCATTGCACACAAACTTACCTCGATACCAAAATAGGCCAATTTGCCGATCTAGTCCGAAGTATTGCCTTTTCCTCGGTCAAGGTTAATTCCTCGTTCTTCTTTATCTATAATAACAAATTCACTCTTTTAATTACCACATTAATCAACACATTTTAATAATCATACTTTAGAAAAATTACTATTTTGCCCTTAGACTTTGGCAAAATTACGATTTTGCCCCGAGGCTTGTAAAATGAAATGTGTTCATTTTTCACATATCCAAGCCTAACTGATTCATTTTCTCTCTTATAGCAACTCAAGATTTCAATTATTTCATGCATTTACTACCCATTTTACAACCTTTACAAAAATGTTATTTAAGGTGTTTTCATGAAAACACCTAACACCTTTCACAAAAGTTGTTTATTTAACAACCAAGACTCATTTTCTTCCATAAAATTTCAGAAATCAACACAAATTTTCACATGGAAAATCCCTATACTTTCAACCATTTTGCAAAATAGTCCCCTCTTTAGGTAGCTTAAGATTTAGGGGTTCCAAAAGTACAAATATTATCAAAAAAGGACACCAAAATCACTTACTTGCAAGGAGAAAAGCTTGGCTGAAATTTTTAAGCTATCAACTCCTATTTTGCTGCTAATTTTCGGCGGAGAAGATGGAGAGGAAAGATAATATTTTTCTTTTCTTTATTTTATTATATTTCCTCAATCTCACCTAACCTAACAACTTTGACCAATTTTGACATTGTTTGTCCCCTATGGCCGGCCACTCATTTTATAGAGGTATAATTGCACATTAAGGGCCTCCAATTAATATTCTATGGCTTTTAGACACTTTTAGCTTGTAAAATAAAACTTTCGCACTTTATGCAATTTAGTCTTTTTTCGCAATTAAGCATGCAATCGCTAAAATTAAAGCACCAAAATTTTCATGCACCTATATAATCATGCCATAACTCACAAAATAATATTAAAATAATTTTCTTAAATCTCGGATTAATGGTCCCGAAACCACTGTTCTGACTAGCCCCTAAATCGAGCTGTTACAAAACTTGTCTCAAAAGCAGGAACAACAATTTTTTAGGGATTGTTAATTATCTTAGAGACTTTGTTCCTAAGGTTTCTAAGTATATTAATCCCCTAAGAAAGATGCTTAAGAAAGAGCCTCCTACATGGTCATCTTTTCAGACAAGAGCAGTCCAAAAGTTAAAAGAAATACTACAAGATTTGCCTCCACTTCAAATCCCTTCTGATGGAAAAAGAATTTTACAAACAGATGCCAGCTACAAATACTAGAGTCCAATACTATTTGAAGAAAAAAAATGGCAAAAGACATCTTTGTGGATTCAAAAGTGGATGATTTTCAGAAGCATAAATCCATTATCATTCCACTTTCAAAGAGATTCTAGTAGTCAAAAAAGGTATTTCGAAGTTTGAATTTCATCTTGCAGGATACCATTTTCTTGTTGAAATGGATATGTCCTCCTTCCCTCAAATGCTCAAATTCAAACAAAAAACAGTCCCACATCCTCAGCTCCTTAGATGGGTTGAATGGTTTTCAAAATTCTCTTTTGATACTAAACATATCAAAGGAAAGGAAAACATCATTGTTGATCTTCTTTCCAGGCCCAAGAAAGAAATATTTGCTTACAAAAGAATTTTTTAACCCAGACCGATAATGATGTATAGACCAGCCTCTTCATCCTCAACCTTTCATACCTCTTATCCTGTTACTCCAAACCTTAATCCAGAATTCCCGCCAAAAGTTATGGATCTTGTTCAACAAAAAACCTTTCACTAAAAGATCAAAGAAATGATGTTTGACTACCAAATTCAAGTCTTTAAAAATTTTGGAAGTCTTATTCTCAAACCATGGGGTGTTCATCCAGATTATCCATTCATACACCCAATCAAGTTTGAGTTTGTTGAACAACCAGAAGAAATAAAATGGTTCTTATGGAATCTCACACATCTTTATCATATTGCCATACAATTTCTTATCACTGATCTCCTTTACTATTTCACAAAAGCTATTAGAGGAAATATTGAACCAGAACACCAGAATTTCTTCACTTTCCTCATTGGTTTCATCCATTACCACAATGGCCCAACATGATAAATCAAGCTTATCGTGAAAAGTCAAGAACTTACATGATAATCATCTTTACAAGCCCCAATACTTCATGCAATATGGAAAATCAACTCAGTTAGGATCCTTTCCTACTGCTTGGATACACAGGGTTTTTCCTGATGATATCAAAAATTCTAATTTTCATTATAGAGAAATCCAAAAATTCCTTTGCCAGCTTAACAAAGTTGTCCCATTTGAAATATGGCCTCATTCAGACGTCACTGCTCCATGGGATACTTGGCCAGTTCAATATAAACCATATCATAAAGAAATTTTGAAGGCAATCCAAGAATACTATGAGAATATTCCAGATCCATCAGAATGGTCTCAAGATTATCCTTGGTACTGCAGTCAAATCAATTTTAACAAGATAAGGATCCAAGATGAAAAGGAAGATAAGTCTGAAGATGAAGATATGTGTCAAAATGATTACAGTGAAAGCTCTCTTGACAGTGCACAATTTCCTCATTCCAATGCCAACAGTTAAAGCACTGACGGAATCTTATGCTTTTTCTTATATCATTATAATATTAGGAATCTTTATTGTTCAATGCGTTATGTGTCATGTACCATTAGAAATCTTTACTGTTGTCTACGTCCTTTATGTTTACCTTTATTTCAATAATCATGTATTAGCACTATAGCTATTTTGGTTGTTTCTCACCCCCTTCATCAATAAAAGGGGATGTTTTCTATCTTGTAGGATCATGAAGTCTTCTATCTAATAAAATATCAGTATGTTTTTATCCATGGCCTTCTAAATTTCCCTTCTTTCTCTCTAAATTTTCCTTTTGATGGAAAAAAAATGCATGAGTAAATTATAGAGTGATAATAGAGTATGCTCGCTTGCCATATATGGATCTTGCACATAAAAAGTATTACATCTCTAATCAAAAGATGTCGATATTATTTGAGAATTGCAGAAGTTTCCTGAATTAAGTATTTGTAGCTAAGAGGCAGTGCCTATTTGAAAGACCAAAAAGGAATGGTCTGCATTGTTGGCATAGCATACCTGCTACACGTTCTTATTTCTTGACTCCCGTCTAAAATTCTCACTTGTATTATAATTTTTTTCTTCTCATTAATTAAAACACATTATATTTTCATAATATTACAAATATATTATATTTCAAAAAATATATACACACTAAAAACTACGCGAGCTTGCAAACCCAACACATTTTTAATTTTGTAATATGTTATTTTAATTTTTATGAAATTTATCACGGAAAAATTAAATATTAAAAATATAATACTATAATATAAATATTTATAAAATATAATAAGCTGTCCATGTTTCAAATTTTTAATAGAACACAAATTATATAAAATTATTGATATTAAAAAACATATGGGCAGCCTAACATTACAGATATAAAATGAATTTGATAGAATTTGAGGATAATATTTTGGATTGAGCTTGAGCAAGCTTGTATAGTGTTCACATCATATATAGGCTGGACCCAAATCCAACCCACCATGGACACCGTCGAACCCCAATAAATCTTTGGATGCACCATAAGAAATTCCCAGACTAAAATTTCATCAAGATACACTATATCTAATTGGCATTCAGATTCAGCTACTTACATATTCCAAAGTACCAAGGCACTCATCCATATCAAAGCAAACTTTGCTTAATCCATATATATTAGTTACCAACTTCAGAGGAAATGGTCAAAGGAGGCCATTTAACACAGAATATTGAACTAATAATATAAGCAAGACAACATCCACCTACAACTAACACAGAGCAAAGAGGATTTACATCTTAAACTAATTTTATTTTTTTCGCAAGCCATACTCACATGGATATATCTTGATCATATGCCTCAATGCTCCCAAATGTGTTTTCACCGCTGTAAGTCATGTAAAGAAAACCATCTTCGTCCTTGTTTTCCTCATATATGGCAGACAACATAGCAGCTGCACAGACATGATGACACACCGTTTAACAAAACAAGAAACACGGAAATTAAGACAAGAGTGGGAGATCTACAAGGTTCAACTCACCAGTTGGGGGTAGAATGTTCTTCACGAAAATGAATATAGCCTTCTCAGGACTGAGCTTAATCCTCTTCCGTACAACATAGACAAATTGGCCAACCGTTAGATCAGCAGGAACCAGATATCTGCATTAATCCCAAGGGAAACCTTTAGTTTCAAAGGAAGCAAAGGTGAACTACAGCCGAGAAATGGAGAATCAGTGTTCAAAAATTGGAATCAGGTTCCAAAAGGTAAACATAACAGTCACATCATATCAAATAAAATCATATTAACTCAGAGCCAAATGGAAACAGAAAATAGATTACGCAAAATTCAGAACTAGTATAAGAAAAGATTCAGTAGATCACATTCAAAGCATATCTAATTCAAACATCAAATGAGATCATTTCTATGATATCTTTCCTTCCGCAAAAACCCCATATAGAAATGGTTACCAACTCAGAAATTCTTGGTTCGAATTAGTTAGAACCTAAGGAATCCACAACTCAAAAGTAGAGAAGTCAGGAACCAAAATCAGAACCACAGTACAAGAAAAAGATAACAAAAAAATTACCAGAAGAGATCACTTACATTTCAAAGCATTGATAAACTAATATCCAATAGCAACATTACATATTTGAACAAATGTATGATCAAATTAATGTTCTTAAAGAAAACATGCAAAGAAAAATAACTGACTTTTTCTTATCAATCTCAGGTACATCAGTCTTCTCCGCCCTTTCAACAATCACCTACAACAAACAATCAAACAACAATGTGACTTTCTAATCATAGGAGAAAACAAACATGGGGCTGCATTGAAAAACAAAGCAACCAAACATTACATACCGGGATTCTGTCCGGATACTTTTCCCTAATCCGAGCAGCTTCAGCCTGCCTCCTTTCTGACACCAAAAATAGAAAAAGAGAAAAACTACACACACTTTAACATCACAAATAAAACATGATAATCCTCACTTATTCGAAACCCTAATTATCTGATCGGTCTGTTCCCTAAATCGGGCGTTCAGAATAGTTTCTATTCTTGGAAAAACAACAACACTATAAAAATTAAGAATTTCAACAACAAAAAGAAATGAAAACTACAAGGGTTGAAGTAGAATAATTGGGGAAAATAATGAAATTGGGATTTCACGAGATCAAAATCAATTGATATATGAAAAATAGTTAAAAGAGAAGAACGAACCGAGGGGATGTTCCAACTTAAAGGAGCTCTTGGCCATAGTGATTAAAATCTGCAACCAAAACGAAAAACGAAACAATTCAATCAATCAAACATAGAAAAATTATCGATTAGAGTTTACAAGAAATATATATATATATATATATATAAAAGAACAGATCAAGAGAGAAGGGGAGATGATGCAGACCGATTGAGAGATAAAGAGAGGGAGAGAGTGAATCTGGATTTCTAAATAAAGTAAAAGCAGAAAATAATTGCTTTTTATTATTGTAGGAGGAATTTGGCTCGACAACACGTTGTAGAGTGCGATACGCCCAATGGCAAAGGCCCAAAGCCCAATTTTGATTACGGTCTACATAAATCTACGGGCAATTTACTTAAAAATATCTTTTTCTTTTTTACATTTTTTATGGAAATAGACCTATTTTTTAATTATTTATCAGAATGGGCAGATTTTCCCGAAAGCGCGTCCACGTCAGCGCGATGTCAGGGGACGTGCCAGCAAAACGCGTTCCTGAGGGAGCGTTTTGCCCGTGTTTTTAACCCCAACGGCTATTTTTTTTTACCGTTTGGCCTCCAACGGTCAAAAAAAAAATTCTACAAAAGCCCCCCTTTTATTTTTTCACACAAAAGTCCTCTCAAATTCCTATCAATTTTCTCTCAAATTTCTCTCAAATTTCACAAAAGTCCTTTAATTTTTACAAAAAAACCCTGTTTAAAAGTTTTTTGAATTAGTCTTTTTTTAAATTAAAAAATATTCGATTGTGTTAGTAATGCCAGAGAATTAATTCGTTTCGATAATAAACACATCTCCGTCGATCAAATGACAATTGTAAGTTATAATTTTAATTTTTCAATACTATTTAATATTTTTTTTCATTTATGCAATTTTAATTAGTTTTTATTTTATAATTTTTAATAACAGTCTGTAGATTGGGTGTTGCAATGCTATATTCATAATATGTTTGGTCCGCCATCGTCGTTGATAGAGAATTACCTGAGGGAAGCGGGTTTTTGGCATGTGGCCACGATATGCCAAGGGTGCAAGTTGGACCCGAAACTAATCAATGCGTTGATAGAGAGGTGGAGACCCGAGACGCACACTTTCCATCTTCCATGCAGAGAGTGTACTATCACTCCCGAAGGCGTGCAGTTGCAATTGGGATTGCTGGTGGATGGGTACATAGTCACCGGGTCTGCAACTTCTGTTGATTAGGGAGCCGTATGCTACGAGCTTTTGGGTGCTATTCTGGATAATATTAACGGAGGTCGGATCGAGATAGGCTGGTTACGAGACACATTCTCGGAGCCGGATAATGATTCGACTGAATTAGAAAGAATATGATATGCTCATGCATACATTCTTGAGATGATTGGAGGCAATCTGATGCCGGACTTGTCACGAAACCTCGTACATCTGAGATGGCTGTTGAAACTCGTTGATTTTAGAGCAGCTGGTGAATTTAGTTGGGGGTCTACCGTGTTAGCAAAATTGTACCGGGAGATGTGCAGGGCGACGCGACCGAATAAAGCCAAAATCAGAGATTGCCTATCACTACTGCAATCATGGGCACGGTTTCACTTTCCATTTTTACGTCCTCGAATGGACCACCCATATACATTCCCACTCATAACGAGGTAAATTTTATATTAGATTTTACAATTATTACGTAGATTTAAAATATAATTGTATGCTAAAAATTTATTTAATTAAGTGGAACCATTCGGCGAGTTATGTTGGAATACCTACCTCTCTTGAAGATATACGGCTTCTTTTAGACCAACGGTCGGAAGCACAAGTAAGTATTAAATAAAATATATATACATAATAAAATAGTCGTTCCGTATTTAGTATTTAGTATTTAGTATTTAGTATATAACTAATAATTTTTATCATGTTCATATAGTTTCAATGGACACCATACGAGGATCCGGCAATTCGAGTAGTAATTCCAGATGAATTCTTTCAAAATCCGAACATTCGGCATGTAAAGGTCCCATTGGTCAACTATGCCACCGTAGAGATGCACCAGTTAGATAGAGTATTGCGACAATTTGGATTCCGACAACCGATTCCCGTGGCACCTGAGGTGCTTGATGATGAGCACAAAGTCTACTTACGGCAGTTGCATACGGATTGGCCGAGATTTTGGTCAGCATATATCGAAATGTAGAAAAATCGGTATGATTATATACCTACTCGAGAACCGATCATCGTTTTTGAGTTAGCGTGCATGCCGGAATACATGTCATAGTTTAGGATCCATGGCAAGCCATATTTATTGTCGGAAGAGGAGAGGCGACGACAAATTCGTGTACAAAGGGAACGACAAGGCCCTTTAAATCCAATGAGAAGGGATGATGGGGCGGGCCCATCAACAGGGCTGACACAATCATCGAGCCTATCAATAACGTCCATACAGTCACCAAGCCCAACACTTCAGCCGACGATACCCACATTACAGCCTTTTCAGATTATTCCAGGTCGTATCCTAGCCCTTATATGTATCCTAACCCTTATATGTTTCCTTTTCTCAGTCCTATGATAGGTTGGAATGTATGACCCGGTTCATCTCCGTTTCCGATTACTCCAAGTGGACCACCGATCTATAGGCCGCCATTGCATGAGGGATCGCACGAGTCGTCGTCGGGGAGCTCTTTTTTTTTTACCAATCCCCATCACCTTATGGGATTCAAACACCTCCGCCATGGGTGATGCAAACACCTCCGCAATCATTATTCTATCAAGGTGGGTCATCCTCCTAACACCCACAACCAGATCCCCTATCGGAGGAACCACAATCCTTGCCGGAGCAACCACAAACCCCGCCGGAAGCTGAACCAAGAAGGAATCCAGCGCGTAACCGTCGACCACCCCCATGTGGCACTGATTCCGACCGACACCAACATTGATTTTTGTTAATATATTTGTACAAACTTTTTTATATTGTTTCATTTAATAAAATAAAAGTTATTTTTAATATTTTAATTGTAATTTACTTTTTATATTTTTAATAAAATAAAAGTTCTTTTGAATTGGACAATATTTTTAATATTTTTATATTCTTAATAAAAATATAAATAATGCAATATAATTTTATTACAACAAACTATCAACTATTCCGATTTGGACATGATCGAGTTGTATGACCTAGGTTCCTACACCATCCGCACAACTTCTGTTGATTGGCAGTTTCTTGGATATCCATATTGTTACGTATTCTAGTCGAGCAAGGTCGACCCTTTGGTTTGCGACGCAGTTCTCTATCCGGTAACAGCTTAAACAGAGCAAGCGATACAGACGGCCACTTACGTTCATCTGGGACTGGTAGTAATACGTGTCTCCACATGTTGTACATGTATTATATTTTGTACACTTCGTCGACATAGCTCATGGGATCCAGACGGAGATTCTGACAAGCTGCAATTACATGAGTGCATGGATAACGAAGTGCGTCAAATATCCCACAGTCGTAGGTCCTATTTCTCAAGTGTACACGATATTGTCCGCCAATAATACCTTGGTTCGATCTGTCGAACTCCGTCACACGAAACTATAGGTTGTCGCGATCGTGACACGCTGTGTGCATGGTGTTGGCCCGTGCCTTCGCCTTTTTAATTTCTTGCAATACCTTTGCGCACCATACATGGCCTCCCTGCATTTGGCCTTTATAACTCGCTGCTCGCTTTGGAAATAGTGCCACTAAACAAAAATATGTCTCTCACACAACCGCTGTTATCGGCAAATGACGCATTCCTTTTAGAACAGAATTTATGCATTCAGCCAGGTTTGAGGTCATATGACCATATCGTAGGCCGCCGTCATATGCTTGTGTCCACTATTTGAAAGGTATGTTGCAGAGGTAGTTTGCGCCTTCTTCGTTAACTGAACGCAAAATCGCCAACATCTCATGAAAACGGTCCTTATTGATCTTGTACCCTGCCAATATAAGTTGATAGCGAACATTGCATACCACTCTTCCATTAAAAATAAATTGAATATTACAAACGAAATTATATTAATAGAGATTACATACCCATGTTGGTCATTTGCCGTCGTTCACTTGTAGATCGATGTTACCTGTAAGACCATATCTGGGATATGGCATTGGCATCGTGATACATGTATGATGAGATTGAGTATCCTCCGATATTCAGAGTAGTTCAACGGGCAAAGAGCTAAGTTTATGTACCAATGACAAAGAATTAAGTCTATGTTTAAGGAGTATAAGAGTGTTAAAGTCATGTGATGAAGTGATACAGGTGCCCATGAGTAACTTACGACAAATGAATGCAAAATGTGATATGTAAATTGGTAAGAGTATGCATGAGTAAGTTATGTTGATGTGTTTGAGAAATTGTGTATTATTCAATAAGATGAATGGATGCTCTTATAAGTCTTAATGTTGCTATTTATTTCATGCAAACTTACTGAGCTTTATGCTTATCCCTCTCCTGTAATGGCCTAAATTCAAGGTTATCGAAACAATGGTTTCGTAACCATAAATCTGATTTAAAGAGAAATTTATTTCAATATATTTGCATGAATATTTATATGATAGGAAAATCGTATTAAAATATCGATAGAAAAATTTTACCGATTTAATGGTTAGTTAGAAAAAAGGAATTATTGAAGGAATTGGGTAAAAACAAGGTATCGAGACCTTGATCTCATAAAATTGAATAGGAAATATTTTTATAAATATTTATAAAATGTTAGTAATGTGATATTAAAATTCGTTAGAAGATTTTAACGTTTGGGTAGGTAATTAAATGAAAATGACTAAATTGAAAAGGGTGTAAAAGTTATTAGAAGGATTAAATAGCTCAATTGTCAAATGAGGAGTGATCTAAAGAGTAAATAAGCCCAAAGGAGATATTTTGGGCGGCATAAGCTGAGAAAAATCAGGAGAATTACTTAAATAAGGGCAAAATGGGAAAATAACAAAATTTACTAAATAAAAGTAGGACTAATATGGAATATCTAGAAATCTCTTCATTTTTTCTTCACTCTCATCAGCCAAAAATGCCATAGGAGGGTTTTCTAAGCTGGTATATCATAATTTTTGCACCAAATTCGGAAAATTCAAATACGAAGCTAGATCGAGGAAAGGAAAAAGTCCCGGATTAGTAGATTTTGTATACGAACTAGTATCGAGGTAAGTTCATGTAACTTGAATTATATTCTTAAATGCTTGAAATGTATGTTATTTATGTGAATACAATTTGAATGTTCATTGTATGAAAATTGATGAAACATTGATATATTTGGTAAAAAGGGGAAGAAATCCCGGTTGAATGAAAGGAAAATTCGATGGATCTCTGAAAAGGAATTAACGGTAAAATGGATCTAGCCCGGACGGGTGATCCTATCCTGATATAGCCCTCCCGAAGAATATGTGGAAAATGGATTTAGCCCGGACGGGTAATCCGAATTAGGGTCTGAATTTAGCTTGGACTGGTAATTTAGATCCAAGCTCATTAGAGTAATTGTCGTTGCAGGGGATTTAGCCTGGACTGGTAATCTCGACAATACTCTATGAGTTTATATTACAGGGGATTTAGCTTGGACTGGTAATCCCGCTGTAAGGATGAGGTTCACGGGAGTGTGCTCTCTAAAATGGTAATGTGTGCACATGAACATGAATTGACAGACCTGGATTTGTACACTAAAGTGTACCTCTGAAAATCCATTGAAATTTCGAGAAATTCAACGGGATAAATATGGAAAAATAACAAGGAAATAGAAATCATGGTATTGATGAGCTCATCAACCATGGTATATATTATATATATATGGAAATTATTGGACTAACTTGAATGTTGAGTTTGTGCATGTTAGGGTAATAATGCATTGAATGGATATATGAATGTTTATTGCATTGTATTGAAAATATTAGGTAAGTATAATTCTTGTTACATGGGCTTACTAAGCACAAAATGCTTACCCTGTTTCTTTTCCCCTGTTTTGTAGTGTTAAGAGCTCGGAGGTCGGAATCAGTCGGAGACACATCACACTATCAACCTCAAGATTTCGGTATATAAAGAAACTTTATTTTGGAAATCAATGGCGTGTATAAGCTAATAAAGTAAATGTTAATATGAAATAAATGTAAGGTTAGCCATTGGTATGGCTAACAAATCTTGGTTTGGTATGTGTTGAGGTTATCTTATAAATATGCATGAATCTATTTTGAAAATATGTTGAATTGGATTGGTTGATTTGGATTGGTCTCGGTTTAAATTTTGCAAGGAAGGCTAGATATCTATAAATGGGCTATATTGAGTAAAAAAATTCATAAACTTCGGTAATGCCTCGTACCTTATTCTGACAACGAATACGGGTAGGGGGTGTTACATTTGTTGGTATCAGAGCCAGGTTTAGCCGGTTCTAAGACCGACATAGTAAATACGGATTAGCTATACATGCCATTTAAATTATTATTGATAGTGTGATATCTCCTGACCATTTAAATTGTATTTTTCTTATAGTAATGTCATCCGACCGAGCTCAATCTGAGGAAGCTGGGAGTCATGCTCCGGCTTCAGTACAAAGAGAATAAATTAGCAGTAGAAGGCCCGGTACAGAGGGTCAAGGGGAGGAGGAAAAAATAGCCTTCTTTCAAATGATGAATGAATGGCTTACTCAGTACATAAGAACTAACCCTACAGTGCAGCAAACTCAAACTCCCCCTCCTGCTCCTCCACCGGTTCCCGAGATTCCACAGGGTACAAGTTTTGAATCTGTCAAAAAAGGGAAAGCTCTGGTTGATAAAATCCGAAAATATGGGGCCGAAGAATTTCGAGCAGCAGTTGATGATGATCCCGAATGGGCTGAATTCTAGTTAGAGAATATTACTCGGGTTTTGGAGGAATTATCTTGCACACCAGAAGAATGTTTGAAATGTGCCGTCTCACTACTAAAATACACAGCTTATCATTGGTGGAATACTAAAGCTTCAGTTGTTCTGAAAGAAGAAATTACATGGGAATTCTTCCAGACCGAGTTCAAAAAGAAATATATCAGTCAGAGATTCCTTGATCAGAAAAGAAAAGAATTTATTGAGCTGAAACAGGGTAATAGATCTGTATCTAAGTATGAAAGAGAATTTGTTCGGTTGAGTAAATATGCTCGAGAATGGGTACAGTCAGAAGTAGAAATGTGCAAATGATTCAAAGAAGGGTTGAATGAAGACATTAAGCTACTAATCGGGATTCTTGAAATTCGAGAGTATGCTACATTGACAGAGAGAGCTTATAAAGTAGAAGAATTAAGCAAAGAGAAGAAACAGGCTGAGAGGGAAGCTCAGATTTTTAGTAAAAGACCAATGGGAAAATCCCAATTTTCTGCTCCAAAGAAATTGAAGAAGTACCAGGATCGTTCTACCTTAGCCACTGGGTATTCGGGCAGAGAGTGGGGTTCTCAATGCAATAATCCAAGACCTTCCAATCTATCAATGACCAGTGTTGGCAGTGTTGGTACCCCTAAGCCGAGATGCCAGTATTGTAATAAAGCTCATTTTGGTGAATGTTGATTTAAGAGCGAGGCTTGTTATCGATGTGGTTCTTTTGACCATTTCCTCAAAGATTGTCCAGAAATGGGAGAAAAAGAAGCTGAATAGATATCGAAGCCGAGTAATCCAGTTTCGAGGGGTAGACCATCTCGATCATCCGGTAATGTCAGTGGTAGCCGAGGAGCTACAAAAGATACTGTAGGCAGGACTGAGACACGAGCACCTGCTAGGACATATGCCATTCATGCTAGAGAAGATGCCTCAGCACTCGATGTTATTACTGGTACATTTTCTTTACTTGACACTAATATTATTGCATGAATTGATCCTGGTTCTACGCATTTATATATATGTATAAAGCTTGCATGTGTTAAAGATTTATCTATTGAACCTACTGGATTTGTGGTTAAAGTCTCAAACCCCCTGGGCCAATCTGTTTTGGTGGATAAAATTTGTAAAAATTGTCCACTGATGGTAAGAGGTTATTGTTTCCTAGTTGATTTGATTTTACTTCCATTTGATGAGTTTGATGTGATATTGGGCATGGATTGGTTAACTCAGCATGATGCAGTAGTAAACTGTAAATAGAAATATATTGTGTTGAAGTGTCAGAATGGCGAATTACTCTGGGTTAAATTTGATCAGACAGAGGGATTATCTGATGTGATTTTAGTTATTACTGCTCAGAGGTATGTTAAAAAGGGGTATGATGCTTTTCTTGCTTATGTACTCGACACCAAGGTATCTGAGTCAAAGATACAGGCAGTGCCAGTGGTATGCGAATTTTTTGATGTGTTTCTAGAGGAATTACCAGGGTTGAAAGAGAAGTGGAATTTTCTATAGATTTGATTCTGGGAACTACTCCGATTTCCATAGCTCCTTACCGGATGGCTCCCACAGAATTAAAGGAATTAAAGACACAGTTGCAAGAACTTGTTGACAGGGGTTTTGTCCGACCGAGTCATTCACCTTGGGGTGCTCCAGTTCTGTTTGTGAAAAAGAAAGATGGGTCTTTGAGATTGTGTATTGACTATCGACAGCTCAATAAGGTAACTATAAAGAATAAGTACCCGTTGCCCCGGATTGATGATTTATTTGATCAGTTGAAAGGTGCCACAGTATTCTCGAAGATTGATCTCTGATCAGGTTATTACCAGCTACGGGTAAAAGAGTCAGATGTGCCAAAGACAACTTTCAGAACCAGGTATGGGCATTATGAGTTACTGGTATGGATCTGATGAATCGGATATTCAGATCGTACTTAGACAGATTTGTGGTAGTATTCATTGATGATATTTTGGTTTATTCTCGAGATGAAGAAGAACATGCAGAACATTTGAGAATTGTGTTGCAAATTCTGCGAGAGAAGCAGTTATATGCTAAATTCAGTAAATGTGAGTTTTGACTTCGAGAAGTAGGTTTTCTTGGACATATTGTATCTGCCGAAGGCATCAGGGTAGATCCAAGTAAAATCTCAGCTATTGTCAATTAGAGTCCACCGAAGAATGTATCTGAAGTTAGAAGTTTCTTGGGTTTAGCTGGTTATTATCGGAGATTTGTACAGGGATTTTTTATGATAGCTTCTCTAATGACCTAATTATTGCAGAAAGATGTAAAGTTCGAGTGGACTGATGAATGTCAGTAGAGTTTCAACCGATTGTAAGATCTACTAACGAAAGCACCAGTATTAGTGCAGCCTGAACCGGGTAAGGAATTTATTAATTACAGTGATGCCTCATTAAATGGTTTAGGTTGTGTCTTGATGCAAAAAGGTAAAGTAATAGCCTATGCTTTAAGACAACTTAAACCACATGAAAAAAATTACCCGGTACATGATCTTGAATTAGCTGTTATTGTATTTGTGCTGAAGATATGGCGGCATTACCTGTACGGTGAGAAATGTCATATTTATACTGATCATAAAAGCTTGAAATATTTGATGACACAGAAAGATTTGAATTTGAGACAGCGCAGGTGGCTTCAACTGATAAAGGACTATGATTTGATTATTGATTACCATTTGGGTAAGGCTAATGCTGTAGCTGATGCTTTGAGTCAAAAATCTCTATTTGCTTTATGAGCTATGAATACCCGGTTGTCACTGACTGATGATGGTTCAATCATAGCTGAATTGAGAGCTAAGCCGACATTTTTACAGCAAATATGTGAAGCTCAGAAGAATGATAAGAAGTTACAGGTTAAACGGGCACAGTGTGAGTCAGGTACCGATTCTGAATTTTAGGTTGGGATTGATGGTTGTATGTTATTTAAAGGTAGGGTATGTGTACCTCAGAATTCAGAGCTCATACAGAAGATTCTACACGAGGCTCACAGCGGTACTATGTCTGTACATCCGGGGAGTAATAAAATGTATAATGATCTGAAAAAGATGTACTGGTGGCCAGGAATGAAACGTGATATCTCTGAGTTTGTATCAAGGTGTTTAATATGTCAGTAAGTTAAAGCTGAACATCAGGTACCTTCGGGGTTGCTTCAGCCAATTACTATACAGGAATGGAAATGGGAAGGAATCACTATGGATTTTGTATTGGGGTTACCGTTGTCTCCTAGGAAAAATGATGCTATTTGGGTGATTGTTGACCGATTGGCAAAGTCAGCGCACTTTATTCCGGTACGTATGGATTATTTTTTAGATAAACTGGCTGAACTGTACATATCTGAGATTATCAGGCTACATGGAGTGCCTGTCTCCATTATATCGGATAGAGATCCTTGGTTTACGTCTCATTTCTGGGATAAATTGCAAGAAGCTTTGGGTACTCAGTTGTATTTCAGTACTGCAGTTCATCCTCAGACAGATGGTCAATCTGAGCCTGTAATTCAGGTATTGGAAGATATGCTCCAATGTTGTATGCTAGAGTTTGAAGGTAATTGGGAGAGGTATCTACCTTTGATTGAATTTGCTTACAATAACAGTTATCAGTCCAATATTAAAATGGCTCATTATGAAGCTTTGTATGGTAGAAAATGTAGAACACCATTATATTGGACAGAGCTCAGGGAAAAGAAGATACATGGGGTTGATTTGATCTGGGAAACATAAGAAAAAGTAAAGGTTATTCGGGATAGTTTAAAAGCAGCTTTCGATCGTCAAAAGTCATATGCCAATCTTAAACGAAAAGAGATTGAATTTCAGGTTGGTAACAAGGTATTCCTGAAAATGTCTCCCTGGAAGAAAGTTCTCCGATTCAGTCGAAAGGGTAAATTGAGTCCAAGATTTATCGGGCCATATGAAATTATAGAAAAAATTGGACTGGTCGCTTATCAATTGGCATTACCATCGAAACTCGATAGAATTCATAATGTTTTTCATGTGTCTATGCTATGACAATACCGGTCAGATCCTTCACATGTTATTTATCCTACAAAAGTGGAGATTCAACCGGATATGACTTACAGTGAAGAACCGATCAAGATATTAGCACGGGAAACAAAGGAGTTTAGAAATAAAAAGATAAATTTAGTGACAGTATTATGGCAAAAGCATGGGATTGAGGAAGTGACATGGGAATCGGAGGAGACAATGAGAAAACAATACCCAAACTTCTTTATTGGTAAGATTTTTGAGGACGAAAATCCTTAAAAGGGGGGAGAGTTGTAATGACCTAAATTCAAGGTTATCGGAACAATGATTTCGTAACCATAAATCCGATTTAAGGAGAAACTTATTTCAACATATTTGCATGAATATTTATATGATAGGAAAATTGTAACATCCCCAAACCCGGCCCATTCACTACGACCGAATCTGGTTATGTTAGTGAAAATATTTTTGACTTAGAATAAAATAGTAGAAATTTATTTGCTCTTGGAAACCATGTTCTTTTGAAAATATAGCCACATGTTTAATAATTCCACATTTGAATAAGTAAGTTATAAAAATATAACCATCTTCACATAGTGTTTCAATTTAAACAAACCATAACAGAGTTAATAATATGATGATACCGAAAATAATAAAATAAATCCTTATTACAACCATTATTTAAAAGAAATACTTAATATTTAATATAACTAAAAACATCTCCTTCGGCATGGGCCACCATGTGTCCTCTCCAATCCCGGTCCATCTCATGAATCACCTGAAGTGTTAGGAAAATAATTGGGTGAGTCCACAGACTCAGTGCATAACCACGACACAAATTTCCCACGCGTATGGGCTTGGCCCATACCCACACAGCCATCGAAACAAATCATGCAATAATGCTTTTCAGCCCAACCCACTATCCAACCGTAACACCTACCTTAGCAGACTCCCTGCCTAAGGCCGTGGATAAACCACCACTGATCACATCGTGATCCAAAATCCTTACCTTGGCAACTCACTGCTCAAGGCCGTGGCTGAGCCACCGATCAACCAAATGATCTCAACATCAATAACTGTCTACGGTGACGCACATAGCCATCAACCGCCGAGATGGGCACCTAGCCAACATCTCCCTTGAGGTAGCACGAAGCTAACCATCAAGCGCCAATGTAGCCGGAGCTATCATTAGACCACGTACACCTTGTGTACACTTCCTCCTTCATTGAATCAAGCCCAAACCCCATGCAACTATATAAATGCCACATGTTAAGTCATCACATCACATGAGTATATACACATATCATATCAAGTATTATCACGTTAACATAATATACAAGGTTTATTTACCTGATATTTGATTGCCCAACTCATGGTATCCACCACTCAAGCCAACATAATTGGTTACCACACATAATACATATGATTATACATTAAACAACTAACCAGAGAAACAGTGCGGTGATTACGCACCTTCTAGCACAAACAATCAAAACCCGAAATGCTACTTAATGCCTCTGCAAAAGTTGACTAAACGAATCCCGAAAAGATCTCCTGCGCTAGGCTCTCCTCCCCTACAAACGGCCTTGACATCAAATACTTAACCATCTTAGACTTAAACGGAATACCAAAAACATAGCTTACCAAAAGCCTTACCACCACTTACCGAATCTGACTACCAACGATTGAGGAGAAGAATCCGAAGAGATCCACACCACACCTAGAATTCGGCCAAGGTGCAAACTAATAAAAGAGGAGAAGTTTCGGCTACCAAGGGATTAAAAGAAAATTAATAACAAGCAACCATCGATTAAATGGTCAAAGAAGAAATTGGCAAGGGTATATGCTGCTTGGGAGGATTTCGGTTTCAAGGTAGAAAAAAAATAAGAAAATTCCACTTGAACCTTCGGCTAGCTACACAAGACTATGGCTGACCAAAATGCACCAAATGTGGACTAAAAGAATTCGGCAAAGGTCAAAAGAAATTTATGAAAGAAGGCTGCCCATTTAAATAGCAATTTCGGCACATGCTTCCCCCCTTGAAGACTCCCACTTTCGGCTGCTACTTCAAAAGCTCCAGGCCACTAATTCAAATTGATTTGAATTAGCCAACTAATTTATCCATATCATATTAAAAAAATTAAACCACCAGCAACCATTATCTCTTATTCTAATTTAAAACTAACTAATATAATCCTTTATTTATCTAAAATAATAAAATAATCAAATGCTTATCACCTCCTACCAGCCGAATTCAAAAAATCAACCTGATCTTAACCCATTTGAAGATACCATGTGCCGTCCCACCTTCAAATTGCTGCCAAAAAGAATAAAATAAAAAAAAAATCCAAATGCCACTCACATGGTTCGAACCTGGAACCTCTGCTGCACACCTTACCCCCAACGCCCAGGCCACTCGGCCACTTTGATTTTTATGCCAAAAACCCCCATCATTTTATTTTAAAACCAACCTACTTCATCCCATTACCGCACCTAAAATATAAACGCCAAAATGCTACTCCAGGCGCTCGAACCTGCGCCCCCGCTCCCCTCCAACTCCTATGTGCCGCACGAGAACCACTACGCCAACTGGACTTCCATGTCCACCAAGCCACACCATTAATTTTTAAGGCATACTTAGCCCAGTCCCTTGACGCACAAAAATAAAACAAAATTGCTGCCCCAGCAGCTCGAACCCTTGCTCCCCTAGGCGTCACCCTCCAAAGCCCCCAAGCAGCGCCTCCACGCCACTTTGCCAGATCCTTTCTTGCGTTTTAAACTCCCCCAATTTATTTTTAAGGCCTTCCTGCCCTATTTCCCCTTTAGACCCTAAAAATCAAAAATTTTCCAAAGCCTTTCCCTATCATCTAAGCATTATTAAACCTCTAAAACACATCCAAAAACACCCAAAAACCTTCCAACACTGGAATTATACCCGAATTGCCTAGCCCCTAAACCAGGGTGTTACAAAAATCGTATTAAAATATCGATAGAAAAATTTTACCGATTTAGTGGTTAGTTAGAAAAAAAGAATTATTGAAAGAATTGGGTAAAAAAAGGTATCGAGACCTTGATCTCATAAAATTGAGTATGAAATATTTTTATAAATATTTATAAAATGTTAGTAATGTGGTATTAAAATTTCGTTAGAAAATTTTAACGTTTGGGTAGGTAATTAAATGAAAATGACTAAATTGAAAAGGGTGTAAAAGTTATTAAAAGGATTAAATAGCTCAATTGTCAAATGAGGAGTGATCTAAAGAGTAAATAAGCCCAAAGGAGATATTTTGGGCGGCATAAGCTGAGAAAAATTAGGAGAATTACTTAAATAAGGGCAAAATGGGAAAATAACAAAATTTACTAAATAAAAGTAGGACTAATATGGAATATCTAGAAATCTCTTCATTTTTTCTTCACTCTCATCAGCCAAAAACGCCATAGGAGGATTTTCTAAGCTGGTATATCATAATTTTTGCACCAAATCCGGAAAATTCAAATACGAAGCTAGATCGAGGAAAGGAAAAAGTCCCGGATTAGTAGATTTTGTATACGAACTAGTATCGAGGTAAGTTCATGTAACTTGAATTATATTCTTAAATGCTTGAAATGTATGTAATTTATGTGAATATAATTTGAATGTTCACTGTATGAAAATTGATGAAACATTGATATATTTGGTAAAAAGGGGAAGAAATCCCGGTTGAATGAAAGGAAAATTCGATGGATCTCTGAAAAGGAATTGACGGTAAAAAGGATCTAGCTCGAACGGGTGATCCTATCCTGATATAGCCCTCCCGAAGAATATGTGGAAAATGGATTTAGCCCGGACGGGTAATCCGAATTAGGGTCTGAATTAAGCCTGGACTGGTAATTCAGATCCAAGCTCATTAGAGTAATTGTTGTTGCAGGGGGTTTAGCCTGGACTGGTAATCTCGACAATACTCTATGAGTTTATATTACAGGGGATTTAGCCTGGACTAGTAATCCCGCTGTAAGGATGAGGTTCACGGGAGTGTGCTCTCTGAAATGGAAGCACATGAATTGACGGACCTGGATTTGTACACTAAAGTGTACCTCTGAAAATCCATCGAAATTCCGAGAAATTCAATGGGATAAATATGGAAAAATAATAAGGAAATTGAAATCATGGTATTGATGAGCTCATCAATCATTGTATATATTATTGATATATGGAAATTATTGGATTAACTTGAATGTTAAGTTTGTGCATGTTAGGGTAATAATGCATTGAATGGATATATGAATGTTTATTGCATTGTATTGAAAATATTAGGTAAGTATAATTCTTGTTACATGGGCTTACTAAGCACAAAGTGCTTACCCTGTTTCTTTTTCCCCTGTTTTGTAGTGTTAAGAGCTCGGAGGTTGGATTCAGTCGGAGACACATCACACTATCAACCTCAAGATTTAAGTATATAAAGAAAATTTATTTTGGAAATCAATGGCATGTATAAGCTAATAAAGTAAATGTTAATATGAAATGAATATAAGGTTAGCCATTGGTATGGCTTACAAATCTTGGTTTGGTATGTGTTGAGGTTATCTTATAAATATGCATGAATCTATTTTGAAAATATGTTGAATTAGATTGGTTGATGTGGATTGGTCTTAGTTTAAAATTTGCAGGGAATGCTAGATATCTATAAAGGGGCTATATTGAGTAAAAAAAAATTCATAAACTCTGGTAATGCCTCGTACCCTATTCTGACAACAAATACGGGTATGGGGTGTTACATCTCCCTTCCTTTTTCCTTGTAGTATCGCCAAGCTTGCTTGGGGATCGTAGGACGTCGGAGTTCGGATCACACTATCAACTATTCTTTTGGTATAGTAAAGTTGATTTGTTTTGAGTATGGCATGTATAGGAATTTGGTCATTTTGTTATGTCATATTTGTTAGCCTAAGTGTTGGCTATTAATGTTACTCATCCATTTTGTAAATGGCCATTGTGAATTGGTCAATACTTGTTAAGTTTTATATATTTAATGATAATGAGTTGTATAAAGTGAAAGTTCATGCAATTGATTGAGTAAAATGCGAAATGTATGCATGATGAATTAGTTATCTTTCATAGTGTATTATTGTTATGTTAAGTGTTGCTTAAGGTGGTATAAGTGTGTTTACTTTTTAGGGTGGCAATTGGCTTGGAAAATAGCCTTATAATTGTCCACACGGGTAGACACACGGGCATGTGTCTAGGCCGTGTGTGACAAACGGTCAGCCTCATGAGTGTGTTGATAGGTCATGTGTCCCCTGCATCAAATTTGCGAGAATTCAATTCGTCACACGGGCCAGCACACAAGCGTGTGACTAGGCTGTGTACCCTTAAGAGTTTGCTGACGTCATAAATAGAATACCAAGGTTTTTACACACGGGTGAGGACACGGGCGTGTCTAGGCCGTGTGAGGGACACGGGCCATAGACACGGGCGTGTTTCTATCCGTGTGAAAACCCCTGTAGGTTCGAAATGGAAAATAAAATCCACACGGGCTAGGAACATGGGCGTGTCTGACCACACGGCCTGCCCACACGGGCGTGTTCCATTCCACACAGGCGTGTGGCTCTGTTTTAAGCAAAAAAAATTTAAGTGCACAAAAGTTTCCGGTTTAGTCCTGAACCGTTCTGTATGTATGTTTAGGGTCTCGTAGACCTATAATAGGAACGTTATGAGTATGAATGAAAAAGTTTTAAGTTAGAATGAAATTTTATGGCCCGATGATGTATGTTTGAGTAAGTTAAGTTCGGTAATGCCCCGTATCCAATTCTAGCGTTGGATTCAGGTAAGGGGTGTTACA
Organism: Gossypium australe; assembly: GCA_005393395.2. NCBI lineage: Eukaryota > Viridiplantae > Streptophyta > Magnoliopsida > Malvales > Malvaceae > Gossypium > Gossypium australe. Next base: position 73,345,636 of record CM016626.1, on the reverse strand, counting down.
TATTAGCTGACTCCCCCGATGTTATTGCAAACTCAATTGGAAGGATTCTCCCACTGCCATCCTGTGCCACAGCTAGCAATAGCCGATGGGTATATCTACCACATATAAAGGCATCGTCAATTTGTACCAATGGCTTGCAGTATTGAAATGTGTCTCAGCATTGCTTAAAGGTCCATAACAGACGCTTGAACACTTGGCATCCATGGAGCAATCGGTCGTTGTAGTACGCAGGTGTCATTTCAAGATCTGTTATGCAGCCTGAGACATATCTCTCCAGCACCTGACACCACTTCCATACTTCATTATATGAAGCGTCCCACCGACCATGCAACTTTTTCAACGCCTTCTGCTTAGCTATCCAAGTTTTGTGGTAAGAGGGCATGTACCCCAATTGGCTACTAATATGGGCAATTAAGACCGGCACTGAAGTCTTGGGATCTGCCTTCACCTTTGGTAGTATTAAGCTAATCTAACATATTTGAATCCATCGCGGATCTTCTTCTTCTTCATCTGAACCCCCTTCAACATCTTCAGGTATGGTTGGAACAGGCTCCAGTTCAGAAAATAATACAACTTCTGCACCATCGGGGTTGGGCTCTCGAGGTGGATCCACATCAGACTCATCATCTGACCTACCATTATCTGCAACGAATGAGGTCCCCTCGCCGATGGACGTCGTAGGGAGTACATTATCCCTTCTTAAACAAGTTTCGTAACGTCCCCAATCATATGTGCATTGCCAACCACTAGAAGATGATGTCGTTCCCCAATACGTATTTCTAACATCGAACATCGACCCACCGATATGCATGTCCCATCCACCAACCGAGTGTCGTGTAGGGGTTGTGTTTTCTATACTGCCACCAAACACGGGCGCTTTCGTATTCTGCCTCCCACTAATAGAGTGTCGACTTGGGTCGTCTATTCCTCTCGAATAGTAGTAGATGTTGAAGTCGAAAATTCATCATTTGGCGATGAAAATTATACATATACCTCAAGATAGGGTGATCCACTAGCAAGATGAGTCTGCACCATTGCTTCCAAGCTACGAGGACCTTTGATGTCGAATGAGTCATATCTCACGGGATCAACTGAAGCACAAAATCTATACTTAATAGACAAAACTTTCATTGGCATCGTTCCGAAGATTTTACGCCTAATTCTTTTACGAAGTTCTGTCAAATCTATGTTCTGGTTAAAAATCAGTCGCGCCGTGTTCTCCGATAAAAAAACAACGCCGTTCTTGGTGTCACGGACCTCACCATCATAGTAAATAACAACACTAATACATTCACTCATCTTCAGTTTCTATTCTACTTTAGCCTCAATTTCTCTTGCTGTAACTTATGCAACCTGAGAATGAAATTTGGCTCATTTATAGTCTAAGGCCAAATAGGAACTACTATAGAAAAAGAGCGTCCACGTGAGAGCTTTTTTTAGTAATCTTGCTGACAGTGCATCCTGCTTGAAGCGTTTTGAACACTATTTGTTTAGAAAAGTCTTCTCAAAATTATCTTTTTAGATACTACTGTAGAAAAAGAGCGTCCACGTAGGAGTTTTTTTCAGTAATCTTGCTGACAGTGCATCCTGCTTGAAGCATTTTGGTCACTATTTGTTCAGAAACGTCTTCTCAAAATTATCTTTTCAGATACTACTGTAGAAAAAGAGGGTCCACGTGAGAGCTTTTTTGAGTAATCTTGCTGACAGTGCATCTTGCTTGAAGCGTTTTGGACACTATTTGTTTAGAAACGTCTTTTCAAAATTATTTTTTCAGATATTACTGTAGAAAAAGAGCGTCCACATGGGAGCTTTTTCAGTAATCTTGCTGACAGTGCATCCTGCTTGAAGCGTTTTGGATACTATTTCTTCAGAAACATCTTCTCAAAATTATTTTTTCAGATACTATTGTAAAAAAAAATATATTGCTAATATATTTTTCCCAAAACCCTAAACACAAATTATTTTAAAAAAACCCTAAACATAATTTAATTAATTAACCTTAAAACCCTAAACCCTAATTTAATTAATTAACCCTAAACCCTAATTTCATTATTTTTTCCTAAAAAACCCTAACCATAAGCCTAAAAAAGCTGAAAACCCTAACGTATAGGACGGGCAAAACGCGTTGAGGGCGCATTTTGTGCTGACGTGGACAAAACGCTCCCCAGGGACGCGTTTTCCTGGCACGTCCCCTGACATCGCACTGACGTGGACGCGCTTTCGGGGAAAACGGCCCATTCTGGTAAATAATTAAAAAATAGGTCCATTTCCGTAAATAATGTTAAAAAGGTCTTTTTAGGTAAATTACCCTAAATCTATAATCTATAATTTATATACAACCGCGAGTTTCGACTATCAAAATATCATTTATTTTCTCTTTTATTATTAAATTAATTTTTTAAAAAATTATTACTTAAATAAAAGTATAAGCATAAAATAAAAATAAATCTATGATAATTATAATTATAATTTAATTATTAATTATTAATTTAAAAAATTGATATAAAAGTCATTGAGTTTTAACTCAATTGACATGGACATTATTGTCAATATAGGAGGATGCGGATTTGAGTGCGTTGAAGTGCATTATCCTTCTATTTATGGGTTGGGGAGGGACTATAGGTAATTCTAGGTATTATGTTAAAAAGAGCAGATATAAATAGCATTTAATAGTTAAACATATTCATTTAAATAAAATATAATAAAAATTACTAATAAAAAATGGAGATTGTTAGCATTAATAAGTTAGAATTATGTAAAAAAAAAATGGAGCATTAAAGGAATGGTTTTAAGAAAAAGCAATGTAAAATCATATTCGAACAACAATAACACTAAAGAGTGATGGAGGATGATTTTAATTGATGATAAGGTAATTTAATATTATAATACTTTTTTTTAAAAAAAAAATTCTATAAGTATGTATATATATATATATATATATATATATTTGTTGTTTGTTTGGTGCAGGTGAGAAATGTTTTATGAATTGATTTTGAAAAGAAAGTCAAATTTTAATAATTATTTTTAATTATTATTACTAAATGTGTTAATCTTTTAGTGTAAATATTTTTCGTATTTATCATTAGCTATTATTATAATTGTTGCATGTTGTTTCACTTAATTTTTTTTTTTTAAATTAATATAGTTCCAAATTTGTATATTATTTAAAAACTAAAAGAAATTATCACTTTCAATTATAGGTAACAAAAATACGTTATTTAAAAACTAATTAAAAATTAACTACATAAAAATGCAACAAATGTGACATTGGAAGTTAATAAATTTAATACCAAAATCAATCGCTGCAAATGTATACTTTTTGTCATTATTAATAACTATGATTGTAATTATACTCCTCAAAATAAAATTTATGAAAAAATTATAAAAAGTCATAATCAAACATATAATTTCATAATACTTTGGCATAATGTACTTATGTTTCATTTTATTGTATAATATATTTGTTTATTTTTCCTATTTAGTAATTATGAAACAAGTCGTTGACAAAAAATATATGAAACAAGTAAATCAGGTTTTAGCTCACTTATTTAGCTTGCAACATTTTTCTAGTAATTTAGAAGTTGAGGGTTGAAACGTATTTAAATTTGTTATAATTTAGAAACTTAAAAATGGGGAGTAATTTAACAATTATATTAAAAATTTTAAAATAAAAGTTAATAAAATAATGGGCAATTTTAAATCTAGATATGAATAATTATTGTATTTATTTTATGAGTGGCACGTCTTTATTTTCTCTCGTCTACCTTTGTGTGGCACATCTCTTCAGTCTTTGTCTATTTTCCTTTTGTGTCTTCTTCATTTTTTTGTGGTTTTTAGGCGATCGTGTGTTTCAATGGAAGATGGGAGGGCAGTTTTAAGTATTTCTGATGGAGAGGAGGATGCGTGGTAAATACCGACTAGTGTTGAACAAGATTAAGGGAATAGAGAGTTTTCGATCTTATTAGGTGTCTTTGACAGCCATCATCATGAATTTCCAGTTGATGCATAGCACCATGGTCAATCTTTGACATCTACTAGGGGGTTACAATTACAGATCTTAGTAAGAAAAGGTTTTTATTCCATATTTATTAAGAGATAGATATGGATCGATTTATTGATGGTTCTCCATAGATTTTTAATAATTATCTTCTTGTGATCCATAAGTTGGGGAATAAAGAAGACCCACACAATGTTCCTTTAGTGTTGGTGGACTTATGGATCAAGATCCATGATTTACCACATGGGTTAATGACAAAGGCAATGGCTTGACAGTTTAGAGTTCTTTTAAGATCGTTCAAAGACTATGATGCGAAGTTAATTAGTTGTGGGAGTCGTGGGTATATGTGAGTGAGGGTCAAACTTGATGTTCAAAATCCATTGAAGCAGCGAAAGAATATTTGTTTGTCTCACAAGGATTCGGTATATGTTCGCTTTCAATATGAAAAGCTAACTCTATTATGTTTTTTGTCACAATCCAAAATTGGATCTAGTAATTTTGAGGGTAATTTAGGGATTTTAGCTCAAATATGTTCGAAAATTTGTAGCATAGTAAACCAAGAATGTCTTCGTCTATAGCTTTTAGAAAATTAAATCAATTCTTGAAAATGATGTTCAAAGACCCTTAATTTTGAATAAAGGATTGTTTTGAAAAAGGGGTTAAAGCCAGGGGTATCAAAAGGGAAATTTACCAAAGTTTAAAATTAACCTATTTCTTCCCCCCACCTACAACAAACTCACTAAACTTTTTCCTCTTCTCTTTGTTTTTGTTGTCCATTGCATCCTCAAGCATCCTTCACTTATTTTCTCTTCCAAACATCAATTCTTTTTATTCCTATCATTTTCCAAGCATTAAACCTCTCTAGAATTTCAGAATAACACTAAAAATACCATCAATTTTGTCCTCTCCCAAAGTTGTGGGTTTTCTGGATTTCCAACCAAATGTTCATTTTTCTCCCATCGAAGGTAATGTTTCTATTTCATATTAGTTTTTGATGATATCACATCTTTTAAATAGAGTTTTTACCCATTGAATTGAATGTTTTGAATAAACCCCGAAAATTTAGTCATTAATGGTGGATTCCAGGATTTTGAAGGAAAACAATGTTTCAAAGTGTTTTTCAACTTGTTTTGATGTGGTTAGAAGGTTTCTAAACTTCCCTTAAAGTTTCGTTAAAGAATTTTAAGGTTTTATAGAATTTTTGCGAAAATTGCCATAGTATGTCAAAATTTTGAAACCATGAATTTGTATAGTTTTGAGTAGCTGGAAGGTTGAGAATTGTTCTTGGATGTTTAATTAGTCGATGGGAATCAGTTTCATGTGATAGGAACGAGTAGGTATTGAGATTTTTGTGTTTTGGCTAAGCTTGTAGAAATTTTAGTTTCATGAGAATTTAACTTAGGCTTGTGTTTTTAGTTGATTTTGGTGAGTCCTTGGCTGAATGATAATTGTGTGTATTGTGTGGTTTACTTTGGTGAAGCTTAGGAATAGTTAGGACCTTCTACGAGTAAAGTGAAAGGGAAGGAAAAACTAGTTTAAACTTTCAACGACAAGGTGAAAGCACGAACAGTGAGTGTTTGAAATCGCTGCTTGTAGACACGATTCATAGTGTTATTTGGGAACTTAGGAGTAGCCTAAACCCCTAGTCTAAGTTCCAAGTGTAGGCTTTCTTAAACCCTTGCTTAATTTATGAAATATGTGATTATGTGTTGTGGACTTGAGAACTAAAATGTGATACTGTGACATGTGAAATATGCTTGTGATTTCTATTATGAAAGTGTTAATTGTGAGTGTATTGTACATGTTGATTGACAGTGATAATGTTGTGCTTATAATGTGAATATGCAGTGAAAAAGTGCAGAGATCGGTAAGTAATTATGTGGTTTATTGTCGATACTTTGGCCTTGTAACTTTATGAGACCGTTGGATATAGTTGGCATGCCATAGGATTTGTGAGTACTCACTTATATGTTATGTTTTCGGGGCATTGAGGCCCGGGACAATTTCAAAGAGATAAGGCAATGTGAGCTAAGCTCCTGTCACTGGGATATGTTGGTGTGTTGGAGAGTGTTAGCTACATGCTACGCTTTTGGGATATGTTTGACTCTACGAGTCATTTGGTATGTTAGAGGTCTGTGTATCCGATGTGTGGTGATAGAGCTCACTTTTATGTTTCATAGGCTCAAGTTCCAAACTATCGTTAAATATGTTTTCATAAAATGTGATATTATGATATGTGATGTATGCATGAACAAGTGGATTAATAAGCTAAATGTGTTGATCAATATTACATGAATATGTTAGTATGTTTTCGGTTAATGTGGGGATGCATGTCTATTTGGTGGTAATTCTAATCATTCATTGAGTTTTTTTAAGCTTACCCACTCCTTTTTAAACCTTTGCAGACTGTTAGCGTTGCAAAGTGAGTTGAAACACCCCAAACCCGGCCCACGAGCTTTGACCAGATTTGGTATGTTCCTCAAGTAAACCGGTTTCAAATTCTTTTGTTACTTAGAGAAAAACTTGTGTGATTTTAAAAAATATTGTTTGGGTTGGGCTTGTGTTGAAAACAAACTGGATTTTTATATTAGAAAACCTTTTTTTTAATTTTAAGTAATAAACATATCGAGTATATTTTAAAATAAAATACTTAGTCTTTAACTTAGTCAAAATTTTTAACACAATAAAACAACAAGTAGAAATAAAAATAGTGCACTATGGCCTTAAGGCCTTATTACATCATATAAATCCAAATAATTCAGAGTACTTAAAAATTAATAGTCCATTAAAATAAAGACTTCAAGTTGAGCATGGCCACCACAAGTTCTGCCGTCCCGGTCCATCACTGCTCATCACTTGAAAAATATTCCCCAACGGGGTGAGTCAACAGACTCAATGTGTACACAACACTAAGTCATAATAGAATCAGGCATACATATGATACACATTCAAATCATAGAATACATTTAATGATGCATTCCCAAACCCAAACCTAATTGTCCATCCGCTACACACCCCCGTACCTGCCAAACACACCGTGGGGACTACTAAGTCGACCCTCCATCCGCTACACACCAAATTGCGGGCTTAAGTCACCGCATCTGTGGTTATAGATCACCACTTTTCAGATTACTGTGGTTATATGTCACCACTTTTCAGATTACTGTGGTTTTAGGTCACCACTTTTCAGATTACTGTGGTTTTAAGTCACCACTTTTCACTTCCCCTTTCAATATACAACCATATGCCCCATATATTAACATACATAATATACCAAAGTTCACAACCTTATCATATTCCCATGTTACAAATAACATTTTTCATATTCCTAGTAGGAGTAGGAAACGTACCTGAGTACTTAGTACCTTAACATGGTACTTTAGCCACATTCATATTTTCATTAACACATATTTTAATGCATATAACCATAATTCATATTATCAAGTAGTGTGGGGTACACACATTCTTAATAATACATTTAATTTAAACATAGCCATGAACCTATCAAAACTTAGGGTAGGGTACACACCTGATTTGCTTAACGAATTCCTTGAAATCCCGAAATCTGATCTACTGCCTTAGATCTCAAATTCCTACATTTGATTAATCACTTACTAATTTAATAAAAAGCCATTTGGCCATAAATCCAAATCCTAGTAGGATTAGTATTCTTAAACTTACCTTGTAATTCTCAAATCCCGAAATCCTTGTATCCCTCTGTCGAAATCCCTATAACTACATGTTAGATCAATTTCTAACATTTATTCGCAACAAATAACCCTTAGCCGTATGTTAAATATGACTTACCTTAGATTCTTAAATCCCGAAATTCACCGAATAACTAGGGAACACGCGGCTTATGGTGTACCTTCGGGAAAAGAACTTCTCCTTCCTTGTAGTCGACACTTAGTAAATCCCTAAAGATCTCTTCGGCAACAGATATTAAGGGTATTAGAATCTTAATTTCAACAGCCTTAAAAGAAATAGAATGAGAATCTAACCTAATCTTACCCTTACTGAAGAATTTGATGGAACTCTTGCTTGAACTCTTAGCAGTATTCGGCTATGGCTTTGATGTGGATAACAATTTCGGCTCTTGAGGCTTAGTGAGAAATCAACTAGGGCTATTGGTATTTTCGGCTTTTGATTGTGTTTGTAATAGAAGAAGAAAAGAAAAGAGAAAAAAAGAATAATGGTGCAGAGAAAATTCGGCAGAGAGAAGAGGAGAAACTTTAGAGAATTTCGGCAGACGTCTTCTTGAAGAGAAAAGAATGAATGAAGAATAGCCTTACTCTTCCTTTTATAGCCAAAATTACTAGCTAGAGTCCTTTACTTGGCCACCACTCTTCTATTTTGATAGCTTTATCCCTTGATTTATCACTTTAATAAAACTTAATCCAATAATTATCTCTTATCTCTTAATAAAAATAATACTAATAATAATCCTCTTTTATCTCTTCCTTATCTATCAAAATAAAAGAAATAAATCCATATTTATCCATCTATTATCTCTTCAAAAATAATCCAATTTAAATCCCTTATTTATCCCATTAATTGCCGAAATTTAAAGGGAATAAAACTCCCTTTTTCTAGAAGCCTTGCAGTCCACTCCTCTGCTTCTGGAAGCAAAAATAAAACTCCTTTTATTTTCTTCCCAAGTGACTCGAACCCAGGCCCAACACCTTGCATGTGGCGCCATTTCCAGAGGCCCTAAGTGGCATCTCCAAGCCACTTTTCCAAGCCTGTTTGTGTGTCAAATTTCACAAACTTTTTCTTTTAAGGCCACCTTGCCTTAATTTCCTCTTTTAAACTTTAAAACTCGACATTTCTAAGTCATTTCTAAGTTTCCAAAAATTTTCGTTTGGCTCTGTAAACTTGACATTTCCTTACATTTCCAAATTTCCAGAAATGTGTACTTTCCTATTTTGAATCATTTCCAAATCATTTCCATCCATTTCCTAGTTTCCAAAAATGTTCACTTTCCATTTTTAGACTTAACATTTCCATACATTTTCAGGTTTCCAAAAATGTTCATTTCTAAATCATTTCCATTCATTTCCGGGTTTCCAGAAATGTTCGAAATTTATTCCTAGTACATAAAACATGTCACTTCATACAATTAAACCGAAAATGCATAGGCCCTTTCCAGGATGTTACATGAGTGGTGTGGAAAATTTCCAAGGGAGTGATCCAAGTAGATTTAGCATTTGAGTAGGTGATTTATAGTTGTTGTTTTATACTGTGGGAATAAGGATATGTGGTAGAATTTTTGGTTGTTTATTTCCATGATGTTTTATATGTTTGCTCGATATTATTACTCGTAAAAATTAAGGATGTTTGATATTAGTTCATTGGGTGGTTTAGTTTAAATTATTGATGTTACATGGAACTGCAAATTCTGATATTTTTTATGCTGAATTTTGAAGTTATAAATGCATGATGATTTAGTATATGTATGGTTGTGTAAAATGCCATGTTCTAGTGTTCTTTTTTTTTGGTTTATGTAGTGGTATCGATAATCGGGTATTTAGTATCGATACATCCATGATATTTCAAATATGTAGGAAGTCAATAGCTCATTTTGGTATCGATACCATTTCTCGAGTATCAATACTCAGGGTAAAAAATACCGATATGTCTAGGATTCGATAATTGCTGAGCTTTAATTTTTGCAAGAAAATAGAATGTTGATTTGGTACTGATTTTCTGATCAGTATCAGTACCATATATGAGAAATATCGATACCATTGAAATAGTATCGATACCTTTGTAATCTTTTGGTAATTTTTGTTAAGTGGTTTTAAAGCATACTTATATCTTATTGCAAGCTCGTATAATGTATGTTTAGCATAATTTATTGTCGCCTAGGGTATTCTTGACTTGGAATCTCTATAAATGATTCAAACTTGATGATGTTCGCATGTTAATGAAATGTTATGTGATATGTGATCTTATGATGGTGGTGTAGTGTCCTGTTGTTGGGGCTCAGCGATCAGGTCGTGTATAAGGTGTTACATTTTCTTTGTGAGATATTAGGTCATAATGAAAGCTCTTGTCCAATTTGATTCGTTCAAGGAAAAAAGGAATTGGAGATGAGATGGACATCTCTCTAAAGGTGGCGTGAAGGAGAGCTACTACGTGACAAGTGTCTCTCGTTGTGGGAGGAAGGATGTAACACCCAGATTTCTAATAACTCGAAAATTTGTAATAAATGGAGGACTAAATTAAAAGAGACCGCAAGTTGGAAGCCTCTATTGAAAGAAACGATAAGCTGGAAATTGAATTGGACATGGTTAAGATCCAATTTTGGTCTGATTAGAATGGAACCGTCGGTTCCTTAACTAGAAACATAATAATTAGCTATGGACGGTTCTCATGAGGTTGTTAATAATGCGGGAAGGGCTATCAATAGCTGGAAATGGCTTCCTAGGGATGATTTTTCTTCTCGACTATGTTTCATTTTCTTTTCTTCACCTTCTTTGGTAGCTTGAAGAAGGAATAATCATTGAAGGGTTTGCATGGCCTTCATGAGGATGGAGATGAAAAAGTAGGGAAACCAACAAGCTTTCCGTGATTCCATCCTAGAAAAATAGATAATAAAAAAAAATACAATTATTACCCCCAAAGCATTGGTTTTTAGGTTTCCCAAAAACCCAAATGACTTGAAAAACATCGAAAGGATCTATTATCAAACTACTGCCGTCATAGTTGACGTCATTGTAGTTGCCGTTGGGTCGTTGTTGACAACCGCCATCGACCAATTAAATAAACTTTAATTATTTTATATTTTTTTAATATTTAAGGCAAAAAGATAATTTTAGCCCTTAAGATTTATGTATTTTGTTAATTGGTCTTTATTTATTTTAGCTAAATTTGGCTATTCGCTTAAAAAAAGAAGAAGCATAATATACAACTTTACAAAAAAAAAAGTCATTTTAGTCATCCATTTAATTTTTTTATCTCATTTAGTCCTTAAACTTGTGTTACTTGCCATTAAACATGTGGATTGTCTCGTGGATGCCATATCAATAATTATTTAACTTTTTAAATTTTAAAAAATTCAAATAAAAGTGGAAAATTGAAAAATTACACGACATAGTATTATAGAATTATAGAGGGTGTATAATAAGGATTAATATATAATTAGGATATTAATATTAAATTTATATCTTTAAGTAAAATTGTAATGATAATTTTTTAAAATCTAGTGATAAAAATTTTTTAAAATAAAATTTGTTTAATAAATTAGATATAATATTAATTTTATGAAAATATTAAAAATTTTAAAATTATCTCTTAAATTTAAAAAAATGTAATTTAAAAATTCTTACTAAAAGAAGTAGTTTAAAATTATCTATTAAATTAGATAATAACTACACACATTAATAATATAATTTTTTTTTTGAGAAAAAAATGATTGGGCTTTATTTCAAATAAACAAACTAAAATATGAGTCCATAAACAAAATAAAAAACTGAGAAACTGGGCCCATCTATTACAGGCCCGAAACCATGCACTAAACAGCAGAACAAAATATCTAGATATTTTGAATATATCAGATTCCTAATTTAAAATTCAAAAACGAACATTAAATAAAACAATTAATACCACCGACACCCTACCCAATCAATCACCTTGAAATCTACAACCGTCCCTTTCATCATAATTCATTTCTTGAAAAACAGATTGCCTTCCTAAAGAAGCCTCCCCCCTTCTAGATTATTCATTTTGTTGCTTCTCCTCTCTAAAACTCCTCTCCAAATTCTCCCTCAATCCGGTTCTCTCAACGTCCCCCTCAACCGCTGAAACTCATTCTGCTCCGGTCCCGATCTGCCCTGGTAAGTCCTTTCGCTCCTCCTCAACTCTTTTGTTGCAATATTATGTGCAAGGGTGTTCGCTAATCTTGAAACATGCTTGAAAACAAATTTTCTTGAACTGGATACCATCGTTTGAATATCCTGAATATATGCACCTATCATAGACCTGTTTTAAATCTAATGAAAAAATAGAAATAAATAAATACGAAGGTGGATAAATTTTGAAGAATTGAAGAATTTGAATACATAAGTTTAAACCCATTCATTATCAGATTAATTTTTGTAGAAATTATTATTTATGATATATAAAATAATTATTTTAAAATTTAAAATTTCATGGTGTATTTTTTAGATAAGTAAACATATAATTTTAAATTTTGAATGAAATTGATTATGCGTATTTTTAATTTTAAGATAATTTTAGTAAAACTTTTAAAATTTCTAATTTGATAGTTTCTTTTTTATAATTTTAAGATAATATTTTTAATATAATTTGGAAATTAATAGAATTTATGTTTTTATTTTGAAAACTGAATGAATATTTTAAATGGATAAATAAATGTTAAGTAAGTAACGGGGATTTTCAAAAGTGAAAATTTGAAATCTTTTAATTCTAAATGAATAAATAAATATAATTTGACATGCATAAGTTAATTTTATTTATGTAGTATATGATGCAATCTTAATTCAATGCATAAGTAATAATTTCACTTTATAATTAAGATTTACATAAATTGACAAATAATAAATGAATAGAAATGTTTGATTTTTTTTCTAATTTTAAATATATTTTTTGATTAAAAATATTTTTTTATATTTAATTACGTAGAAACAATTATTTTATGTTTCAATATTTTTAAATAATAGAATAAGAAAGCAACAATGAACTTGTTTTATTGCCTCATAAAGAGGTATACTGCAAGGACGAATTTAGGATTTTACTTTAAGGGGTGAGTTTTTTAAATTCGAAGGACCTTTTCTTCAAACATAAAAAAAATGTCATCAATTTTTCTCGGGTATTTTTTTTATCATACAAATCATTTAATGTTTTCTAAAAAAAAAATGATTTAACTGTAAAAAAGTAAAAGAAAAAAATCACACTATATAAAATTAAATATTTTTTTCCAATATTCAAAAAAGAATAACTAATACTATACTAAAGTTTTCATAAATATCATTATATTTCCAAAAATTAAATTAAAAAACTTGGTCTTAGTCCTATTTCTCAATACTAGGCATCCTAAATTGTACCCTCTACTTTTTCATAAGACCGAACTCATCAATAATATAATCTGTTCAAAATTCTCGAGCTATCTTTTTTTCAATGTATGCTACCAAGTAAGATGAAAGAAAATCATCCTCCATTCTGTTGCAAAGCCTTGTCTTCACAATTTTCATGGCTAAAAATGCTCGTTCGGTTGTTGCAGTAGACATGGGAAGAGTTAGCACAAGATGAATAATTCTATCAAGAAGAGGATAAATACTTGACTTATTTGTCTTAGCTAGCATTTGACACAACTTGGCAACTGTAAAAGCTTTCTACAACTCTATGCTTTGATGAGCATCAAGTTGAAACTGCTCCAATTGAATTTTCATGTGTAGCTTTTCTTGCACCATAAAATCGTCCAAATAAAAATCATTCATAAGCTTGTAGATATATTCCTCCTGAAAAGCTTTGTAATTATTGCGTGGATCCAAAGCGGAGCTAAGAACAACTAACTCTACTACATCATCATTAAAGCGATAATTCATTTTTGTTAGCAATGAATCGATACCAACAATGAATATATCAAATCGATAGTGATGCTCAATTGTGAAGTTATCTCTATGGATGCAAGACCGATCTTGACCAGCTTTGTACGAAGCACTTAAATTGGGGACTTCCATCTCATGATCATTACAAAATAACTTCACTTTCTCAAACAAAGGATCTAACCCATGTTCCCTAAATTTTTGGATAAGCGTTTTAGTTGATGACAGCAGTTACATCGCATTTAGTATATCATGTGATTGATACTGCAATACTTGACAGAGATCATCAGTGATTTCAAGTATCTCAATCATGAAATGCAAGATCAAAACAAATTCAACGGATGTCATTGCATCATATATTTCATCAGCTTCACTCCTTTGAGTAAGGTTGTCGGACTTGATGATATCTTGTAATACAATACAGACGGAGTTGAACATCCTCATCAAGCTATTGAGAGAAGCTAAATGAGATCCCCATCAGGTATCGCCTGGACATTGGAGAGTATCGACTTGATTTTTCCCTTTGCCAGTTTCAAGCTCACCATTGTCAATCAACTCCATGATATAAGATACCTCAATGTCTCTTAATTGCTCATGACGCTTGCTTGAAGAAACAACCAAATTTGATTATACTAGTCAAGTATGAAAAAATTGAAAAATAGGAATAACCTCATTGTATGCAACTACTAGAGTTAATTAGAGACAACAAGTGAGGCAGTGAACATAGTATGCAAACTGACATTTTTTAGCAAATAATGATTGCAAGCCGTTCCATTCGCCACTCATATTACTTGCACCATCATATCCTTGACCGTGAATATCATCCACATTAAGGCAATGACGTAAAAGAACTTCATAGTTGCCTTCTCCAAAGCTAATGATGTGGTGTCCTTCACATGAACCAAATCAAAGAATCATTCACGTATAAAACCTTCTTTATCAACAAACTGCAATACAATTGCCATTTGATCTTTCTTTGACTCATCACAAACTTCATCCACTATAATCTAAAACTTTGAATCTCCAATCTATTCCCGAATGGATCCCTGGATTTTACTCGCCAAAATAGAAAAAATGTCCTTCTGAATAGTCAGACTGACATACTGTGCATTTTGAGGGGCATTTTCTAAGACAATTGCCTCTACATCTTCATTATAAGATGCTATGAGTTTGATTAGTTTAGGAAAGTTCCCTTGATTTCTTGAATCTTGTGCTTCATTACGTCTCCTAAAGGTACAACCTTGAAATACAAGCCACTTGACAACATCTATTGATACCTTAAGTTGTAGTCGATTTCTTACAACTTTTTTAGAATTTTATTTCTTAATAATCCTCTCAATATTTTGCAAGGAATTCTGAAGATTGAGATAATTTTTTATTTCATTCTTCTGTAAAGAATTTGCATCCTTACCCACATGAGTAAAAAAAAAGACATTTAGATCCTTCATTGACCTTCTTCCATGATCGAAACTGGCTTGTAAAAGTATTTCCATGACGCTCAAATGGCTTGTTGATAGTACTAGAAAGAACATATGTTTTCTCTCTACTTATTGGTTAATTTGTTTCTTTTTAGTTATCTTTAGCACATATTTTGGCATTTTCAGTTCAGTAACTTACATTTTATGATTCAGTGGATCTTAGCTTATTTACCCTGAATTTTATCATATTTTGGTACTGATGTCGCTACATGAGTAATTTTAGATTGCGCCCAGAATTCTCCCACACCTTATAGCTGTCCGGATAAGAACAAAAATATATAAACTGTCCATTCTGGTACAACTAACTTGAAATACAGAGGCAGCATGATTCTGATGAAAGGACACATGTGCTATTTGGATAAATATTAATATTCACGTGAAAAGGAAAAAAAGAAGGCTTTTTAGATCATCTTCTTCAACTTATCCCTTGAAGCTTTTGGCTATGGCGACTTACGCTCCGACAGGTGGACCGGCATGAAAAGGATGCAAATCAGCTCTTAACGAGAAGCCCTGAGGGTGACACAAAGAGGAATAGACAGATTCAAGTCGAATTGTCTAGGAATTGTATTCTTCAATTGTTTCTTTTATTTTTCTTTTCTAAACACTGGTGGTTACTTCCTATTTCATGTTAGTACGGAAGTACACATGATTTCTGGGTTAAATGTTATTTTATTCAATCTTGCTTCTACTGTTTAATTTTTAGGTTTGAATGTTTTTAGCATGGAAGTGTTATTGCGGTCACTAACACTGGAAGGTGTAGTGACAATTCAAGCTAACAAGCATGACAATAGAAGTTGCTTGAGGATTAAAGGAATTTAATTCACTTGTTCTTAATAGTGTTCCATTTCCATCATCGGAAGGAGTGGCTAATGTACATGTTTAAGTCTTTGATTAAATATAGAAGTTAAGCTTGGTAAGATATTCATTGCAACTTAATGCATCGACAATCACCTATCCTCTTATACTTTGTGAGCACTTAACATTCTGTTGAATATTCACGTTGGAAATCTCAGTTTATAAGTATCATATTTTATCTTACTATTTTCAAGTTATTGCTTCGACAACTACATTCACAATTTATCTCATTCCTATCTCATTCACAAAAGACAACCATCCTCGTAGGATCGATATCCGACAGACTCATATCTGTCTACTATACTTGCATCGATAATGTACGCTTCCACATTATTGCTGTGATGTTGAACAACTAATCAAGTTTTGGCTCCATTGCTGGGGATGGCGTTTGTTTGATGTTTATTTTTGTCTGTTTTTATTTCATAATATTTAGTTGCTACTAACTTATTTTTCTTTTTGTCGTTACTTTCACATTTTATTTTTGGTGTTGTATGACCCGAAGCAATTCAGATTTTATTGCCAATTTTGATCCAGAAATTGAAAGAACTGTTCGAAGGAGACTTCGAGAACAAAAGAACATGACTTTGCCAAGAAACAATGCAGTTATACCCCCGATGCAGAACCAAAATTCTAATGACCCACCTTTGCAGCAAGACGGTTAAATACAAAACAAAACTATACAAGATTTTGTAGTACCTATCTAGGATGACTTACAACCGGGAGTTGTTAGGCCAGCAATCCAAGCTAGAAATTTTGAACTCAAGCCAATAATGTTCCAAATGCTGAATTCTTACAACCGGGAGTTGTTAGGCCAGCAATCCAAGCTAGAAATTTTGAACTCAAGCCAATAATGTTCCAAATGCTGAATTCTAAAGGGCAATATGCCGGGCTGCCACATGAAGATGCACGAGAACATCTAAAATCATTTTTATCGATTTTTGCTTCCTTTAGTCAATAAGGCTTTCTTGATGACGCTTTGAAGATGCAGTTATTTCCTTATTCCTTGCAGGGAAGAGCTTGTACATGGTTCTTTTGTAACAGCCCGATTTAGGGGCTAGTCGGAACAGTGGTTTCAGAACCACTAATCTGAGGTCGTAGAAAATTATTTTTATGTTATTTTATAAGTTATAGCATGATTATATAGGTGCATGAAAATTTTAGTGCTTTAATTTTAGCGATTGCATGCTTAATTACGAAAGAGGACTAAATCCCATAAAGTGCAAAAATTTTACTTTACAAGCTAAAGGTGTTTAAAAGCCATAGAATATCAATTGGAGGCCTTTAATGTGCAATTAGACCTTTAGATATAGGGTGGTTGGCCATAGGGGACAAACCATGTCAAAATTTGGTCAAAGTTGTTGAAATTAGGTGGATTAAATTGATGTTTTATAATAAAATAAAGAAAGGAAAGATATCATCTTTTCTTCTCTTCTTATCCACTGAAAATTTGCAGCAAAATAGGGGGTTTGAGAGCTCAAAAATTTCAGCAAGCTTTTCTCCTTGCAAGTAAGTGCTTTAATGGCCATTCTTTGTTAATTTTTGTACTTTTGGAACCCCTAAAGCTTAAGCTAGCTAAAGAGGGGACTATTTTGCAAAGAGATAGAAAGTTTAGGGTTTTTTCATGTGAGTATTTATGTTGTTTGCTGCATTTTTATGGAAGAAAATGAGTACTAGTTGTTAGATAAACAACTTTTGTGAAAGGTGTTTCCATGAAAACACGTAAGAGGACTTCTTTGCAAAGGTTGTAAAATAGGTTTTAAATGTGTGAAATAATGAGTATTGAGAGTTTTTATTAGAGAAATAAATGTTTGCCTAGGCTCGTTAAAGGAAGAAATTTGATTAGAATTGATTTACGAGCCTAGGGGTAAAATAGTCATTTTGTTAAAGTCTAAGGACAAAATGGTAATTTTGCCAAAGTATGATCTTTGAAATGCATTGATTAATGTGGTAATTAAAATGATTGAATTTGTTATTATAGATCAAGAAACAGGAAGCCCGGACCAAAACCGAGGCAAGAATAATGTGGTGGACTAATTTGAAAAATTCCACATATATTTTGGTACCGAGGCAAGTTTGTGTGTAATGAATTCAACATCATGTTATTAAGTTTTAAAATGTTTGATATTAGTGATGATGAATATTATTTCTATGAATTGAGTAAAGATGTTGAATGAGAAAATAATGAAAATTTACGACATTGAAGTCTCGGTTGGACTTTAAGAAGTGATAGGATATCATCATCGAGACACGAGATTGGTAAGGTCCTGTATAAGACCATGTCTGGGACATGGCCTCGGCACCAAATTGAGATCCCGTATAAGACCATATTTGGGATATGGCATCGGCATCGAATATGGAAATCGTATAAGACCATATCCGGGATATGGCATCGACATCAATATGAGATCCTATATAAGACCATATTTGGGATATGGCGTCGACATTGAGATTTGACCCTATGTAAGACCATATCTGGGATGTGGCATTAGCGTCATTTTATGTGTATGATGATGATTGTGTATCCTTGTGTAATTCAAGTGAGTCATCGAGATAGATAGTTAATTTGTAATAGAGATGAGATTAGTGCTAAAGTTATATGGTGAAGTGATACAGGTACATGTGAGTAATTCACGAGAAATGTTTACGGTATGTGACATGACATGTAATTGGTAAGAGTAAGCATGAGTAAGTTATGGCAACGTGCTGAGATTTTGTGATTTTATTCAATGCAATGGATGGGTGGCATTATGAGCCTTTATGTTACTATTTATTTCATGCAAAAGCTTTATGCTTACCCCTCTCATTTCCCTTTCCTTGTAGTATCGCCAAGCTAACTCTGGGATCGTACGACGTCGGAGTTCGGAATCACACTATCAACTTCTCTTTGGTATAACAAAGTTAGATTTATTTTGAGTATGGCATGTATAGGACTTGGTCATTTTGTTATGTCAGCCAAGGTGTTGGCTATTAATGTTGTTCAATTCATTTTGTAAATGGTCATTGGAAATTGGCCCATACTTGACAAGTTCATATTTATAAATGGTGATGAAATTCATGAAGTGCATGTTTGTATGGATGTCTTGATTTTAGGTTCTTGGAAGTGCCTTAGGTCATGATGTATGTTGAATTGATTTGGTATAAGTGTGGTTTCTTTGTATGGTGGCAAATTGCTTGGTAGATAGCCTTACAATTGTCCACATGGGTAGACACACGGGCATGTGTCTAGGCTGTGTGTGATACACAGACAGCCCTATAGGCGTGTTGAGAGGCCATGTGTCCCCATACATGCTAGGTTGACAAGTCAAAATACTTAGTAGTAAACACACGGGCTGAGACAAGACCTAAGACACGAGCATGTGCCCAGGCCGTGTGAAGTCTGCCCCTGAAATTAGGAATTTAATTCGACACACAGTCTAAGGACACGGGCGTGTGCCTTGGTCGTGTGACCTTATTGAGATGATGATGTCATAAACAGAATGTCAAGGTTTTCACACACGGGCGAAGACACGGGCGTGTCAAGGCCGTGTGAAGGACACGGGTTATGGACACGGACGTGTGAAAACCCCTATAGGTTTGAATTGAAAAATAAATTCACCCAGGTGTGGAACACGTGCATGTGATATGCCACACGGGTGTGTTCCTTCCTTTACACGGGTGTGTGGCACTATTTTGTGTCAAATTTTTTCTAAGTGTTCAAAAGTTTCCAGTTTGGTCCCGAATCATTCTGGGTGCAAGTTTAGGGTCTCGTAGGCCTATAATAAGGTCATTATGGCCTCGAATGAAAAGTTTTAATTTGAAATGAAGTTCTTAAGGTCGATATTGTATGATTGAGCGAGTTAAGTACGGTAATGCCTCGTACCCGGTTCAGGTGTCTAATAGGGGTAAGGGGTGTTACATCTTTGGGTTACCTGCCAGATCAATTACTTCTTGGAATGCACTAGCAACACAGTTTGTTTTGTGATTTAACCCGCGACAATGAATGCTCGTCTCTGAAATGATATTACAACTTATCATCAGTTGGACGATGAGAATCTTCACACTACATGGAAGCGTTATAAATCTTTGTTTTGACGTTGTCCTATGCACGAAATTCAACAGGAAACACAAATTGAGATTTTTTATGATGGGTTGAATTCACACACAAGGAATCTTGTCGACGCATCAGTCAGTGGACCTTTACTGGATTGTACTTATAATGATGCGATTAGAATTCTTGAGAGAATTACTCAGAATGATTATCATTACCCTATCTCTAGAGCTGCACAAGCAAAAACTACTCTGGGAGTTATTGAATTGGACACAATATCTACATTCAGTGCTCAAGTTTCTACTCTTGCAAATATGATAAAAAAATATAAAAGGGACTAGTGAGATTGCACCTATACAAGTCGCTCAACTAGTTGGAGTTCCTACCTTTTGTCATGAGATTTGTAGTGACAATCACAACTATGAAGATTGTCCACAACATGCAGAGAATGCCTTTTATGTTAGTAATGTGACGCCCCAAAATCCTTTATTAATTATTTTTGTATATTGTTGTTGCACAAATGTGTATCTACTTCAGTGGTTATGTGTTCTGGGAGTGTCTGAGAGGTCCCAAGTTCAAGCCTTAGCTTGGGCAATTTTTGTTGTTTTAATTAATTAAACCCTTAACTTTGGCTGGTAGGCTTATTAATAAAAGTTGGTAAAAGTATGTCAGAATGGGTCTGCTGGTCTAGGGGATGAGTGGCGTGTTATTGTTACTTGAGGGCTGAAGTTTGAACCCTTGCATGCACAAAAAGGGGTCAATTTTTTGCTATTATGGACGGCTAGTGTTTGTGTTTTATTAAAAGTCTAAGTAGTGGAAAGGTTGGAGTGATTTGAGGAGGAAATTATGGGATTGAGGGAATATCCGGATTTTGGTGGATGTTGAATTCGGCCCCTCCCCTCATTTTGCCGATTTCGATCTTTCAGAGAGTGTTTTTTATTTATTGGATTTTGTTCAATTTTTCTCCCTCTCTGCCGCCACACCCTCCTAGTTTTCTCTACAGATTTGGTCTGCTTCTCTTAACACCTTGCTTGTGTTACCGATCTTCTTCATTCCAACCCTGTTGATTCGTTGTTTATTTTGCTAATTTTCTCATTTAGAATTAATACTCTTTCCGAAGACCTGTGCCGAATTTTGTTAGTGGGAAGTTTGCTACATTTTGTGGTTCCATTCGGTCTTGTCCTTCCCACATCTGATTTTCCCTTCACCTCTCTTGACAATTCTTTTTCTTTTGCTTCCTCCCTCTGTGCCATTCCCTACTTTCTTCCCTTGCTGCCGTGATCATCATCTTTTTCTGCTCTCTGACGAATTACTCTGACATTGGCCCTTTCTTTTGTTGTTATTGTGTCGTTAGTTTCTTTCCCTCTTCGTGGTTTGGCATTTTTGGTAAGTTAATTTTAGGTTTGGTTCGAATTCATACGAATATTGGTTAATAAGGGTTTGGTTGAATTGCAGGAACTAGTTATCCTTCGGTTTCGACAGTCTAAGTAGGGCAGGCCTCAGTTGTTCAAACGAGGTAAGTGGATGTCAACAAAGTGATTAAGTGGGTCAAGTAGAGTCATTTTGAATTCGTTGGTCTTACGACTAATCGATTGTTTATGTTTTGAACTTAGATTTGGAGGGTTCAATGACTGAGTGCGCTATTTTCGTAATCAGATGCGTACCACTACTCTATAAAAAATATCGTTGAAATGCTGAAAAGTGTGAAATGTTGACACCACACGGGCATGCGGCTACCTGGGTGGTAAGCCGTGTGACTAAACATAGGGTGTAATCGATGAGGCCAGCCATGTGCGATTTCATGGGCCAGGCAAAACTGCGCTGTATGGGCCCCATGGGCGTGTGGGCCCTACACGAGCAAACCGAACGGGCGTTTAGAAATTATTGGGGCAGGCCATGCATTTCACACGGCCAAGGCCATTTTGGGCCGTGTGGGCCACACGAGCGTGTGGGCCCACATGGGCTAGCATCATGGGCTCGTAGGCCCATTTTCACTGTTTGACTACTAAGGTCGCACGGGTCGCCCGAGTCGATTGTGGACCTACTGATTGGGTCGGTAAGCTTACTTGGACCCCTAATTGACTGAATAACTCTTATGCCTCTATGTGATATAGATATGTATGGGTACATGTATGATTGTATTTTAGCATGCTATTTAAATTGTACTGAATACATGTATGATACCATGGTATGACACGACATGATTGCATGATGCATTGCATGGGGATGGGTTTTATATTGATCAGAGGAAGTTTACTGAGAGGCTTTGATCCTAAATTACTGGTAGCCCAGCTACGTATTACTGTATAGTGCCGCATTCGGTACTCTCTGGACTGTAGGGATGGGTGGGTTGATTATATCCCCACATGGAGTGTAGGGTTGGACGGAGATGGAGTGTAGAGGCTGGATGGGTAGGACTTGTGTACTGTTTAAATCTGCTACTGCACTGACTATTGATACTGTAATAGGCTAGGGCCCAAACACATGACTGTTCTGTACCGAGATGGGCTAAAGCTCAAACTGATATTGGCACTGATACTGAAAAGGGATTAGGCCCAGACTGTGTTTGTTTTCTGTCTATTTGCTTATATGGGATTACACACTGAGTTTTCACAAACTCACTTTCTGTTTTAATTGTACAGGTAACCCCCAGACGTAGGCGAATCGGTGCAACGGAGGACTCAGCGGTGGCCACACGACCTATCTAGTCCATTTTAGTATTTGATGATTTTGATTTAATTTTTGGGGTATTTACTGTAATAATGGCCTCTTTGTATTTTTATTTAATTTGTGATTCTGGTCGACTTGATTTATAATTGCTAGCAGTAGGATAAGATGCGAGTTTTCAAAAAGACAAATGTTTTAGCAAACATACCATGAATACACAACCTATTCAAAAGCTTCCGCAATAAATGATGTTTTTGAAAATTAATAATGTTTTAAAAGTGAATAACTCTATAATAATGACTTATGTTTTAAAATCATCATAAAATAACATAAAGAGGTTAAATAGAAAAGGGGTTTTCATCAATATCACACTTTACTAAAAACACTTCAATGTGACATTACCAGATTCGGCTATAGCGTCTAGGCCAGGTTTGGGGTGTTACATTTAGTGGTATCAGAGTCAGGTTGTAAAACTCGGCTGTGGATTGGGTTTTAAAAAAAATTGAAATTCCCAAAGAACTGTTTTCAAATGATTCAAAGTGTTTTGAAAGATTTTACGAAATGTGTGGTACACCGAGTCCCCATCGCTGATTCTGTAAGTTCTCTTTGAAAACTGTATTATGATTTGAACTGAAACTGTTATAGGTAGTATTACTGAGACTACTGTAGGTAGTATACCGTACTACAAACACCTTTGTAGAGTACACTGCGATTGTAGCAAAACAGATAGATATTGCGCTCTACGAAAATGAATAATGAATTACTGATATTGTTTTACATAAAACTTTGTTAATAATTATTCAAACTATAAATTGATCTGCATAAAATTGTTAATTCGGATAATATGAGATTAGACAATGAGCACTAGAGGTACTCGCGGACGGGGTACAAGAGGCTGTGGTAGAGGCCGTAGAGGTACTCGAGTTGGGTCCTCGCCATCTGGCCACATACATAATTGGGAAACCTGTGAGACACCGGCTTCACCTGTGACTGAGACTGGGTCAGATGATCGAATGGCTAGGGATGACGCACTGTCTCAAGCCATGTTAAGAATTCCGGAGAGGGTTGTTGGGACCAATACTGGAGCTGGAGGCCGAGGGTCGGTTACGGAACGACTCCGGTCCAATGGAGCTGAGATTTTTACGGGTATTGCTGGAGTTGCCCCTAATGTTGCTGAGTACTGGATAGACGCCACTGAGAGAATTCTGGACAACCTGGATTGTACCCCCGAGCAAAAACTAAAGGGTGTTGTATTGCTGCTACGAGATGAAACATATCAGTGGTAGCTCACTGTAAAGGAGGGCACTCAGCCCAAACGACTTACCTGGGAATTCCTAAAATCTGCCTTCTAGGGAAAATACGTGGGTGTCAGCTATGTGGATACCTGGAGGAGAGAGATTTTAAATCTGACTCAGAGAGACAGATCAGTGGCCGAATATGAGGCCGAGTTCTTAAGGCTGAGCCGCTATGCAAGAGGTATGGTGGCGAAGGAGTACGAGCGGTGTGTTCGCTTTGAGGACGGCCTCAGAGATAGCTTAAGAGTTCTGATAGCTCCACAGAGGGAGCGAGACTTTGCTGCACTAGTGGATAAGGCGAAGTTCACCAAAGAGGTTAAGCGCACTGAGCGCCAGAACCGAGAGAAAGTGAGAGGTAGGAACAAGAAGGATTCAGAGCCCTCGAGTTCCATTCAGAGGCCTAAGAAAAAGGCTAGAGTGGATCAGCCGATCAGAGTTGGGGCCCCTATGGTTGCTACTGGTCCACAACCTTGTACCGATTGTAGGAGACGCCATCAGGGCGAGTGTCGGAAAAGAACTTAGGCATGTTTGAGGTGTGATTCATTGGAGCATCGTATCAGAGAGTGTCCATAGAGGCCTGATCAAATGGAAGCTCCTAGTTTGGGTAGGATACAGTCGTCGGGGGGTGTTCAACAGCCACTAAGAGGCCACGGTTAGGCTCGAGGTGGTAATGGGTTAGGCCGTGGGCAGAGAGCATCGGGTAGAGGTGCTAATCAGAATGAGGCGAAGCAGTCGGCCCTGGTATATGCTGCACGTCACCGAGAGGAGGGAGTTGCTCCGGACGTCATCACGGGTACATTCTTAATTTTTAATGTACCTTATACTACATTGATAGATATAGGATCCACTCATTCTTATGTTGCCTACTATGTTACTAAAAACTTGGGGATTCCAGTTGAGAGTACTCCGAGTGAAATTACAATATTAAGTCCATTGGGGTAGTTCGTCCGGGTTAATAAGTTATTTAGAGACGTCCATTTAGAGGTACAAGGAGTTGTTTTTTTGACCGATCTAATGGAACTCCTTTTTGGAGAATTCAATCTGAAATTGGGCATGGATTGGTTAGTTAAACACTGACTGAACCTGGATTGTGCCACAAAACGATTGGTATTGAGAACGGAGGAGGACAATGAAGTAGTTGTAATTGGGGAACATCGGAACTACTTGTCGAATGTGACTTATACATTGAGGGCTAAAAAGTTGGTTCGTAAGGGATATGAGGCGTATCTAGCCTACATTAGTGTTTCAGATTCTGGGGATTCTTCTGTTAGGAAATCAGAATGGTCAAAGACTTTTCGGACGTCTTCCCTGAAGTGCTACCTCGGTTACCTCCAAACCGTGAAGTTGAGTTTGGGATTGAGCTCCTTCCTGGTACAGCTCCGGTGTCTATTGCCCCTTATTAAATGGCACCGAAGGAGCTTGTGGAGCTTAAAGCTCAGATTCAAGAATTACTAGATCGTGGGTTCATTCACCCTAGTGTGTCTCTGTGAGGAGCACCAGTGTTGTTCGTGAAAAAGAAGGGTGGATCCATGTGCATGTGCATCGATTACCGGCAACTGAACAAACTGACCATTAAGAATAAGTACCCTTTACCGAGGATAGATGACCTGTTCGATCAGTTCCGAGGAGCTTCAGATTTCTCTAAAATTGACCTCCAATTTAGGTACCATCAATTGAGAGTTAAGGAGGCTGATGCACACAAGAATGCGTTTAGGACTCGCTATGGGCATTACGAGTTCTTAGTAATACCGTTTGGATTGAAGAATGCACCAGTAGCCTTTATAGATCTGATGAACCGAGTGTTTCAGCCCTATCTAGATCAGTTTGTGGTAGTCTTTATTGACGACATTCTGGTGTATTCGAAGACTGATGATGAACATGAAGAACATCTCCAAGTGATTTTGCAGGTTTTGAGGGAAAATCAACTGTACGCCAAGCTTAGTAAGTGT
Source organism: Gossypium australe (assembly GCA_005393395.2). NCBI lineage: Eukaryota > Viridiplantae > Streptophyta > Magnoliopsida > Malvales > Malvaceae > Gossypium > Gossypium australe. The sequence goes on along the minus strand of CM016626.1, from coordinate 73,319,799 downwards.
GAGTTTGGTTAAAAGAAGTAGCATTTCTAGGACATGTGGTATCTGTTGAGAGGATCAGGGTCGATCACCCGAAAGATTGAGGCTGTCATAGATTGGAAGCAGCCTAGGACTGTATCGAAGATTCGCAGTTTTCTGGGACTGGCTGGGTACTATGGACTTAAGGAGGCATCTGATAGACAAAAGTCGTATGCAGATCTGAAGCACCGAGAGATAGAGTATTCTGTAGGGGACTTCGTGTTTCTCAAGGTCTCACAATAGAAAAAGATACTGAGATTTGGTCGTAAGGGCAAGTTGAGCCTTAGATTCATTGGACCTTATCGCATACAGAGGTGTGTGGGACTAGTTACCTACTAGTTAGAGCTACCTCCTGAGTTGGGGCAGATTCATGATGTTTTCCACGTCTAGATGTTGAGGCGCTACCGCTTTGATCCCACATATATTATTCCAGTTGAGGAGATCGAGGTTAAGCAAGACCTAACCTTCGAGGAAGAGCTAGTACAGATATTGGACCGCGATGTTAAAGTTCTGAGAAGAAAGTCCACCCCACTGGTTAAGGTTTTTTGGCATAATCATAGTTCTGAGGAGGCCACATGGGAGCCTGAGGATGCGATGCGACAGCAATATACTCATTTGTTCTAATCAGGTAAAATTTTGAGGCCGAAATATTCTTTAAGGGGGTAGAGTTGTAACGCCCCAAAATCCTTTATAAATTATTTTCGTATATTGTTGTTGCACAAATGTGTATCCGCTTCAGTGGTTATGTGTTCTGGGAGTGTCTGAGAGGTCCCAAGTTTAAGCCTTAGCTTGGGAAATTTTTGTTGTTTTAATTGATTAAACCCTTAAACTTTGGCTAGTAGGCTTATTAATAAAAGTTGGTAAAAGCATGTCAGAATGAGCCTGCTGGTCTAAAGGATGAATGGCGTGTTATTGTTTCTTGAGGGCTGAAGTTTGAACCCTTGCATGCACAAAAAGGGGTCAATTTTTTGCTATTTTGGACGGCTAGTGTTTTTATTTTATTAAAAGTCTAAATATTGGGAAGGTTATAGTGATTTAAGGAGGAAATTATGGGATTGAGGGAATATCCTGATTTTGGTGGATGTTGAATTCGGCCCCTCCGCCCATTTTGCCAATTTCGGTCTTTCAGAGAGTTTTTTTTTTTATTTTGTTCAATTTTTCTTCCTTTCTGCCGCCACACCCTCCTAGTTTTCTCTACCGATTTGGTTTGCTTCTCCTAACACCTTACTTGTGTTACCGATCTTCTTCATTCCAACCATGTTGATTCGTTGTTTATTTTGATAATTTACTCATTTTGAATTATTACTCTTCTCGGAAACCTGTGCCAAATTTTGTTAGTGGGGAGTTTGCTACATCTTGTGGTTCCATTCAGTCTTGTCCTTCCCACGTCTGATTTTCCCTTCACCTCTCTTGACAATTCTTTTTCTTTTGCTTCCCCCTGTGCCATTCCCTACTTTCTTCTATTGCTGTTGTGATCATCATCTTTTTCTGCTCTCAGTCGAATTACCGTGACATTGGCCCTTTCTTTTGGTGTTATTGTGCCGTTAGTTTCTTTCCCTCTTCGTGGTTTGGCATTTTTGGTAAGTTAGTTTCAGGTTTGGTTCGAACTATTCATACGAATATTGGTTAATAAGGATTCGGCTGAATTGCAGGAACTAGTGATCCTTCAGTTTCGACAGTTTAAGTGGGGCAGGCCTCGGTTGTTCAAACGAGGTAAGTGGATGTCAACAAAGTGATTAAGTGGGTCGAGTAGAGTCGTTTTAAATTCGTTGGTTTTATGAATAATTAATTGGTTATGTTTTGAACTTAGATTTGGAGGGTTCAAGGACTGAGTGCGCTATTTTCGTAATCAGGTGTGTAACAGCACTCTATAAAAAATATCGGTGAAATACCGAGAAGTGTGAAACGTCAACGCCACACGAGCATGCGGCTACTTGTGTGGTAGGCTGTGTGACTAAACATAGGTGTGTGATCAACGGGGCCGGCCATGTGCGATTTCATGGGCCAGGCCGAACTGGGCCGCGTGGGCCCCACAGGCGTGTGGGCCTCACACGAGCAAACCGCAAGAGCGTGTAGAAATTATTGGGCCAAGCCGTGCATTTCACACGGCCAAGGCCATTTTGGGCCGTGTGGGCCCACATGGGCTAGCATCATGGGCTCATAGGCCCATTTTCACTGTTTGACTGCTAAGGTCGCATGGGTCACTCGAGTCGACTGTGGACCTTACTGATTTGGTCGGTAAGCTTACTTGGACCCCTAATTGACTGAATGACCGTTACGACCCTGTGTGATATAGATATGTATAGGTACATGTATGACTGTATTTTAGCATGCTATTTAAATTGTACTGAATACATGTATGATACCATGGTATGACATGACATGATTGCATGATGCATTACATGGGGATGGGTTTTATATTGATCGGAAGAAGTGTACTGAGAGGCTTTGAGCCTAAATTACTGGTAGCCCAGCTACGTATTACTGTATAGTGCCGCATTGAGTACTCTCTGAAGCGTAGGGATTGGTGGGTTGATTATATCCCCACATGAAGTGTAGGGTTGGACGGAGATGGAGTGTAGAGGCTGGATGGCTCTGATCATTGATACTGTAATGGGCCAAGGCCCAAACACATGACTGTTCTGTACTGAGATGGGCTAAAGCCCAAACTGATATTGGCAATGATACTGAAAAAGGATTAGGCCCCGACTATGTTTGTTTTCTGTCTGTTTGCTTATATGGGATTACACACTGAGTTTTCGCAAACTCACCTTTCTGTTTTAATTGTATAGGTAACCCCCGACGTAGGCGGATCGGTGCAAGAGAGGACTCAGCGGTGATCACACGACCTATCTAGTCCGTTTTAGTATTCTATGATTTTGATTTAATTTTTGGGGTATTTACTGTAATAATGGCCTCTTTGGATTTTTATTTAATTTGGGATTCTGGTCGTCTTGATTTATAACTGCTAGCTGTAGGATAAGACGCGAGCTTTCAAAAAGACAAATGTTTTAGCAAACATACCACGAATACGCAACCTATTCAAAAGCTTCTGCAATAAATGATGTTTTTGAAAATTAATAACGTTTTAAAAGTAAATAACTTTATAATAATGACTTACGTTTTGAAATCATCATAAAATATCACAAAGAGGTTAAATAGAAAGGGGGTTTTCATCGATATCACACTTTACGAAAAACACTTCAATGTGACATTACTAGATTCGGCCATAGCGTCTAGGCTGGGTTTGGGGTGTTACAAGATACATCCGCAACAATTCTTATGGCAACTCTTATACTAATTCTACGCGTAATCAATAGCCTTGGGGATCTCAAAATGCTGGACAAAATGCTGCGACATTCAGATATGGGAATATATCCTCTCAAGGCAATTATAATTCAAGACAAGGGAAGTACAACCAACAACAACAGAACTACAATCAACACACTCAAATGCATCCACATTAAGGCCAGATGCATCCACACCAGATCCAGACGTAGCCACAACATTCTTTAATACCGAATCAGTATGGTTAAAAACATCGATGACAATAGTACACGTAGGCTTCCCCTTCTGACCCTTTAGCAGCTCTTGAAGCTTTAATGCGGGAGCATATGACTCGCACAAAAGCTATTGTGAAAGGGAATTCATCTTCTATCCGGGTGTTGGAGGCACAATTAGGACAACTTACTTCAAATTTGAATGCTCGACCACTGGGCACACTACCTAGTGACACGGAAAATCCCAGTCTGAGGGGAAAAGAACACTGCAAGGCTATCACTCTCAAGAGTGGTATACAAACTGACAAGCCGACTACAGACTCTATTATTTCACCTCAAGATACTGTTAAAGTGATCCCTAGTGAGAAGGTTCAATCTGAAGAGCTAGTTGATGTGACAGACAAAAAAGTCCCACAAATTGTCACTCATATGCCTAGTGTCCGTGTAACACCCCAAACCCGGCCCATTTAATCCGACCGAATTTGGAATGTCACTGCGGAACACTTTCGAAACATTTTATTTCTTAAGGTTAAAATCGTTAAAATTTTGTCGAGTTTGGTAAAACATTTTCGTGACTTGTAATATTCTAAGTAAAATCGGAGTTCATTATAAAAATATCGGATTTTAAACTTTACTTGAAAAACTAAAACCATTTGTAATCGACCTTTAAACTATCTTTCCATAATTGGGCATAATAATAACGATACTTAATAAATGGACTGAAATACTTTAGTGGGCCTTATTACAATACACACTTAATCAAATTACGAATAATATAAATATTTAATTCATTATCCAAGAGATTCCTTTGCATGAAAATCCACTTTTGCATGGCCACCTTTGTATCCTCTCCGACCCGGTCCAAGCTTTACGCACCACCTGAAAGGGGTTAAGAAAATTGAGTGAGTCACCATGACTCAGTGCATAGTTAATACACACGTCCTCCCATATGGGCTTGGCCCATATCCACACAATCCATATATATAACATACAATTATAAATATGCGGTTATGAATACACAATATTATAAATATGATTACGAATATACAATTACAAGTTCCAATCCACAAAGTGATCCACGTATCTTTCTTTTGCACATTATTTCTTAAGGTCGTGGCTAAGCCATTGATCCCATAGGGATCTCACATATCTTTAAATCAGTTCACTAATCATCAAGCACGAATGTAGCACGAGGCTAGCATTAAACCACTCACATAGTGTACACCTTTTCTCCGATAGTCACATCACAAGTCTCATGCGTACGTATGTGCACCATGGCAACAATTTGTACGAAACAAATATGTATATTTTATATATCGTGGTCAGATATTACTCGGAACCCTTTTTCGTCACATGTCATCACTTTATTTTACAATAATCAATTATTATCGCAAATCACTGAAAAGTTAATATCCTAACCATTAACTTGATTATTCGATCACTTACCTTAGTATCCATACTTTTAGCCTTTATTTCGGCTAACATGCACAACTCATACATTTACATAAAATAATACTTACAATTCATATATCAAGCAAAAGAACAGTGCGATAACTATGCACCTGTTTAAAGCGATATTCGATTTATCGATTCTAACATCAACTAAAGTCTCGAAGCTTCTGTTATTTATCGATTAGCCCCTAGAACACATAACCGAAATCGGTCACACTTAGTATCAAAAACATGGCCTTAGGCCGAATACTATAAGTCATTTACGTAGCTTATTTCGATCCCGAAACACCCCTTGTTCTCGTAGATTTGCTCCCGAAGTTATCAAAATTCCTATTAAAGCAAAGTTAGGGTCGGCTAATACACAAATTTATAAATAAAGGCCCTTGGCCGAATATTTCACTTACTATTTCTTGAATAGAAGACTCCTTTTTAAAGCCCTAACACTTGCCACTGCCCACGTTGCTTAGCACATAAGAATACTCCATGAATCACTCTCCTAGGTTCGGCCACATCCAAGAGATAAAGTGTTATCTTCAGCTTTCAGCTCCAAGCCGAAAATATACCACCCTAGGAAGTTCTATGTTCGACCAAAACACCACAAGAAGAAGAGAAATGAGACTTCGACATGGTGTAGTGACTAAAGGATTCGGCTAACATCAAAGTGAGGAAGCCATGCAAGCAACATTTATTAGCCGAAAAGTTCTCTAGCTCCTCCAAGACCAAAGTTTCAAACTTACTCTTTCAACCTTTCTCTCGGTCAAGAACAAAAAGAAAGAAGAGGACACATAGCAAAGAAATGGCCACCTCCCTTACTAATTGAAAACTGGCTATGCTAAACTCTCAAGCAAACCCCAGTTGGTTATACACGAAAATGGGGGAAATAGGAAAAACCAAAGTATGAACATTTGGCCATGCTTGTGTCATATTCAAACCGACCATGCTACCCTCTTTTTCCAAAACTAAGGCCGGCCAAGTTTTCTCCCAAGCATGCTCTCCCTTCCATTTTCCCATACATTAAAATTATTAAAACACAAAAAGAATACCACCCCATGCCACACATGCTCTCTTTTGTTAAGCTCAACATTGTTTATTTCTTTATTCTATCACCTTTCCCCTATTTCACCATTCTCTATACTTAATCTTTAATAAACAAAAGGGCTAATGCCGATGCATCCCAAACGGCAATGCTTCAAAATCAAGGCCGGCCATACAATTGAATTTCCCAAGCCACACATGCTTCTTTCTTTTGCTAAGTTCCAAAAATCAATTCTTATTATTGTTTAATCCATACTAATAATAATAATAATAATAAAACTCCCCAAGCATGCTTTATTCCCATTATCAAAGAAGTAAGAAAATTCTTTGTTTAATAGCATGCCCAACACTATTAATAATATAAAATGATCAGCCTAAAAAAAATAATAGTAGAGAGGAGCAACTCTTAGGCTGCATGCGTGCTTGCTGCATGCATTTAATGCCCATGCAGCTGCTATTTTTTTTCACGCCTGAAAAAGGCCAAAAAGAAAACTTCCAGCGCTGTCCCCAGGTCTCGAACCCGAGACCTGGAGAGGACTCCTCAACGCCTCAGCCATTCGGCTACCCTGACTTTCATGTCAATAACTTCATCGGAAATTCTTTTAAGCACTCATCAGCTCGCCCCACTGCTTAGCGCTAAAATAAAAATAAAGCGCTCCATGCGCGATCCTCAGGACTCGAACGCGAGTCCTCCGAGCCTTAGCTCTCACGCAATATCCTTGGCCACTCGGCCACTTAGAATTTTATGACAAATATCGCATCATATTATCTTCTAAACCATCACTCGCAGGTGTCCCTTGCTGGTCCCGAAAAAAACAAAACGCAATCATTGCCTTCAGGACTCGAACTCGAGTCCTTGCGAAGGCCTCCCTCGTGCTGCTAACTTCCTTGCCACCACGCCCAGGCGCCGTTTTGTGACATGGTTTTGCCCCGGTTTTTTTTATAAGGCCTCCTTTAAGGCAGCGCCATTTTACAAAAATAAATATGCTTATGCGCCCCATGCCACTCGAACCCCTGACCAGATTTGGTGCCGAATCTTAAGTGGCACACGGAAGCCACTATGCTACCTGGACTTTCATGTCCATAACTTTACAAAATTTATTATTAAGGTCTCCTCAGCCAAATTCCATTTTTAACCCAAAATTTTCAAAATTTCTAAAACACTCCCTTTTTAATCCGAGAGTTTTAGGAACTCTAAAAACACATCAAAACCACTCTTGAGGCTCACTAACACTCGAGTTATTTACCAAACTCGCAACCCCTATTTCGGGATATTACAGTCCGACCCTCGAAACTGTCGAAAGAACCAAAGGTGTCGATACAATCAAATGTCTCTCCACCCTTACCTTTTCCACAAATATTTAAGGAGAATGACCAGGATCAGTAGTACCAACAGTTCCTGAACACACTGAAGCAACTTCAGGTCAATATTCCTTTAGTAGACGCTATTGTGCAAATTCTGAATTATGGGAAATCTATAAAGGAGCTCTTGTCCAAGAAAAAAAAGCTCAGTGATATGGAAACTATTGCACTCATAGAGGGTTGTAATGCTATTTTGACAGATAAGTTTCCCCCCTAAAATGAAAGATCCTGGGAGCTTTACTATCCCATGTTCAATTGGCAACCATTATTTGCGCAAGGCTTTATGCAACTTGGGAGCTAGCATCAACCTAATGCAACTATCAACTTTCAAAAAGTTGGGAATTGGTGATATCCAAGGCATTAGTCCATCTTTTTGTATATACAAGATCAAGTTGGAAGATGAATACAAGCAATCGATTGAGCAACAAAGAAGATTAACCGAGAAGATGAAGGAAGTTGTTAAGAAAGAAATTATAAAATGGATTGATGCTGGAATTATTTACCCTATTGCTGATAGCACTTGGGTAAGTCCAGTGCAATGCGTTTCTAGGAAAAGTGGCATCACTATGGCTAGTAATGATAAAGATGAATTAATTCCTACAAGCATTCCTCCGAGATGGCGAGTCTGTATAGATTATCGCAAACATAATGCGGCCACAAGGAAGGACCACTTCCCACTTCCTTTCATTAACCAAATGTTGGATAGGCTTGCTAGAAAAACCTATTACTGCTTTTTAGGAGCCTATTCTAAATACAATCAAATTGCTATTGCACCGGAGGATCAAGAAAAAACTACCTTCACTTCTCCCTTTGGTACTTTTGCTTTTCGCCGAATGCCTTTCGATCTTTAAAACGCACCAGCCACATTTCAAAGGTACATGATGGAAATATTCTCAGATATGATTGAAGACTTTTTAGAGGTGTTTATGGATGATTTCTCAGTCTCGCTGACAATTTGGATAAAGTATTGCAACGATGTGAAGACACACATCTTGTTCTAAATTGGTAAAAATGTCATTTCATGGAAACAGAAGGCATTGTGTTAGGCCATTGTATCTCTCGTCAAGGAATTGAAATCCACAAAGCTAAAGTGGAAATTATTAAAAAATTACCTCCACTGAAAAATGTGAATGGTATTCACAATTTTCTTGGGCATGCAGGGTTTTATCGAAGATTTATTAGAGATTTCTCAAAAATTGCAAAACCCTTATGCTCATTGTTGGAACAAAATCGAAAATTCTTCTTTGATGATGCATGTCTGGATGCATTCATTCAATTGAAGATGCAGCTAGTAAATGTACCTATTATCATTGCACCCGGTTGGTCTCAACCTTTTAAAGTTATATGCAATGGAAGCGACTTTGTTGTAGGTGTTGTTCTAGGACAATGTAAGGGAAAATTATTTCACGCCATCTATTATGCTATCAAAACTCCCACAGAGGCTCAATTCAACTATACCATTACAGAGAAAGAATTGTTGGTTGTAGTCTTTGCTTTCAACAAGTTTCATTCTTATCTTGTCGGCGCAAAGGTTACTGTATTTATTGATCACTCAGCGTTGAGATATCTTTTTGCGAAGAAGGAAACAAAACCAAGATTGATATGCTGGATCTTACTGTTGCAAGATTTCGACATCGAGATAAAAGACCGTTAGGTTTAAGAAAATCAAGTTACTGACCATCTGTCTCGATTGAAAGTTGGCAGTGAAGATGGAAACTTACTTCAAATTGTCAACATATTCTCAGATGAGAAGTTTTTTGCTGTAGATGTAACCCTTTGGTATGCAGATCTGGTTGATTATTTAGTATGTGGAAAACTCCCATTGGGTGTTACAGGCCACAAAAAAGAAATATTTCTATCATTGGAACGAACCGTATTTATTCAAGGTATGCAATGACAACATTATTTGGCGTTGTGTTCAATAAGAGGAGAAGCTTTCAATCCTGAAGCACTGCAATGATGCTCCTTTATGAAGGTCATTTTAGTGGCATGCGAACTGCTGCTAAGGTTCTCCAGTCAGGATTCTACTGGCCTTTATTATTCAAAGACGCCCAAAATTTTGTGAATAATGCGATAGGTGTCAGCGCACTGGTTTTCTATCCCGGCGTGATGAAATGTTACAGCAGCCTATTATGGAGGTTGAATTATTTGATGTTTGGGGTATGGATTTATGGGACCATTTCCAAGTTCATTTAGAAATCTTTATATATTAGTAGTTGTTGACTATGTCTCGAAGTGGGTTGAAGTTGTTGCAATCCCAAAGGATGATGCAAAGACAATGCTTAAGTTCTTTCACAAGCATATACTCACTCGTTTTGGCATACCAAAAGCATTGATTAGTGATCAGGGTATACACTTTCATTGCAACCAAGTATCAGCTATACTAAAAAAATATTGAGTCAATCATAGAATGGCTACTACTTATCATTCGCAAACTAATGGACAAGTCGAAGTGTCGAATTGATAACTTAAAACCATTCTTGAGAAGGTTGTAAACCCTTCGAGGAAAGATTGGTCTTCTATACTAGATGAAGCTTTATGGGCTTTGCTGACAGCATACAAAACTCCATTAGGGATGTTGTCGTATCAATTGGTTTTTGGGAAGGCATGTCACTTGCCAGTTGAAATTGAACACAAATCAATGAGGGGTGTTTCACAAAGGCACTCGGCCATTTTCTTCTTTCACTCACTATAAACCCCTCTTCACTGTGTCGACTGTGAAACACCCAAGTAACAATTTTTATTCATTTTCTCTTCCCTAAGTTCATACCATTACACCTTTGAACCATCTTCATTCCACAAAACAAGCAAAATATGGTAAGAATGAGAGCATTAGTCAAGAAAGCCACCAAGCCTGTTGAAGAACACTCATCCTCTACAACTGCAGTTCGTGAGTTGGAATCCTCCATGCCAACGAAGAAAAAGGAGCTGGTGATCTTTTTAACGAAAGCAGTCAAAGACTGATTTCTACACAACATCTTAAAGCAAAACTTCCACCTAGAATAGGGCATTATCCTTTCGTAACAGCAAGATTTGGGCAAACAAGTCTCTAAAACCATCTCTAAGTTGAAGTGGGCGACTTTCTGCACGCACCCTAGAAGCTATTCTCCTTTATTGGTGCATGAGTTTTATGCTAACCTTTATGCCCATGAGTTGGATTTTATCTTTGTTCGAGAAGGTTTAATGCCATGGGATGCTACAAGAATCAATGAGGTGTACAACACTAAGGTGGATGACGATCAACACTCCAAGTTTATTGAAGATATCATAGACGACAAAAGGGACTTGTTGGTGAAGGATTTATGTGTTGAATGAGCATTGTGGACGGGTTCACACAAAAAGAATTATACAATACACCGCCGCATCCTGACACTACAAAGCAAAATCTGGTTTCATTTTGTCAACCATAGGCTACTGCCCTCTACTCACAGCACCACAGTCAACCTTGATGGAATGTGCCTAATACATTTAATTATCAAAGGCAGAAAGCTTGATGTCAACGTAATACTCCACCAAGAAATTATTGATTGCATCGCAAGGCAAAATGGAATTTTGGTTTTCCCGTCATTGGTGATTCTACTATGCCAGCAGAAAGGGATCGTGCCTCATGATGATGAAGAGATCTTGGAAAATAAGGGCTCGATCAATGAAGTGTCTATTGAAAGAATGACTCGTGGCAAAGATACATCAACAATGAAGGAAGCAGAGACCAGCAAGACAAGGAAGGGTAAAACCAAATAAGAAAGCTAGTGAACAAACTAGACTGCAAAGACATCATTGCTGCGCAAAATGAAGGATATCGAGAAGTTGGCCAATTCCATCAGCAATAAGTAGATTAGGCTTGTCACTACCATAGAGGATATGGACAGATCACAAAATTTGTTCTATGCTTATACCAGGGCCTATAACATCTCTATTGTAGCCACATTACGTCCCACTCCCAGAATTTCCAGTGTTCCCACTAATTATTCGAGAGTATGAACTCTCATTCAAGGAAGATGACTTAGGGGACCGAGATAGATCAATGGAATCCCCTCTCATTGTACACATTTCTAATGTTGAGAAAGAAAAGGAATCAATGGACGTTGAGGAGTGCATGCGAAGGATTGATAGCCTGGTCGAGGGTGAAGTCATTGCTGGTAAATAGGCACCTGCTGTTGAGAAGGAAGTTGTTGTGGAAGAGGAGGACATCCGTGTTGAAGTTGTGAACGAGAAGGCCGAGGAAGAAAATACTGAGACAGAAGCTATTGAGAAAGAATTTGTCGAAGACATTGTCAATGCATTAGAGTTTTTGGATGCAACTAAAGATAATCTGGAGCAAGATGGATCTAGACCGGCAGAGGCTGTAGAGGTAACAAGTGAGGAGCACTACAATTCATTGGCTATAGTGGTCTATATCGGGCCATTCAATGTGACCCCTCCTACACAAGAAGCAGCTGATGATGCCAGGGCAGAGCCGAAACCTGAAGAGCGATCCGAGGACCGTGCAAAGCCCAAAGAAAAGAAGAGAAAGTGCTCTAAAGACAAAAAGCGCAAGAAGAAGGAGAAAAAGAGGAGGAAGAAGAAACATTGCGTAGCCACATTGATGGCTAAGGAAAACTAAGTTAGTTTATTTTAAGTTTTAGCTGTAGCATTCATGCATTCCAGTTAGCTGTAATTTTCATGTTGTTAGTGAACATTGTCGTTGCATTGTTATTGTCATCGCATTTTAATCTTAGTGCATTAGGGACAATGCGAACTTTAAGTTTAGGGGAATGCATATGGGGATTGGAAATACACCCACATTTCAAAAAAGAAAAATTTTAATGAAGCATGCAATGTTTATTTTTGGTTAATGCAAATGTGTTGAAATTTTTTTGTTACATTCGATGTTTAATTCTTGAATCATGTCAACTATCATTAAATTAGTTGGATAAATTTGAGTGAATGTTGTATATTCAATTCTTTGATGAATGATTTAGGCTGCAATAGTAATGGATGACTAGTAGCATTCCTTGTATCTTGAATAAATCTGCCTTTTACAGCTACTTATATGTATATAAAGTTATGAATAAGTGACACTCCAATGTGGGTGCATTGTGAAATGTTAAAAAGGGAACACTCCATTGCAAGCGTTAGAAAAATGAATCTAGCAAAAGGCTGTTTCTGCATAAGTGTGTGTCAGTGCAATTACATACTTCCTGGGGGCTTGTTGCACTCCATCGTTACTTCTCAGGAACAAAAGTACAATAATTTAACGATATCATTTATTCACCCAAAAAAAAATACAATAAATGATGTATTGGTAGATAGAATTAAGATTTAAAGCATGATGCTGGTTTTGATGAAGGTGCAATCTTAGTCATTCATACTTATGTATTGTCTATGCAATATTCTATCATCTGAATGTGAATCATTCATTGGATTTTTAGGTGATTAAAGTTGCTAGAATGATCATTTACCTTAGTGAATTCTTGTATAGCCTTGCCAATTTTTGTTTTACTTGAGGACAAGTAAAAACTCAAGTTTGGGGGTGTGATAGTACTAGAAAGAATATATGTTTTCTCCCTACTTATTGGTTAATTTGTTCACTTTTAGTTATCTTTAGCACATATTTTAGTTTTTTTAGTTCAGTGATTTACATTTTATGATTTAGTGGATCTTAGTTTATTTACCCTCAATTTTATCATATTTTGGTACTGATGTCGTTGCATGAGTAATTTTAGATTGTGCCCAGAATTGTGGCTGCACCTGACAGCTATCCGGATAAGAACAAAAATGTGTGAGCTGTCCAATCTGGTACAACTAACTTGTACATACAAAGGCAGCATGATTTTGATGAAAGGACATCTGTGCTATTTAGATAAATATTAATATTCACGTGAAAATGGAAAAAAATAAGGCTTTTTGGATCATCTTCTTCAACTTATCCCTTGAAGCTTTCGACTATGTCGACTTAAGCTCCGACGGACGAAACAATGTGAAAAGGATGCAGACCAGCTCTTGACGAGGAGCCCTGAGTGGGACACAAGGAGGAATAGACATATTCAAATCGAGTTGTCTAAGAATAGTATTCTCCACTTGTTTCTTTTATTTTTATTTTCTAAATGCTGGTAATTACTTCTTATTTCATGTTTGTACAGAAGTACACATAATTTTTGGGTTAAATGTTATTTTATTTGATCTTGCTTCTATTGTTTAATCTTTGGGTTTGAATGTTTTTAGCATGGAAGTGTTATTGCAGTGACAGTTCAATCTAGCAAGCATGACAATGCAAGTTGCTTGAGGATTAGAGGAATTTAATCCACTTGCTCTTAATAGTGCTCCATTTCCATCATCGGAAGGTGTGGCTAATGTGCATGTTTAAGTCTTTGATTAAATATAGAAGTTACGCTTGGTAAGATATTCATTTCAATTTAATGCATCGACAATCACCTATCCTTTTATACCTTGTGAGCACTTAGCATTCTGTTGAATATTCACGTTGGGAATCCAAGTTAGCATTTTGTTGAATATTCATGTTGGGAATCCAAGTTTATCAGTATCATATTTTATCTTACTGTTTTCAAGTTATTGCTTCGATAACTACATTCACAATTTATCTCATTCCTATCTAATTATTGCAGTGACATTGATAGACAAAAGACAACCATCCTCATGGGATCGATATGACAGACTCATATTTGTCTACTATACTTGCATCAACAGTGTATGCTTGCACATTATTGCTGTGACATTAAACAACCGATCACTTGTTGAAGAGAAAAAAAAGGAAGGCAATATGCGGTATTCTTACTTGGTGAAAACTCGTGCCAATCTAGGAATAACTTGTGACAAGATGGGAGAAATAAACGTTCATTCTTGCCAATATTGTAACCCCTCTAACCCGTCTCCATTACCAGATTAGGGTTACAGAGTATTACAGTATAATTTTAAAAAATTAAATTTAAATAGAAATAATTAATCAATTCTAAATAAAATAATAAAAAATACATTATATTTATAATAAAATACACTTACGGGCCCTAAATCGAGCCTATGAGGCCTTAAAAATAGTTTGAGAACAATTTAGGATCAAATCGAAACAATTTAGAAAATTTTAGAAAAACTTGAAACTTTTGAAAATAGGTGTCACACGGCCGTGTGGCCAAGCCGTGTGACATAGGCCAGACCATGTGAGCATTCAAAGTCAGGACACACGATTGTGTCCCAGCTTGTGTGTCCGCCCGTGTGAGCATTTGAAATAAAGCCACACGGTCGTGTCATAGGCTGTGTGCCAAACCATGTGTGCATCCGATGTTGGGTCACACGGCTGTGTCGTTGACCATGTAGCAAACTGTTTTGGATCGCATGACCATGTTGCAGATCGTGTGCCAGACCGTGTGAAACCTACACCTAAAAATAATAAGACACACGGCCATGTAGTGTGACCGTTTGTGACATACGGCCGTGTGACATGCTCGTGTCCCGTACCGTGTGTACCTTTGCTTTCAAAAAAAGGCATTTCAACCCCAATTCCTTAGATGCCATGCCATACAATAACCAAGTATAAACATGCTTTCAAACACCTATAATTGAGTCTAAAACATACATATTTCCTACAATTTATGTCTCTAACCAATGTGCCATCACTGACACTACGAAGTATATGCATATACACTAAACATTCATCTAAAACATCATTAACATATCAAACTTGTTCCATCCACAATAATACTTCTAAAGTTCTAATACCAAATCACTAACACAAAGCAACTAAATATGTCCACATTATAAGTTATCTATCTTATAAACACTTCATACATTTATAACCATAAATTTTACCAAATCCAAAATAATATCTATCAACCAAAAGTAAAACATTGACATACCACAAAAGACCATCAAAATACAAAAATGACCAAAACTATTGCATTGTAACCTAGTTACATGCCAAAAACGAACATAAGACCATTCACCAAGATTTGAAGTCAGGATCGTTACTGAATCTTGAGTCGATGTTAGATCTACTAGATATCTAACTTGCATACAACAAAACAACGTACGCTAAGTATAACTTAGTGGCGCTTCCATAATCAGAGTATTAAAACATGGTATAAGATTTTCAATTACTTAACTAAAATGCAACTCAAGTAATGAAAAGAAATATATATATTACTTCAATTCAAACATAAGAAATTTCATGAATCATTACATTTCCATTTATACATTCATTATAAAATATACAAAATTCATTTCCATCTTTAATTTCTATTATCATTTCCAATTTCACCACTTTATATTTATCTTCCCCTATTCACATGACTCGAACTTGGATACGCGGATCTAACCAACACACCAAATTTGGCACCTAGTGCCTGACGGAATAATCGGTCTAAACAAATTGTGCCCTGCGCTGGCCAATAAAATCGACAAATGGGGTGCCCAGCACTCCACGACACTTAGTCGTAAAACCCTGAACTTTTCCTATCCTGTGCCATGCCAATTATACCCAACACTGCCGAACAGTTAATAGGGTAATGTAATTCTCAATTTGTTTCATAATTCGATTCCCTAATTTCATAATACAATTTCATCAATCCAAATAATTCAATCATTTGAATATATGCTCATAGCAACATCGTTTCTTTCCACAACAAAATCAATTTCAATTTCAATTTCAATTTCAATAATACTCAATACAATCTCAATCACAAGTAACCAATTCAACCATTTCAAACATATCACGTTAAATCAACTTGTAACTTACCTTAACTCACCATATAATGCAAATGCTCAATACAACAATTTTAATAGTTTAGATTATAGAAACACACACCGTAATTTCGAAGCTACTCGTCGACGACCTTTCCTTTTTCTTTCTTACTCGAGGATTCCGGTTCAACGTTAGCTACAAGTTAAATATATATAATAAATTAAAATTTTACATACCATTTCATATTTAATGTCCTATTTCACTTCTACCCTTAAAATCTATCAAAATAACACCAAGAACTTCAATTTCTCAATAGTAGAAACTTCTATAAACCTTAACAATTCTAAAACTTTTAACATGGGTAAGCTAGCATGTAATACCCCATACCTGGGTCCAAGGCTGAGACCGGATACGAGACATTACTATCTTGAACTTTCTTAAACATGCACTTACGGGCCGTAAAATTTTGTTTCGAATTAAAACTTCTCTTTCTTAGTCTAGTCGTACATTTCATGGGCCTACGAGGCCTTAAACACATATCTGAAAACTTTCAGAATTTAATCGAAAACTTTTCCTTAAAACAGGGATCACATGCCCATGTGGCTTGGGACACGCACGTGTACCCCTAAGACACGCCCATGTCTTCCAACCATGGTCGACACTGACTGTATTCACACGGCCTTGACACGCCCGTAGACTTAGACCGTGGTCGACACTGACTATATTCACATGGCCTGGGGCACACGCCCATGTTCTGACCGTGTGTCACACACGGCCTAAACAAATGGTCGCGGGATTAGCCCGTAGTCTAATCTAACTTAAAAGTACTAAGGTGCAGGGGACGCACGGCCTAGACACAAGCCCGTGTGTCTATCCGTGTAGGCACTTGAAGGCTATTTACCAAGCCAATTGCCACCCTGAAATCAAGATCAATCTCATATTCAATCCAACAACTCAAATTACTACATCTTTCATGAACAATACTACATGCTTCATTGATATCGATAAACATACATACTTAGTCAATCTTGGCCAATCACTTAGCCACATACAAAAGAATAATAAACTTCATAGCCCATACTTTTGCCCTTTTTTAAGACATATTCTCAAAATAAAATGTTCCTATACATGCCATACTTAATATAAACATCTTGGCTATACTAAAATAGCGATTGATAGTGTGCTCCGAGCTCCAATGACTATGATCCACGAGATTAGCTTGGCAGGACTGCATGGAAAGAAAGAATAAAAGACGTAAGCATTTAGCTTAGTAAGCTTGCATATAATCCACATAGCATCATACTTGTTTAACATAAATCATTTGGTATAAACAATGGCATCATAATTTCAGCTATTTAAGCTTACTTACTCTTACTGATTCTTACATATCTCATGATACTTACTAGTCTCATGCTCGTGAGGTAAACAAGGTACCTGTATCACTTGATCACATAAATCAGCATACTTTACTATAATAATCATAATCTCTAATTCATCATTCATAACATGAATAATACTCATTTCCAACTTGATAATAGTTTTGCTTACTTAATTTTCTTGCTATCTCATTTAAGCTTTACTCATTTAAGCTTTACTCTTTTGCCCGATGAATTTCTATGAGTAACCGAGGATACTAAATCTCATCCCACATATAACTCAATGCCAAAGCCATACCCTAGATATGGTCTAACATGGGATCTCTCATCTTGGTATCGATGCCATGTCTTGACATGGACTTACTCAAAGTCTTCCTTGTGTGTTCCCTTAGGAACTTACCATTGCCATGTCTTGACATGGTCTTATTTGGTATCTTTACTCATGAACTGGTCAATGCCGAGCCTTGGCTTGGACTTATTTGAAATCTTCCTTGTTACTCACCAATGCCATGCCTTGGCTTGGACTTACATGGGATCTCTATCTCATGATAGCTTTTCAATGCCAAGTGCCATGCCTTGGCTTGGGCTTACATGGGTCTTCATCTCATAATAACTCTTCAATGCCAAGACTTGTCTTGGACTTACATGATAACTTTTCTTGATTGCCGATGCCATGCCTTGGCTTGGTCTTATACGGACTTTCTTATCTCATGTGGTAGATCGAGTATCCTAGGTAATTCAACTTCAATCAGGACTTTCTCATGCTTAATCTCATTGATTTCTTTATTTAACATAGCATTAAGCATTTCTATGGTAATAATGTACATTATACTAAGCAATTCAATGATAGTAATCATAAAGCTTAGAAATCATACAACCGTACCTCGATATACAGAATGTATGTAGATATGCAATTTAGTCCTCGACTTTGTTCTTGCCTCGGTTTTGATCCAAGCTTCGTTTTTCTTGATCTATAATAATAGTTTAGATCATTTAATAATCGCATTGACTAAATTGACTCTTAACTCATACTTTGGCAAAATTACAATTTTGCCCCTAAACTTTCTCATAATTACACTTTTGCCCCTAGGCTCGTAAAGTGATTTTCATTAAACTTTCTAACTCTTCATGATCAGCCAATTCATTGTCTTAACTATAGAAATAACCAATTCTCACTATTTCTACCATGTATGACAAATTTCATAACTATTACAAACTAGTCCTTACTAGCATTTTTCATGAAATTCATTTAGGAAAAGATGTTTATCTAACATCAAACTCTCATAATCTTTCTTAAAACATCATTTTACAAACATGTCATACATGGGTAGATTTTTGAACATGCATCTTAGCTCATCTTATAGCTAAAATTAGCTAATTCATAATACGATGACTCCAAAAATACGAAGAATATTAAAAACGGGGCTAAAATGAACTTACTAGCAAGCTTGAAAAATTGAAGAACCCTAGCTATGGCTTCAAATTTTCGACACTTGGGGAAGAAGATGAGAATGATTTTTGTCATCTTTTTTCCTTATTAATCATTTAATTTATAAATGACCAAAATGCCCTTCTCTTTACAATTTCACCATTTACTAACTCATGTCCATTTTTGTCCAAAAATTATAATTTGGGAAAATTTCTATTTAAGGACTTCTAATTAATATTCTAAAGCTATTTCATATAAAAAGTTTCTAGAAACTCATGTTTTGAAACTTTTGCAATTTAGTCCTAATGGACCCTTAAATGGAAATTTCCATAAAATTTCTACATGAAACTTTCATATCATCATGCAAACATCTCAAATACCTTAAAAACTAATTTTACTAACTCAGATTTGTGGTCTCGTACCATTATTCCGGCTAGGCCCTAAATCGGACTGTTACATAGCACATGATCTTAGGTTTCCAAAGACAAAATTTATGCAAAAAGGACCAAAATATACTAACCACTTATGCTCCAAAAGCATGCTTCAATGGTTGAACCTCCTCTAATTTTCCTATTTGACTAATGCATGAAGAAAAAGAAAGCTTTTCTTTTTCTTTTTCCAAGCACTAAGGTTATCAATTTTATTATCTCTTATTTACTAACTTAAATGTTATAATATAATTAACATATAATGTAACAGCTCGATTTTGGGGCTAGTCGGAACAGTGGTTTTGAGACCACTAAACCGAAGATAGGGAAAATTATTTTGATGATATTTTGTGTTATGGTAATTATATATGGCTATGTGGAAATTTTGGTGCTTTAATTTTAGCAATAGCATGCTTAATTGTGAAAAAGGACTAAATCGCATAAAGTGCGAAAGTTCTATTTTTTAAGGTAGAGGTGTCAAATAGCCATAGAATGTTAAATTGGAGGTCCTTAAAGTTCAATTAGGCCATTAGGAGGGCATGGCCGGCCATAGGAATGAAGGGAGACAATAGCATTAAATGTTGGTCAAATTTGGTGGAGATTAGGTGATAAAAAATGACTAAAATAAGACAAAAAGATGAGATATCATCTTTTACTATTCCTTCTTTTTCTACCACCGAAATTTGAAGGGAGAATAGGGGTTTTTGAAGTTCAAAATTTCAGCTACATTTCATCCTTGCTAGTAAGTCAATTTGATGATTATTTTTGATGATTTTTTGTACTTTTGGAGTCCCCAAAGCTTAAACTACCTAATGAAGGGACTAATTTGTGATATGGTTGAAAGTCTAAGGACTTGCCATGAGAGTAGTTATGTTGTTAGCTGAGTTTTTATGGAAGAAAATGAATGTTAGGGAGATGAGAAACAACTTTGGTGAAAGGTGTAGTCATGAAAACACCAAAATGGGACCAAGTTGTAAAAGTTGTGGTTTTGTAATAAATACATGAAATAGATGAATTTGTGAGTAGTTGTAGAAGGAATAAATGTTCATCTAGGCTTGTTTAATGAGAAAATAAGATGAAAAATGATTTACGAGCCTAGGGGCAAAATCGTAATTTTGTCATAGTACAAGGGCAAAATGGTCATTTTTGCCTAAGTATAGATTTTGATGCATTATGATCATAGAATGATCTAAAAGAATGAATTTTATTGTTATAGATCAAGAAGAGCACGGAATTAACCTTAACCGGGGAAAAGGCAATGTTACAAATTAAACCGTTAGTTGACACGTTTTGCACCGAGGTAAGTTTATATGTAAACGATGTATTTTATATACACATTATTATTGTTGATTGGTACATGGCATGATTGAGGACATGTATGATTCAAGTGCATTGAATTTCATACTTATTGTATAGTTTCGTATGAATGACGAAATAATCATGTAATTGTGTAATAATTATACTTGTCGGTGGGTAAAGTGTGATACCACCTTATTACTTAACTACGATGGGTTGTGTGCGATACCATCATTTATATCGTTATTTAGTAGGCTATGTGCGATACCACTGTAACTATACTATCCTTTTTGGTGGGCTTTGTGCGATACCACCCTATTAACGATTGATGGTGGGCTTTGCACGATACCACCCTATTAACAATTGATGGTGGGCTAAGTGCGAAACCAATGAGTAATTTGGCATTATGGTTGGATTAGCGAGAAATTACAATGTGTTGTATTACGAGAATTTGTGTTGTTAAGTGCAGGAATGTAAGTGATTGAATGTATGCAACAAGCTTGTGATTTGGTTGGAATGTGGTAAGGGATAAAATGAGTAAGCATGAATGTGAATGTGGATTGCCTTTGTTTAGTAAAATGATATTTGTTGTTTAGCTCATACTATGGTGTTATTTCTTTACATGTAAACTTACTAAGCTTAAAGCTTACTCCCCTTCTCTTTTCCCTTATTTTATATAGTTTAAGAGCCAAGCCGGGATACGCAGATAACCAGAAGATTGCCCACACTATCAGCTCACCTCGGTATATCTAGACTTAGTGATTTTGAGTATGGCATGTATAGGGGCTAGACTAGGTTCATTATTTTGTTATTTTGGCCAAGAATGTGTTGGCCCCCTTTTATGGGAAACTCTTGTGTACATAGCCTTAGTGTTGGCATTTTGTTATATATGAAAAGATGTAGTTAATCATGGAAGTTTATTTTGCAAAATATGAGTTGCTTGATGATATGTTGAATGGATCCATGTTATGTGAGCTAAAGGGGTGAAAAGAGCTTGGCAAATAGCCTTGTTCTTGTCCACACGGGTAGGCACACAGGCGTGTGTCTAGGCCGTGTGTGACACACGGTCAGCCCCATGGGCATGTGACTTGGCCGTGTGTCCCCTGCATGTTGGTGTCGTAAGTCAGTGTCAACCACGGGCTAGCCACACGGGTGTGTGCCTAGGCTATGTGACCCTTATGAGGTTGCTGACGTCACAAACAGAATACCTAAGTTTTTACACACAGGCAAGGACACGGGCGTGTTTAGGCAGTGTGGAGCACACGGGCCAAGCACACGGGCGTGTGTCCAGCCGTGTGAAAACCCCTGTAGGTTCGAAATTGTAACACCCCAAACCCGGCCCACAAGCCTCGACCGGATCTAGTATGTCACGGAGCAAAAACGGTTTGAAAAGTTCAATGGAAGTTTTCAATAAAAAGGTGTTTGCTAAAATTTAGATGGGTTGGCTTGATAAATACGATAGAGTTGAAAACTTTCCCTTTTCCTTTGAAACCATTTAATTACTTAGGTTTTAAAGCATTAGAGTCATAGGTGACTTAGGAAATTTTGTTACCCGGTGATAACTATTTTTTTGAAAATGCCTACGAGTACATATTTTGAAAACATTATCTTGACCGATTTGCTTGACAGTTCATAAGTTCATCAGTTACGTAAATAAGTAAAGCAACTACTTAAACATCCAACATAATAAGCGGCCATATTACAACCCAATCGAATTTTAGTGAATAGTAACTTAAAGCGGGAAAAATAAAGTGTTAAGTTCACAAAACAAACATGGCCGCCTCGAGCTCTCCCCGGCTCCGCATCCGCACTCTACTCACCTGCAAGATGATATGGGAAGGGGTGAGTCACCATGACTCAGTGTATAAATCTCTAATCCTGAAAATACCACTCATACACAAGATATTAGTATGACATGCAATTATGCAACCCAACCTAGCCATCCATGCTCCTTTTCTACCCCGTGTGGTACCAAACCACTGGTGGTGCCAAACCACTGGTGACCTGAAGTCACAATATCCGTCAATACGTGTGGTGCCAAACCACTGGTGGTGCCAAACCACTGGTGACCTGAAGTCACAATCAAATGATGGGGCCAACCCATCGTGTGATACCAAATCACTGGCGTCGATCCCGTATCTCAAATGTGGGGCCAACCCACGGTGGCACTAAGCCACAGGGACGAGACGCTATGAGGTGCCAAACCTCTGGAGGTACCAAACCTCTGGTGACCGTAGTCACAATGTGTTACCAAAACACTGGTGTCCGTCGACACGAATATTACTCCCTCTCATCAATCCCACCATCATCATGCTCATATCATAAGTATCATGATCCCATATATCATGCAAACGTATATAGCATAGCATTTCACAGCATATGATGGCATTTACAACATATATCGTAAATCGAATAATAAGGGACTTACCCAAAAACCAAGCTTATACCCACTAGGCAAAGTTACCACATGAGAGGTTATTAATATCATCAATTAACAGTTTATACTAATAAAGTGTGTAAGAGCTTACACACCTATTTAATCGAAGGTTTAACTAGCAAATCCCGTGCCTATGCGATATTACAGAAGTCCCGAATTAGTCCTCGAAATGTTCCTTGATTAGCACTAACCAACGTGATTTGAAGACCCGGAACTTCAGATTCCTAGCCGAAAAGTCCCCTCCTAAAAACATAGTGCAAAAATCGGTTACTCAAGAATACCAAGAATGGCCTTTGGCCGAAATTCTTAACTACTTCTAAGCTTACCGAAATCCCAAGTTATTGTTCGACTTGTTGAGATCCTCAGAAGAATCAAAATCCAAAGTGCTCCTTGGTGTTGGCAAAATATTCGGCCTTCACAAAGTAAAGAAAGCAGAACGATGTCATGAGTTTTTGGCCAAGAACAAGTTGAAAGGAAGGATAACAAGGCCAAGGAAATTTCGGCACCCTCTTACTCTACTCAAAGCCGAATGCAAATGCTCCTAGCGATGTCCTTAATTTGGCCATGAATAATTTGGAAAGGAAGAAGATAACTCAAAGCCTAGGCACCTCTTTGCCAAAAGAAACCGATTATCCAAGCCTTTCAACCCTCCTTCACTCGGCCATGCACAAAGGGAAGAAACATAGCTATGCTGAAGAAATTTGGCCCAGCTTCCTTCTTGTCTAAAACACCTTCAAACCGAGAGTGTCAAGCCTCTCCTAATTCCCCTATTCGGCTAGCACAAAATGAAGTAAGAAACACCAAGAGTTTCGGCCATGCTAAGCTTTTGCCAAACCTTATGGCCGGCCATGCTTCCTCCTTGTTTTACTTGCCCAACACCAAAGAAAATAATAAAACCTTATTTGTTAAAACATTCTCCCATCTCCATTGGAAAAAGAGTGCACCCTTATTATTGTTTAATGTTCCCACAATATTCTCTCCATATTCAACAAATAAATTAAGAGGAAAGCAAATTAACCCATGCTTCAAAAAAAAATAAGATACAATACTAAAAGAATAAAAGAAACATGCAGCCAACAAGTCTTGTTTCCCACGCGTGCATGTGCATGCCAATACCCAAAACACGCCGGCCAAAGCAAAAAGGAATGCTTCCAGGCGCTGCGCATGGGTTTCGAACCCCGGACCCGAAACAGTCCTCTCCAAGCTTTAGCCACTCGGCCAGCTTGTCTTTCATGACATAATGCGTCAGAAATTCCTCTTAAACACTCGGTCCCTGGCTCCTGCACGCATTAATGCCAGAGACAAAAAGGACAAAAAGCACGTTCATGCGCCACCTTCGGGTCTCGAACGCGAGACCTGAGGCCGAATCCCCCACGCTTCAACCACTCGACTACTGGCATTTCATGACATGATTCGGCAAAACTTTCTTTTAAACCTATGCTTCATTGATCCCCAAATGCTTAAATGCTAAGCAGAAAAAAAAAAATGCTCGCGCGTCCCCAAGGGTGCTCGAACGTGCGACCCCGAACTGCAATGAACCACTACGCCCCTGGCCACTATGCCAAGGCATCAATTGTGACATGAACCCATCTCAATTTCCTTTTGAGCCTTCCTTCGCGTTGACGCCAAAACCAAAATTAAACTTGCCTTGCGCTTTCGTCAGGACTCGAACACGAGTCCTTGAGGCAGCAATTGGACATCACGCCCCCACGCCACTCGGCCAGGGCATTCAATATGCCACAAGCCTGCTACAATTATTATTTAAACCCTCCTTCGCCTAACACTCCTTCAGCGCCAAAAATAAAACTTCCTCCACGCAACTCGAACCCTCGCCTAGTCGCGCCTTCTAGCCTTCTTTGCAGCTCCCTTACCACTCCGCCAGCCATGCTCTTGTGTCAAAACTCGCCCTAATTTAATGATAAGGCTTATACACTTAGCCCTTTCCATCCCAAGCACTTAAAGAACCTTCTTAACCCTATACCCGGCTAACTCGGGATTTTGGCTAAACCATGATATATGCATTTAAGTCAGGAAAACCCACAATAAATACTCGTATGGCAAATGACCCCTAAAGCAGGATGTTACAGAAATGAAAATAAATCCCACATGGGGTAGGGATATGGGCGTGTGTGACCACATGGCCTACTCACATGGGCGTGTCCCATTCCACACAGGCGTGTGGCACCTGTTTATGTGAAAAAATTATAAGATCGTAAATGTCTCCGGTTGGGTTCCGAAACCCCTCATATGTATGTTTAAGGCCTCGTAGGTCCTTAATGAGGTGTGTTGTGATGATGAAAGAGAAATGTCAAGTTGGGATTGAAGTGTGCAATTAAGTAGATTAAGTCCGGTAATGCCTCGTGCCCGGTTCCGGCATAGAACATGGGTAAGGGGTGTTACATATAATATATATAATACCCCCGTAATCATCTAGACCTATATAATAATGGTCTATTTATTTAATAAGTCCCTTAATCTAATCCCACATTGTAATTTAATATTAATTACTACTTTTATTACTTATCACATTTAGTCCATCTACTTAAATTAAAACCCAATTTCCATAAAACTACCTAACTGAATTCCAATTTACTTTCAAGATAACTTCATAGTTTTTCACTAACGATCTGTACGAATCTAGTTTATAAAAATGGGGTCCCAAAACTACACTTTTCGACACCACTAACTTTTGGGTCGTTACAAATAAACTGAGAAGATGTTGGAGCCTCACTTGTAGGAATCGGTTGATATGGCCCAAACCTAATGTAAGCTAGATGAACTTCATCCTATTGATTTAGAGGATAATCCCAAATAAATTTTCGAAGTCCCGGATCACATTCTAAATAAGAAGCATCAAACTCCTTTGTTTTGAATCTCGGGACCTTACAAGGATGTTTAGGAACTTGAGAAGACCCGATATCTCGTTCAGGAGCTTGGGAAGTCTCGATATTTCGTTCAGGAGCTTGTGATTGAAAAGACTTCATATGTCATTTAGGAGCTTGGGAAGATCCGATATTTGATTTTTATCCACTAATAAAAAAAAGTTGAGGGATCGATTGATTATTATTGCTTTCTGACACCCTTTTCTTGAAAAAAAATTGATCTTTTTGTTGACCATAATTTAATTGAAAAACCTGAAGACTGTAATAATATATTAAATAACAACATATTAGGAAAAAGAAAAAAATAATAAGTCATATAAATAAAGAACATAATTTATGCAAAAATATTTACTAAGAGGATTTTTGCGTAATGAGCCGATAGGAAGATAATTTGTATTTTTTTACTCTATGCTCTCAGTCTCAGCTTCAAATTCCATTCTTTTTCTTTTGGTAGTGTCGGCACATTACTAGAGGAAGATAATTCCTTAACAAGACATACAAATCAAATTTCAAGAAAGTTACTAAACTAATATGTAAGAGTATGGGCCAAAATCAATTAATTCTGAAATTTAACTTTAAAGTCTATATTGAGCCTCTAAGTTTAGTCTTTCAAGGTCCATCCCACATTAATATTTTATTATTATTAAATTTATATAATTAAAAACTAACAAATACTTTGTTAATATAAAGTATAACCTTATGGCTTAAAAGGGCGAATAATATGAAATACAATTTGGCCAAGGGAGGTGAATGTTATACAATGTGGACACCGAATCTAAAATACAAGATAATTTATATATATAATTCAAAAGTCTCAAAATTTCAAGGCACCCCCTAGATCTATCCTTGGGAATACTAATTGTAAATTCTAAAGTAAAAGTTAAAATGCTTATGTGTAACTCAAGCAACAATACTTCTGGTTGCAAAATAAATTATTTCATTTAAGATTATTTTCAAATCGATTTGATATCTTTATTATATCGATTTAAAATCATGTATATATTAATATTTATTAAAATTTTGAAAGTTTTTCATAAAATAAATAGTTAAAATTTTTATATTACATCAGATTTGACATGCATGATCTATATAAATGGAATATGAAATATAATGTCTAAATCATTAAAATATTAATCAAACAAAAAATACACAAAAGGTTGGTGTAAGTCGATCCCTCTTCTTAAGAAAAGTAGTTATAGCATGTTTGGTTGGGGGTTTATGAATAGATTCCAACCCAATTCGGTGTGCCCACCACCAAACATTAGTTTGGTTTATTGTAATAATCTATTACGGTCTGCATGGAATAGGGCCTTATTTCGAGAAAAGGCAACATAGGTATTCCATTTCCTCACCACTGAATGGTGATTTAGCCCATTTGGAATAAAATTTTTTCCCCATTTTCATTTTTTGCCCATAACCTTTCTGAAACCCTTCTCCCTCAACTCGACAGCCCCTCTCACCCAACCTCCCTTGCTTGCTTTGCCTTCGACCACTTCTGTTCCTTCGCTCTTTCACGTTGGTCGATTGAAGCCACGAGTTCCTCCTATTTTTTCTTCTTTTTCTTTTCCCTTTCATTATTTAATCACGTCAGTTAATATTACTTTAAAGCCATCAGTTCTTCTTAAATTCAAAACAAATGTTAAGTTTTTATTCAACTTTCTCATGGGATTTGTTATTTATGTGTTTTTTTTTATTTTCTCTTTGTGTTTAATCTAAGATGAAAATGTAAATATTGTACTGATTTATTTTTCTAAATCCAAAAATTAGGGCTTCGAATTGCACTATTATCCCTTAAGTTGTTTTGTTGCTAAAAAGAACAAACTTGCTCAAATGCATACTTGAAATCCAACTATCCATTCTATTCAGCTACTTCCTATTGAAGGGCTATCCTTTCCTAGGTTCGATCCTTTTTTCTTTTATGCCTAAACTCTAGAAAAACCATATATGGTGTAATGTATGACTTTACTGTTTCTGTTGTTTTTGTCTATTTTCGTTATTTGTTGTGTGTATGCACAATATCTTTCACTTAATACTTAAAAATAGAGTATATTATGATTCATTAAGTTCTTGTGTTTTAATTTTCATTCTTACCCATACCTTGATAAGAATAAGAAGTTGATTTTGGCAATTTTGGACAATCAAAATCTTGGAAAACTTGTTGATTGTGCGCAGTAAGTGATTTATAAATTTCAATTTCTTCTTTTATCTACCTTAGTGGCGCATGCAACATCTTTAAGTTAATGTTTGAGGTTTATTATATATGTTTGTTTTAAGTTGAAAGTGGCTTTTTGAAAGTGCTAGATGCCGTAGGATGTATTATGGTTCATGTACATCAAACTGAAGTATTTAATGTTATTATCAATTAGTTGTAAATTCTTCATTCTTCCTAGATAATTGTGTGTGTTTTTAGTTGAAAGTGGGACTCGAATCAAGAGTTTCCTAGATCCAAACTGGGATAAGTCTTTTACGGATATGTTTGAGCCTTGTAATGAGATGAATAACTGATGCCTTTCTTGATGTTCAGGTGAAGTAGTATAACTAGCATGTTGTGGAGCCGGGGAAACTGATAATTGTATTTAGTGCTCCAGAATACCCACAATTTTAGGTATCTTCATTATCTTCAATACTTTAATTGTTGTCCCTTAAGAATTAAATGCCTGATGTCTGCATTGGTCTTGACAACAAATGACAAATTATGTACATGTTTTGACTTAAGTTTCATCCACAACTTCCTTTTGAATATTTTCTATGGATCTGTACCTAGATTATATATTATTGTTACTTTTTTGTGGTTATGTGGATGTCTTCTGATATCATTGAAGTGTTTTAGGAGGTTTGAATGCCTATTAATGTATCGTTTACCTTCCATATTTGAAGTAAATAGTTGTTTTGTTTCTTGGACATGATTGGTTTGTGTTTTTTATGCATGCAAGTGAGGTAACTGTATGTGATGATACTGATACCTGTTTAAGATCTGGGTCTAGCAGATAAGTATATCTATCTATTTAATGTTGGTGTAATATATAAATGAAAACTATGGATAAGACTGAATAAAATTGGATATTATCTTTTAATTTTCAACCGAACTAACCTATTTGAGTTATGACGAATCATTACGTATCATTTTATTTGGTTGACAAGTCTTCTTCTCCAAAGTCTATTGTTACTTAATTTTCATCAAAATCCAGCTACATAATAAAGGAAAATTGTTCCTTTTCATTCCACAATTTTTATTCTTATATTCTCAATTTTGGAATCTGAATTATATATAGAAAATAAATTCAAATTTTAATGGTTGAGAAGTATGAAATTATAAGATATATGTTTTACTTTCTGATGAAAAATATTTTTTTATTAACTTTTGATATTTTTAATCGAATTACAAGTTATATATGAGAAGTAGAAGGATTAACTGAGGTGAGCGCTATCGTGTGTTGAGTAAAATTCTTGACTATCTAACGCAAATGCTCATTTTCTTTAGTCTACCCTTTTCAGTGTGATTGGAATGGGAGAGAAGATTTCCTTTCGACCATTAAAAATCATGATTGTGTTGGTGATGTTTTGGTAACTTTTTGTATATGTAATATTTGGATGGTAAGATGTCATTAGTAGAATGCTACAGACTATTGTAACTTTTTGATGTTATAAAATTTAGACTTTTTTACCCAAATATTATAAAATAAAATATTAAAATAAAAAATAATAGTAACCTGTTAAACAGAAAAAACAATATTTTATTAGTGGTGCCTTACCAATTAGCGACACCGAATATATACAGGTTTAGTATAGACCAGCTTTTAAAATACGGATATAGGTCCAAAAGGGTGGTGTCATTTAGTAGGCAACACCAGTCACACCTCTCTAACAAACGGCATCTATGCCAGTCAAGATGTCCTAGCGGTCAGACGTGCGCAATGGTGCAGTGTTTGGTCCCATCAATGCACAGGAAGGGAGAAGGAGAGCAGATTTGGGGGACCTTATAACCATTACCCCCCTTTATAGAGAAGAAAAAGAGAAGTAGTTAAAAACAAAAGAAAGTAGTAGAAAAGAAGAGAGGGAGAAGAAAGAAAGGTAAAAAGGAAAAAAAATAGTAGAGAAGATTGAAGGGAAAGAAAGCCAAAAGAAAGAAAGGAGAAACAAAAAAAAAAAAAAGAAAGGAGAGTAAAGAAGAGCAAGGAGAAGGTATGTTTTTTTTTAATAGAGGGGATTAGTAACAATTATAAATTATTTGTTTAGTTTATTGTGATTTGTGATTTGTTATGAATGTAAATTTTTATGTTGTTTTTAATTTATTTTAAAGTTATTTTTTAGTAATTATTATAAAATATTTGTTTAGTTTAATGTTTATTGTGATTTATTATGAATGTAAATTTTATTTTTTTTAATTTATTTTAAAGTGATTTTGTTAGTAATTAATTTTATTTGCCGTGTGGGGAGTGCACCATCACTTTGCAATATGTTGCACTGCAACTCGGGATCCCCATCAACAGGATTGCAGTCACAGGCGTAAGTTTGATCTCTAAGTTGACCGCCCTTTGCTATAACTTATTGAGACGCTCGCTCAGTGAGGGGAAATTTATGGATTTGAGGTTTTCATGGCTGAAGGCCAAGTTCGAGCATTTACCAAGTACTGCCACTAAACAGGAGGTGATGTGCATCGTTCGAGCATACATTATGCACATTATAGGGTTGTATTTATGCCGGATACAAACACAACAAGGTCCACTTGATGCACTTACATCTATTATCTGATTAGCATAACATTCATTTGTATAGTTTGGGTTCTGCAGTGCTAGCTATGTTGTATCGTGAACTTTGTCGAACGACAAATCCTTCTATCGTGGACATAAGCAGATGCCTCATATTGCTGCAGTCTTGGGCACTTTACCAGATGTCATTCTTAGCATCATTTAGTCACCAAGCATATGTACTTCCACTCGTGGATAGATGATAAAATTTTACCCATTATAGCAATTATTTGACATTTTTTTCTAATGATATTATTCTAACAAGTTTTTTATTTTCGTAATTGGAGTACTAATCTAGGTATCGGGAGGTCACACATGGTTCTGATATACCGTCCAATAATTGAGAATCATGCCGGAAAAGGGGTAAGTTATTCCAATATTCGTGACATGTTATTACTTTACTCAACCAGTGTTAATATATAACCATGTTATTAATTGTGCAGTTCATCTAGATACCCTATTCCTTCTCAAAAATTATTGCTATTATTCCCTCGTTTGTGCACATCCACTTATACCTATGGTGCATTAATGCACCCATTATCAATTTCCAGACAGTGGAGTGGTATAACAGGGATCAAGCGCTCCGACAGTTCGGTTGCATAAAGTATATCCCCGCACCGCCAATTGTGCAGTTCATCTGGATACCCTATTCCTTCTCGAAAATTATTGCTATTATTCCCTCGTTTGTGCACATCCACTTATACCTATGGTGCATTAATGCACCCATTATCAATTTCCAGACAGTGGAGTGGTATAACAGGGATCAAGCGCTCCGATAGTTCGGTTGCATAAAGTATATCCCCGCACCGCCAATACAGTTGGGGAACATCCACGGGATTAACAAGAGGGGGAAACATGGAAATAATTTGGTGGTAGTGCATCAACAATATATTGCAGTGTGGAACAACCTGATGGGGCGGAGACCTCAGATAGATCTTTCTTTTGATCTGAAACCCTTTTTAGAGTACATACAGTGTATTCTAAGATGGGGAAACCGTATTTATTTGGTGGGCAATCAATGGTAGTCCCCCTGCACATGACATGACTTGGCAACCCTCCAGTCCCATTTCACATCTTCCTCCTACACTCGAGCCAGAGCCATCGCCCGAACCTGAGCCAACGCCTGACTTCGAGCGGTCTTCTACACAGTCTAGGGATAGTTCTTATAATCCGAGCTACTGTGATTTTTGCTTTGAAAATATGGAGACATTACTTGTATGGTAAAAAATTTTATATACAGGTCATAAATGTCTCAAGTATCTTCTGTCACAAAAGGAATTAATTTTGAGACAGCGTCGATGGATAGAACTTTTGAAAGATTATGACTGTCATTGACTATCATCCGGGCAAGGCTAACGTGGTAGCTAATGCATTGAGCAGAAAAGCAGCAATTGAATTGCGAGCAATGTTTGCACAGCTCAGTATTAGTGATGATGGAGGTTTATTGGCCAAATTAAGAATCAAACCAGTGATGTTTGAACGAATCAAGTCAGCTTAGTTAGAAGATGATAAGTTAATGAAGAAGAAAGAAATGGTTCAGAATGGCATAGCAAAGAATTTCAGTATTGATGAACATGATTGTCTGAGATTTCATAATCGAATCTGTGTTCCAAATGTTTTAGAATTGAAAGAGTTGATACTTCGAGAAGCAAATGATAGCCCTTTTTCTTTACATTTCGGAGGAACGAAAATGTATTATGATCTACGGGAATTATATTGGTGGCCAGGTATGAAGAGGGATATAGTAGAATATGTGGCTAAATGTTTGACATGTCAGCGAGTAAAGGCAGAACATCAGGTTCCTACTAGACTACTTCAGCCTATTAATATTCCTGAATGGAAATGGAACTGCATTACAATGGATTTTGTAACGGGGTTACCATTGTCAGCCAGTAAGAAAAATGTCATTTGGGTGATTGTTGATCAACTTACAAAGTTAGCTCATTTTATAGCAGTCAGAACTGATTGGTCACTCCAGAAACTTGCTGAAGTTTACATTCGGGAGATCGTTAGATTACATGGTATTCCGGTATCGATAATTTCTGATCGGGATCCACGATTCACATCGAGATTTTGGAGACAGTTGCATGAATCTTTTTGCACTCGACTTCACTTTAGTACAACTTTTCATCCACAAACTGATGGACAATCTGAGCGGGTTATTCAGATTTTAGAAGACATGCTTCAAGCTTGTGTTATTGACTTTGAATCAGGTTGGAAACGTTATTTACCATTGCCCGAATTTGTATACAATAATAATTTCCAGTCAAGTATTCAAATGGCTCCGTATGAAGCTCTATATGGACGTAGATGTAAATCACCTGTATGCTGGATAGAATTGAATGAAAGAAAAATGATTGGACCGGAGTTGATTCAGGAAACTGAAGACACTATCAAGAAGATACGAGATAAACTAAAGACAGCTTTTGACAGACAGAAATCATATGCAGACTTGAAACGTCGAGACATTGAATATTCTGTTGAGGACAAGATATTTCTTAAAGTATCACCTTGGAAGAAAATATTGAGATTTGGTCGAAAAAGAAAATTGAGCCTTCGTTTTATTGGGCCATATGAGATTATAAAGAGAGTTGGGCCAATTGCATATCGTTTGGCTTTGCCTCCAGAATTATAGAAGATTCACGATGTTTTTCATGTTTCTATGCTTAGAAGATATAGATCAGATCCTTCTCATGTTATTTTGACAGAGAATATAGAAATTTGACTTGATTTGTCATATGAAGAAGAACCAATTAAGATATTGGCCCGAGAAGTAAAAGAGTTACGTAATAAACGGGTTCCACTAGTGAAAGCGTTATGGCGAAGTCATAGTGTTGAAGAAGCGACTTGGGAACCGGAAGAAACTATGAGATCTCAATACCCCCACCTCTTTTCAGGTAAATTTCGAGGACGAAATTTATTAAGGGGGAGAAATGTAACGACCCAAAATTTACGGGTATCGAAAAGTACATTTTTGGTCATTGTTTCCGTAAAATAGATTCGTAAATATTTATTAGAAATATTTACAAAGTTGATTGTGTGATTAATTAAGTTTTGGTTAGTTGAATTAGCTAGAATTAAGGATAATTAGGTATAAGGATTAAATTGAATAAATTGTGAAAGATTAATTATAGATTAAAGAAAAGTTGAAGGATTAAATTAGTAAATAAACCAAAATGTGACAATTGTTTGGTGTAGATGATGACATGTGGTAAATTAAAATTCATATATTAGTAATTATTATACATTTACTTATTATATAAGTAAATGTTATTTTATTATTTTATTACTATTATATTATATTATATTATATTATATTATATTATATTATATTATATTATATATATTATATTATATTATATTATATTATATATTATATTATATTAAATAGTTAAGTTAAGTTAAAATAAAAGAAATAAAGCAAATGAAATAGAGAAACAAACAGAGAAACAAATGAAACAGGGGAGAAAGAAAGGAGAAAGAAAAGAAAAAGGAAAATTAAGGATTTTAGGGTTTAAAGCTCAAGTGGTAAGTCAATTTAGTCCATTTTCTTGTAATTTTGATGTTTTTGGAATCCTAGAACTAGATACTACTTGATATAAGTGGAAATTTTGAAAGATAGTTGATTTTTAGATGTGGTTTATGTTGAATTAATTGAAGATTTTGGGTTAGAATTGATAGAATTTGTAAGTTAGAATTGAGAAAAGGATTGAATTGTAAGTTAAATCATAAGTTTTTATGTAGTAGGGACTAAATTGAAAGAATTTCAAAATTATGGATTTAGGATGAAATTGAGGATTGAAGTTAGTTTTAAGTGAGAATTGAATGAAAATATGAAATAGTTTTGGAAAGAATAAAACTAATATTGATTTAAGGACTAAAATTGGAATTTAGTCAAAAGTTGTGTATAAATTGAATTAATTAATATAAAATTGTATTGTATTGATAATTTTTAATCGTTTAAATTCCGTAGTTAATGTTGAGCCGGAAGCCTCGACTAGGAAAGGAAAAGAGAAAGTCAATGAGGATTAGCTCGGAAAATACGGTTTGTATTTCTATAATTCGAAAACTAAAATTATTGGTTGTATTTATTATTATGTATGGTAAGTGAAATTGAGGTGAGTTTGATATATTGATATTGAATTGAATTGCTTTGTGAACATATGTGTATGATTGAAAACTGTATTCAATTGGAATTGATTGAAATTGAATTATGAATTGAAATACCCTATTAACAATGTCGGGCTAAGTCGAATATAGTTGGCATGCCATAGGATTGGAAGTGTTCAGGGTTACTTCGACTTCGAGTCGATGAGGCACTATAAGTGTCGTTTTACTGTTATTACTTCGAATAAATCTAATGAGGTGCTGAGTATCGTACTGTTACTATTTTACTTCGGCTTGGCCAATGAGGCACAGAGTGTCGTACTGGTGCGTTGGTTGGATTCGTGTGTCTGTCGAAGTCAGAGTTGTGTTAATAGGGATAAGTAAATGAATTGGTTAAATTGATTGATATTGAATGATATTGAAATTGAATTGAATACATTATGGTGAAATGCTATTGAATAGCATCTATGAAATTGAAAGTGTTACGAATGATGTGTTTATGAAATTTGATTATTTATTGAATGATTTTTGTTATGTGCAATTATGTATTAAACATTTTAAATTTTTATTAATAAGTATTCAGATTATAGAAATACCACTGAGTTATATACTCAGCATACAACTTGTTTCCGTGTGCAGGTTAGGTTAAAGTCAGATTGTTGAATCAGCATCCATAGCCGATCCTGAACTCAAGCACGTGGTGAAGTATTTTCTCTTTTGAAAATGGCATGTACCTAGGTTGTCTTTTGATGTCATTTTGTGATGAGAATATTAATAGTGTATAAGATGATAGATTGATCTAAATATATAAATATATGTCTTATAATATGGTCATTTATATGGTTTAGTTTGAATTGGTTGAAAAGTATTTTAATGAATTGATTAGATAACTTATGTTAGATATTAATGAACATGCATTAGTTAAATTATTATATTGATAGTTCTAACATGTTTTAGATGTATTTAACTATGTTTTGGACTGGTTGAAAGATTGGATTTTGAGTTGCTTGTCATTTAAGGTTTGCAGGGTTGGTAAACTTGTTGTATAAGGCTTATTTTGAGTCCACACGGCTTAGCACACTGGCGTGTGATAAGACCGTGTGAGCCACGGTGCTTAAACATGGGCGTGTGGTTAGGCCGTGTGTCCCCTGCAATTTTAATTTCTTAAAGCAGAATGCTCAGGTTTTGCCACACAGGCAGAGACACGGGCGTATGTCTTAGTCGTGTGAGGAACACGGCCTGATACAAGGGTATGTGCTTTGGCCGTGTGAAAATTGCACCTAATTTTCGATAAAATAAATTGACCACACGGTCTAGCACACGGGCGTGCCCCTAAACCACACAGGTGTGAGCCTTGCATCTAGGAAAAAATTTGAAATATCTCGAAAAATTCTCTGATCTTCCAATTAAGTCTCGATTCATTTTAAATACATATATTGGGCCTCGAGGACCCATAAAAAAGACAATATGATTAATTTATAAAGTGTAGGAAATTTAATTTATTTAATGTTCGTAATTGATCTGAATTGTCCGATAATGCTCCATAACCCTGCTCCGGCGATGGATAAGGGTTAGGGGGTGTTACACAAATGTACTGTTAGATTGAAGTCTTTTTTTTTTTACTTTTTCAATCTCAACTAGCCATCCTAATTTAATTTTCCTTACTTATTAGATTTTATTTGGTTAAAATATGTTGTTAGTCCTTGTACTTTGACAATACTTGAGATTTAGTCCATATACTTAAAATAGTTAAAAATTAAGTCCTAACTTTTTTTATCTAAAAACCTTAGTCCAGTCATTAAAATTATAAATATTTTTTTGTTGATTTTTGTCAACTTAAAATTTTGATTAGGCTTTCCTCATATGACGTGGCATATGATTCATAGAAATTTGAAAGAAAGTACCAACGGTGATAATGATTGGGCTAGGATTTTTAAATTGAAAGGTAGGAGGATTGAAGTTTTAACTTTTAAAGTATAAAGACTACAATGTCAAATTCTATATAAGTAGAGAAGGTTTAGTGAAAAGAAAAAAGAAAAGTATTGTAATATTTAACGATTTAACGATCAGTATGGTGGATCAATACTCATCGACGAGTTCGAAAACATACCTTAAATTTAAGCATCTGACAATCAATTGGAGATCAAAGAAGTAAACTGTTTGGATTTTGGTTCACAGATTTGTGATGCTCAAAGTTGTTTCATGAAGAAAAAAAAAACTAAACTATAGAGGAGTAGATGAAGGAGGGCTTTCAATTGATGTAGGTTGTGCGAATAGAGAATGTCATACAACATCAATTTCAACAGCTCAATAACTTAAATGAAAACTTTTGAATAGTTCAATAATCATTTTGTAGCTTTTTAAAGTTGAGTGACCAAAACATAAATGTATTAATAGTTTAGTGACCTTGGGTCTAGCAAACCATGTTTTTAAAATAGTTTATATTTTTTTCATTTTAAGATTTTAATTTTTTTTTTTAATTTTTACAATTAAAACACATGTCAATGCCACACACTTCAAAACTTAGTATAAGTAATTTTTTTTTTATCACTCAACTATGCAAGTTTACAAAATAGTTATCCAACTATTCATCTTTTTTTTATCACCAGTATTAAATTACTACAAAAGATAACTTGGTAGCTTTCAAAATTGGTATAATATCAACCTTAACCCTTAGCATTTATACATTGTGTCAATTTAACCTTTGTTCTAAAAAATTTAACCTTCAATATTCACACATTGTGTAATTTGATATATTTTTTTGTAATTTTGTTTTTCTTTGTGACATCAAGGATTAATTTTAAAAGAATGAGAAAAGATGAAAATTATTACCTTGGATTTTTTAGTGTTTCTATTTTTTATATATTTTTGATCAAATTTAGCGGATAATTTTTTTTTAGCTTTTTAGATGAAAGGACCACAAGAAAAATAAAATTCTAAAAAAATCAAATTATACAATTTATAAATGTTGAGAGTTAAATTTTTTAGAATTAAGACTAAATTAACACAATGTATAAATGTTGAAGATTAAAGTTATTATTATGTCAATTTTAAAAGCTATCACGTCGCCTTTTTACTATCCATTAAATGGTTGGTGACAAAAAAGATAAAAATAATAATTGAGTGACCATTTTATAATTTTTTAAAATTGGATAACTAACAAAAATAATTGTCAATAATTTAGTGACTTCTTCCGGTGCAGTTTACCCTTTAAAATATTATCTCAAATTTTAATATATTTATTCATGAGAGAAGTTAGAAAAAGCATTGAAATGAAGCACGTGTAAGGGCCCCATTCACAGAGTTGCCAGACGTACAGTGATAGTTTGGGTCATGAATCGGCAGGTGTAGTCTCTGGAAACCACAATCTAGTCATTAGGCACGCCCATTCGTACCTTCCTCCAGGTTAAGTCACTTCTCCTAATATGACCCATCCATCATTTTTGGCCCATCCTTTTTCCTTTTTCGACCCAAATCTTTCTTCTACTGTTCCATATTTTTCTTGCATAAACTTATCTCCTTCAAATGAGTTAGATTGCGTCGGTTCA
This sequence comes from Gossypium australe, assembly GCA_005393395.2. Taxonomy (NCBI): domain Eukaryota; kingdom Viridiplantae; phylum Streptophyta; class Magnoliopsida; order Malvales; family Malvaceae; genus Gossypium; species Gossypium australe. The sequence continues at coordinate 73,281,510 of CM016626.1, read as the reverse complement.
TCATTATATAAATTTGTTCTCGAAACCTTGAGTACATATATATGCATTTTTGGACCACACTTTTCTTCTGTCTGCATGCTCCTTGCTCTATAGTTTATATAAAGGCCGAAGTGTTTTGATATGAGAGGCAAGCATGGGTCAGAGAGGGAGATTGAAGGAGCTTTGTAGTTGCAAAAAGAGGTGTGTGGCTATGGCAAAGGAGCAAAAGTCAAGATTTTACATACTATGGAGATGTGCCATTATGCTACTATGCTGGCATAAGCATGGGGATTGATTCTTGCCTTCTCTTTTTGGGTTTTCATAATCCAATGCTTAGATTGTCCTTTTTATACAAAGTTTTGCAACAATTTTTATTTGTTTAGTTTTCTTTTAATGTACTCAATGCTCCAAGTGCAAATTTGATGTGGTATTTAAACTTTTATTTTTATAATTAAGGTATGCTTCATGTTGATTTTATGGTTCATGAAGACTAAATTTTTAAAATTTTGTGGTTGTACTTCTTAATAATATTCGAATTTAGAATATATTTTTAAGAGTATAATATATTTTATTATTGCGCCAAACACTTATTAACAATGTTATAGTTAAATTTATTTCCGCATTTCAATTTATGAAAATGAAGAAAGATATTAAAAATATATAGTGAAATCAAAGGGTTAATATCAAGGGTATGATTAGAAGTGCCCTTAAAGGGAAGGTAATGCTATAGTATAATGAAATCAAAGGGTTATTGGCTTGTATCGTTTAGTTAGAACATTGAATATAAGTTTAAATACCTTTTTTTTCCATGTTTATATACATACATAGGGAAGGAAAATAATAATAACATTTTCAGAAATATGTGAGTGATGTGCTGTATAAGATAAAGGAAACAGTTGAAATAAATTTATGCACTCTCAAAAGTGTTAGCAACCACCCAGTGTTAAATTGGTTGTATTGTTTAATTTCTAGCCACTTGTTTTGTTGGTTGCATTGAATTATAGTCGAAAAGTCTATCTAGAAAAAATATTAAGTTTAAAAAATAAACTTAAACAAAAAAATTGACTCATTTAAATTATGGATTAAGCTCAAGTTTAAACATTCAACATCCAAACTTAACTTAGTCTAGCCCGTTTTTCAAGTTTTAAATTTATGTTAAATTATATATATAATTTATGACATATAAAAATTAAATTTATAGTAATATATATACTACTATAATGTGAAGTTTAAAAAAAAAATTGAGATCACTATATATAACACTATAATAAATAAAAAATATATTAAATTAAAATAATTATAAAATTATATTTTAAAATAATATAATATTTTTATTCGAGTTGGGGGGTTGAAAAAGATTCCATGCTAATTGCCAGCTTTGGTCAAATCTTAATTGGGAAATGAAAATTTTGGAGTCTTCCAAAGTTGAAACTCTTGGAGTTCCCAAATGAGCACTCAACATCAACTTTTAAGCATATGGGAATCTGCCTGCTTCAACAATGGAGAAAAAAAAGTCACAAAAGTATGTTCAGCTTCTTCATATGATATCATTTTTGCTTACCTTTCGCAAGACAATGTTTACTTCCAAACCAAGTCTTATTTCATTCTCACGTTTTTGTTAATCAAATCTTTTTAAAAGGTTTTACATTGATTCCACAGTCGCAGAAATCGATGATTAAGAACGAAAAATGTTACCCAAAAAAATTATTTTCTTCTTTATTATGAGCTTTTATGGAACTTTAACTTACAAGTAGGCATTCATGTCCGAAAGAATGAGTGGGTGGTGAGTGATGACAGCCGCTTTCATTTAAGGCTGCTACGGTGACAGTGACAATAACCTTCCACTAAAATCGCAAAGGCCCCGTTTCAATGTGCTCTCTCTAGATATAACATTTTCTATACTCATTAGACTACGAAAAAAGATTTTGAACGTCTGCTTGCGCATGCCCAACGCTCCACCATTTTGTCTTCCTGAGTTAGGAAGCACATGAAAGCGGCAGATTAGAAAGTAGCACTCCACAAAGCATTCTCACCTTCCCCACACCGCCGATGAACCTCTTTAATCCTATCAGCAGACCGGCAAATTCCGCTGCAAGTCCAATCAAAGGAAGCAACGCAGATGTTGCCAGCTTGGGCTTTCCATTCACAATCTGTATTCAAAGCCATTTACACACTTCAGCTTTTTGGTGTTTAGTATATTTCACCAGGTTTTTGAATTGATACGATAATGACTCGCTGCCAACTTGTATGACATGTGAACCAGTAATCTTACCAACCGTAATTATAGTTCGTGTTAGATTTTACATCATTATCTTCCATGCAAATTAAACAAGTATGACCAATGACTTGCCACAAGCAGTCTACCTTAATCTTTCAATCTAATATAATCATAGTTCTCAAATTCGAGTGTTTTAAGAATTTACCAGGTGGCGTGCCACAACATAATCTCCGATCATCAATATGTTCCACATCAAGTCCAATAAACCAAGATCCCAGTGAAACATCCTCATTAGCATACTTATGTAGAACGTGTCTGACATAATCATGCATGTAATCATCATTAGTACAAAAATTGATAACAATGAGGAGCAGGTCCTCGGATTCATGCACAGGCTTCATTGTAAAATTTTAAACAGAGAGGTCTTGGATCTTACTGGTTTATTGATATATATGAGGCCAAATCTTTTGAAATGGCATACAACTGTCCAGTAGCATGCCGGAAATATTTGTTTCCTGTCTCGCCGAATTTCCAGTGCTCGGGTTCGTGGTATCTAACTCCTCTGTTCAATGATATAACAATTAAGAAACTGGTACACTTCCACAAAAATCTTTTGTAGAAGAAGAAAGGAATATGTAGCTCACTTTTGAGAGAGGACGGGACCAGATTTCATGCATCCGATATATGCACGTGGCTTCTTTCGGTGTCTAACTAGAGTTTCTCCAAGTGTTGCTGCAGTAATTTTATGGGAGATTAGAACATAAAATAACAAGAATTAAAAAGTATATGTACCTAATTACTGTTGAGTGCAATGAGGTACTATAATTCTCACAAGAAGCATATAAAATAAACAAAACTTACCTATATTTACATGGACATCGTCATCGACTTTAACATAAAAATCTGCATCCCACAAAGCAACAGCAGTAGCAAAATATATCTTGGTCTTTGCAGACAATTCAAGGTAACCTTCAACATGGTCCTGCTTGCAATCGAAACAACATATTTCTCGGTCCATTATTTTCTCAAAAGCAAATAGTAATGGAATGTTCTTAAATAGGCTAGCATATTTTTAGCAGAATAGCCTAAACAAAAAATATCAATAGTTGCCAAAACAACCTACCAGCCTCAAGAAGTCTCCATGCTTCTTATCCTCTGCTTCAATTGCTCGGTCCAAAATACCACCCGATGTAGCACTGTATATGAAACATTATTCAATTTAATTGCTTATAGCACCATTTAGAGTGTGTGCCAAGGAGATCGTAAGAAAAGAATAATGGGCATAACAGGATATGTAGGTCCCAAACTATTTGCAGACAGTATTTCATGACAGCGGAACGGCTATAAAAAGCAAGAAATACCGTCACCATCTTTGGATGGAATATCAATATATGATTATTGGTTAATGGTAAATTTTTATCTTATTCGAGCAAAAGTTAACAAGCCATCTTCGGGTGTCGTCAATATTGAACCGAACCAGTGTCTCATTTCCATGAGAAATAAAAACCAAGTCTAATAATAAAAGTAGCCTTGAAAGGCATACCATGCAAACCACAGTGCTAGAGTGGTTCATCAAGGTTGGTTCTCTAAGCTTCCTTAAACTTAATCATCCATAAGTATTCAAAGGCAATGATGAATACAACTAAGTTAATAGCATAAGAACAGCAAGAAAGAATATGATACTAGTTCACTTATAAAACAATAAGATAGAAAGAGAATTAAACCATCACCTATGGCCAATAACAAAGCGAACGATAATGCCTTTTTCATCCTCCAATTTCTTCCTCTTTTCACCTATTTTCCAAAACAGATTTGATTCAGCACCCGAATTCACATTAGAATATCAGAAAAGGAGCAGATGTAATGGGGGAAGGGAAGGGTCAAAAAGAACGAATCCGACCACCTTGTGGCATCCATGTAGCACGAACTGAGTCTCTTCTTTTCCTGCTGCTGAAAGCCGTATTAATTCCGATAACCATCAGATACTTTCTCTTCCTAGATGATCCAACTCTACTCACATCTTCGGATAACGGAGAACCACCGTGTAAAGATTCATGTGCCGCCCTTGCAGCAGCTAATTCCATTTCTAAGTTGGAAATAGTCTTATCCAATGTCCTACATCGAAAAATGATACAATCAGTTCGTTGATCAGTCACTTAAAAATCAAATGAACCATAGTTAGACAAAAGCAATACTAACTGTATAGCATGGTGAGTCTTGAAAACCTCCCCAATGATGTCCTTTGATACATGCTTTTCTCCTTTCTGATACAAAGAAAGGAAACCAATCAGCTTAAAACCTACAAAACTTAACAAAAGGTTTATATGAATGCAAGTTAAAGAGACTCACAGCTTTTAGGTTACAACCCTCAGAAATGAGTTTTAATTTTTCAGCTTCTACGGCGGTTGTCCGCATGATAGCTTTAGATTCAGGAACAGCCACCATCCTGTTACAATTTTACATATTAACATAATGAAAACCCAAAATTTTACCTGTAATCCAGATTTGAACAAAAAAATTTTATATGTGCAAAAAAAGAAAGAAAACAAAAGCAGTAAATATTTCAACTATAGTCAAGGTTCCCTATTGCAACTATTTAATTCTTCTGCACAATGATTATCAAATGATGAAACATCAATGAGATAAAAGCATTAAAATTAGAACGCTTAATATATGAAAATTGACTTGTCAATTGAAACCAACCTTATCCCAAAGGTTAGATCCAATTTTGCATTAATAGGCACACCAAATAAATGAGACCCACTAATCATCTCTTTTTTTTTTAAAAAAAAAAAGAGAACTGTATGAAACTCAAACATGAACACAATCTTGGACAAATAATTGTAAAAAGAAAAAAAAAACTCAAAAAATCTATTAACAAAGCAAATTAACATGGTTTCCCCATTGAAATAAGGGAAAGCCAAAAGTTTTAAACTTTCAAAAAAAAGAATGAAAAGGGGATTACCTATTGGTGAAGAGAATTCCAGCACAGAAGCAGCTCAAACAAAGAAGAAAAGTCCATTTCTTTGAAACAAAACTCCTAGTAGACTGCTCTGTTTTGCTTTTAAAAGACATATTTTCGAAACTTCCCAATCTAAAATCCCCTCTATTTCTCCACCTCTAGCAATCAAAGAAGCAAAAAACCCATATCGGAAAAGAAAGAAAAAACAGAAGAAGCTTGAGCCGAATCAAAACGACAGTTGCAGAAAATGAGCTCCAACTTTTTTTCAGAAGAAGAGAAAGAAACAGAAACAGAGAACTCTGTTTTATTATGAATTGCTATTTTTATTCCTTTTTTTTTTTTGTTGTTGTTGGTTTGTTTCTGTGTATAGATTCTGTGTGTCAAAGCCTCAAAAAGAGAGGTCTAACATTGCTTGCAGGCAAGGGACGTTGAACACAAGTGAGAGACGACCCACTACTAACCGCTTCTCTCTTGCTTTCTTCTTATACAAATTTACCATTTCATCCCTTTTTATTTATTTATTTACATGTGATGGTATGTACTTACGCGCGGCTAAGCCTTATGGTCGGGTCGGATCTCACCGCGTTTCGATTTTAATTTTTTTTTTTTATGTTGAAGTTTCATTCATTTTATTCTTAAAAAATATTTTATATTAAATTTACATTAAAAAAAACATTTTTGAATTACTTAACTTAGAATTTGAGTGTGTGAAATTAAAAGAAATTTGGCTAATGTGACAGCTCGTAAATTAATTAGTTAATTGCAATTATTTTTTTCTAAGATCTTTTTTGTTAATATAAAACTTGGATCATTTTACTCATAAAGGCATAGTTTCTGAAAAAATAATTTTGAGAAGATGGTTCTGAAAAAATAATGTAAAAAACGCTTCAATCCAAGATGCACTGGCAGCAAAATTACTGAAAAAAACTCTCACGTGGACGCTCTTTTTTTACGGTAGTTCTTACTTGGCCTTAGGTTATAAATAATTCAAATTTCATTCTCATGTTGCATAAGTTACAGCAAGAAAAATTAGAGAGGCTAAGCAGAATAGAAATTGAAGATGAGTGAACGTATTAGTGTTGTTGTTTACTATGATGGTGAGGTCCGTGACACCAAGAACGGCATTGTTTTTTTATCAAAGAACACAACGCAACTGGTTTTTAACCATAATATAGATTTGACAGAACTTCGTAAAAGACTTAGGCGCAAAATCTTCGGAACAATGCCAATGAGAGTTTCGTCTATTAAATACCAATTTTTTGCTTTGATTGATCCGGTGACATATGACTCATTTGATATCAAAGGTGGTCGTAGCTTAGAGGTAATGGTGCAAACTCATCTCGCTAGTGGATCACCCTATCTTGAGTTATATGTACAATTTTCATCGCTAAATGAAGTATTTGGGACTTCAACATCTATTGTTGTTCGAGAGGAATACACGACCCCTACCCGACACTCCGTTAGTGGGAAGCAGAACACGGAAGCACCCGTGTTTGGTGGCAGTATGGAATATACAACTCCTGCACAACACTCGGTTAGTGGATGGGACATGCACCTCGGTGGGTCAATGTTCAATGCTGAAAATACGTACTGGGAAATGACATCAACTTCTACTGGTTGGCAATCCACATCTGATTGGGGATGTTACGAAACATCCACAATAAGGGATGATGTACTCCCTACAACGTCTTTGGCGAGGGGACCTCGTACGTTGCAGATGATGAGTCCGATATGGATCCACCTCGAGAGCCCGACCCTGATAGTGCAGAAGTTGTATTATTTTCTAAATCGGAGTCTGTTCCAACAGAACCTGAAGACAGTGAAGAGAGTTTAGATGAAGAAGAAGAAGATCCGTGATTTAGGGCGTACTCGCCTCCAGTCCACATGTATAATGTTGATCTATCGACAGATGATGCGTTGAAGTTTCCAGATCTACCACACAGAAGGCGTGACCATACAAGTTCATCATTGGATTCGAGTGAAGTGGAAGTTGGTAAGGAGTTTTTCAATAAGGATAGTTTCTTGATGCATTGAAACAACATAGCATCATGAACGAGGTTAACTACCACGTGGTTAAATCCAAATCCAAGAAGTTAGAGGCCAAGTGTATAGTGCAAGACAGTACATGTTCATGGAAAATCATAACTTCGATTAGGAAAATGACAGACTTGTGGGAAATAAAAAAATACAAAGGTCCACATACATGTGTTATCGTTACAGTATCACTAGGTGTTTAGGGTTTTTGAATAATACTGTTATTACTTAATGTTGCATTATTTAACGTACTTTGTTGACAAGTGTTTCACAAGATCATCCCAAAATGGATTTAGATATGATAGCTAGCTTAATACTATCGATGGTGAAGGTGGATCTCAGGACTTCTGTGTCGGTCTTAATTGCCAATATTCGTAGCCAATTGAAGTACACGCCGTCTTACTGCAAGGCTTGGATAGCCAAGTAGAAGCAGTTGGAAAATATGCATAGTGGGTGGGACGTTTTGTAACAGTCTGATTTTGACCCTAATCGGAACGGTGGTTTCGGGACCACGAATTCGAGTCCGCAAAATTTTTAAATATTATTTTTTGTGTTAATTATATGTGAATTAGTATGTGTGAAAGTTTCGTATAAAAATTTGATTGTTTGTGTGCTTAATTAAATAAAAGGACTTAATCGCGTAAAATGTGAAAGTTACAAACTATAGTGAAAAGTGTTTAGTTGATAGTGGCTTTTTAATATGAAGTCCTTAAGGGGCAAAAAGCCCATTTTAAAGTTAGTGGATGGTAGAAAGACTAGCAAACCAATGTTTATGTTTTATGTTATTAATTAGAAAAGGTTAAAAATGTAATTTGGAAATTATTAAACATATGATAAAATTTTAACAATTAGAAAGCCATTATCATTCTCTTCCATCACCGAAAATAAGAAAAGAAAAAGAGCTTAGGAAAGCTTCAAGTTTTGGCAACAAATTATCTTGATTAAAGTATGTTTAGTTTTCGGTTTTTGATAATTTCTACGTTTTTGAGATCGTTGCTTAGATATCTACAAGACCCATGCTTTAATTTTGAGTTTAATGAATATTTTGAGATGAGCCATTGTTGGTAGCTTGTTGTTTTTGTTGTTTAAGGGTGAATTATGAAATATATGTGTTAGATTAATATGTTTTGTCTTTGGATTTTTTATGATTTTGAGTAATTTAGACTAAATTGAAAAAATAAAATTTAGAGGGGCTAAAATATGAAATTAATGAAATGGATGGACTTGAATGAGTACTATGGATATTCGGCCCTTACGGTATTTATGCAAATTGTGTGTATTTTGTGTTTTATGCAAATAGAACTAAATTGTAAAAAGTGTGGAATATTAGGGGCAAAATGATAATTTTCTCATTTATTTGTTTTTGGGCTAAATTGAATAAAAATATATTTGAATGAGTTTAATTTGAACATGTTTAGATCAAGAGCCAAAGAAAACGGGTTTGGATCGGGGAAAAGCGAAAATAGTCGAATAGCCGGTTTTCGTTGTCCGTCGATATCTGAGGTAAGTCTCTAAGAAAATAAATATTGTAAATTATTTTCGTAACCTAGTATATGCTGAAATTTGGAAACATTGTAACTAGATTATGAAATAGTCGAATTTGGCTAAGTAAAATAATTGATTGGTTAAGTTATTTTAATGATATATGCTATTTGAATGTTCGTACGATGAGTTCAAAGTGAGTAAAAGGTTCGATATATGAATGAATTGTGTGAGACAACTTAAAGTATTACTATTCAGGCTTTGAGCGTAGCAAGCCTTGGGCTGGTGAACTTATCGGATTTTATGCCTAGCAGGCTTATTGTCGGTGAATGAATATCAGACCTCGGGTCTAACAGGCTTAGTGTCGGTGTGTGATTCAAGCTTATGCCTAGCAGGTGTTATACCGGTGATGTAATATCAATTTATAAGTTATGAGTTTTTCATAATTATGTGATCATTGGGCAAGTAAGTTGATAAAATGAATTTGTATGTATTTGTCCAAACAGGTACGTGCTTATGAGATTTTTAATATAACTTTTATATTTGACTAAATAGGTAAGCACATATGTGATGTTTATCGAACAAGAATGAAATAAATGTTCATGTATATTCGGTCTTTGTTATGTGGAAATAATGTCATTGCAATGATATTAAATACTTAAATATATGTGATGTTCTATGAATATATGTATATACATTTATATATATACATGAAATTAGTAAGTACACGGCATTTACTTATTCGGATGTATATATGTGAACTTATTGAATTATATGTACTTGTAATATGAATAGATTGTTAAGCGATGATATTTTATATTTGAACCTTATGCCAAAATTTGTGAATTATATGTTAAAGGCAGGATAGTGACAAGTGTTGTGCTAAGTGAGGCAATGGCATTCGGTCATGATAAACTATTTGTGTTAAGTTATAAAATTAATGACATTATGTGATGGTTTTAAAATGCTTGAGTGTTCTATTGATTTATTAATATTACTTAAGACTTACTAAGCTAAGTTAGCTTACTCTGTGTGGTTGTTATTCTGTTTTATAGATTTTGGTCAAGCTACGAGCTCAGGGGATCATCAGCAAAGTCATCCACATTATCGACTTATTTTGGTACCTTTAAACTTGGATTTTAAACTTAAGGCATGTATAGGCTAGACTATGTTTTGAATCAATGGATTTTGTTCTTGTATATATATATAGCCATGCGAAAATGGCTAAATTGTGGTATTTTGGTCTTTAATGTATTCAGCCATGGCGTTAGTTCACCATAAAAGTGTATTCCATAGTGTAATTATGCTTGTGTTAGTAGTATGGTTGATTTATGTTATTCATGTCATGCATTTGATCAAGTAATTAGCTCATCTTAGAAATATATCTTATAGTATATTATATGTGTAGGATATTTATATGACTTGACCTAAATGTTGAGGTAGTTGACGAATGTGGTTCTATTGTGCATGTCTTAATAAATCATGGATGGAAATTTCATTATTTGTTAGTTGGTCATATTTATGCGGTTTGAAACAATAAAGGTTGAAATTGGGAAGTGGACAATTGCATATTTGAATGTGTTTGGGTTATGGATTAATGAAGATTTATTATTGAAGTGATTAAATGAAACATGAATTGAGTGGAGATTATTAATATGTAATTTGCATATTCGGTCAAAAGATGAAATCATAGGTTAGGTAATTGGAAATGGCATATTCAGTTATGTTCTTACAAATGTATTGAGGCATACTTTGTTGGGATGAATTTATTTGGTTTATTTGAATACGGTTGAACAAGGTACTATGCAACCTCATATATGTATGTTTAGATTTTGTAATTGTTATCTAGTTTTAGGAAGTCATTATGAACATATGCATATTCGGTTAATATGGCTTAAATGACCAAATGAATAATATCTTTTGATATTTGTTGAAATTGTTTATTTGTGAATTTGGCAAAAGGGTTTAAGATATGTATGATATTGTTTGAGCATACTTTAAAAACGAAACTATTCATAATGCTTTCGGTTGTGACTATGTGAGCAGTAAATGTTTGTGGTGACTTGTGCTATGTCCGGTAATGCCTTGCAACCCCAATCCGGCGACAGGTACGGGTTAATGGTGTTACGCGTTTCATATAATGAGGTGTGGCAGTGGTGTCAAGTGCTGGAGAGGTACGTCCCAGGTTGCATAACAGACCTTGAAACGGGCCCTGCGTACTACAACGACTATTTTCTCTATGGATGCCAAGTGTTTAAGCATCTATTTTGGAGCTTTAAGTAATGCTTGGACGTATTTGTGTTCTGCAAGCCATTGATACAAATTGATGTTACATTTATGTATGGTAGATATACCTATTGACTATTACTAGTTGTGGCACTGGATGGCGGTGGGAGAATCCTTCCAATTACATTTGCAATAACACCAGGGGAGTTAGGTGATGACTAGGATTTCTTTCTTTCTAAGTTAAGGAGGCATGTCTACCCCCAACCTAATATCTGTTTTATATCGGATCGGGGCACTGGAATACTAGTTGCAATTAAGCGACAAGGAAGCCTATGAGATCGCACACACCATTGGTATTGTCTAAGGCACGTTGCGCCCAACTACTACGGGTAATATCGGTCTACCACTGAACGATAATGCCTGTAACTAACATGGGTATTTAATCTCTATTAATATAATTTCATTTGTAATATTCAATTTATTTTGAATGGAAGAGTGGTATGTAATTTTCATTATCAATTTATATTGACAGGGCACGAGATCAATAAGGATCGTTTTCATGAGATGTTGGCGATTTTACGGTCAGTTAAAGATCAAGGCGCAGACTCCCTCTGTAATATACCTTTCGATCAGTGGATACAAGTATACGACGGCGGCCTACAATATGGTCATATGACCTCAAACCTGGCTAAATGCATAAATTCTGTTCTAAAAGAAACGCGTTATTTTTCGATAACCTCGGTTGTGCGAGAGACATATTTCTATTTGGCGGCATTATTTCCAAAATGAGCAGCTAGTTATAAAGGCCAAATGCAGGGATGCCATGTATGGTGCCGGAAGGTATTGCAAGAAATTAACAAGGTGAAGGCGTGGGCTAACACCATGTACACAGTGTGTCACAATCGTAACAACCTCTGGTTTCGTGTAGCAGAGTTCGACAAACCGAACCAAGGTATTATTGGTGGGTAATATTGTGTACACATGAGAAATTTGACTTGCGACTGTGGGACATTTGACGCCCTTCATTATCCATGCGCTCATGCAATTGCAGCTTGTTAGAATCTCCGTTTGGATCCCATGAGTTATGTCGACGAAATGTACAAAATAGAACACATGTATAATGTGTGGAGACACGTATTTCCACCTGTCCTAGATGAACGTAAGTGGCCGTCTGTATCGCTTGCTCCATTTAAGTTGTTAGCGAATAGAGAATTGCGTCGCAAACTAAAAGGTCGACCTTACTTGAGTAGAATACATGATAATATCGATATCCGAGAAAGAACGAACCAACAGAAGTTGTGCAGATAGTGTAGGAACTCAGGTCATATAATTCTAACATATCCAAATCGAAATAGTTGATAATTGCTCAAATGAAACTATATTGCATTATTTCTATTGCCTTATTCAAAAGAACTTCCATTTTATTAAATAGGACAAAATATAAAAATAATTTATTATTAAAATATTCAAAACAATTTTTATTTTATTAAATGAAACAATATAAAAATAATTTGTACAAATATATTAAAAAAATCAATATATGTGCCAGTCAGAATCAGTGCCACATGGGGGTGGTCGACAGTAACGTGCTGGATTCTTTCTTGGTTCAACTTTCGGTGGGGGTTGTGGTTACTCTGGCGAGGGTTGTGGTTGTTCTGGTTGTGGGTGTTGGGAGGATGACCCACCTTGATAAAATAAAGAATGTAAAGGTGTTTGCATCACTCACGACGGAAGTGTTTGAATCCCATAAGGTGATGGGGATTAGAAATGAGATAAGCTCCTCGAAGGTGCCTCGTGCAATCCCTCCTGCGACGATGGTCTATATATCATCGGTTGAGTCAGAGTCATCGGGAAAGGAGATGCACCGGGTCATGCATTCCAACCTGGCATAGAACTGGGAAAAGGAAACATATAAGGGTTAGGATACGTACCCAGCATAATCTGAAGGGGCTGTGGTGTGGGTGTCGTCGCTTGAGGCGTTGGGCCCGGTGATTGTGTGGGTGTTGTTGATGGGCCCGTGTCATCATCTCTTCTCCTTAGATTTAAAGGGCCCCGTCGTTCCCTTTTAACACGGATTTGTCGACGTCTCTGCTCTTCTGAGAGCAAATATGACTTACCATGGATCCTAAACCATGGCATGTAATCTGACGTGCATGCTAACTCTGGAATGATGATCGGTTCACAAGTAGGTATATGATCATACTGATTTTCCTAAATTTCGATATATTTCAAGAAGAATACCGGCCAATGCGTATTCGATTATCGTAAGTTAATTTTGTGCTCATTATCGAGCATCTCATGTGTCACGGGAATCGGTTGTCGGAATCTAAATTGCCGCAACACTCTATCCGTCTTGTGTATCTCGACAGTAGCATTGTTGACCAATGAGACCTTAACATGCCAAATGTTCAGATTTTGAAAGAATTCATCCAGAATTATTGCCCGAATTACCAGATCCTCGTATGGTGTCCATTGAAACTATATGAACGTGATAAAAATATTAGTTATATACATGATACTAAATATGAAACAACTATGTTATGTATATATATTTTATTTAATACTTACATCTGCTTCCAACTGTTGGTCTAATAGAAGCCATATATCTTCAAGAGCGGTAGGTATTCTAACATAACTCGTCAAATGGTTTCACCTAATTAAATAAATTTTTAGCACAAAATTATATTTTAAATTATGTAATAATTGTAAAATCTAATATATATTTTACCTTGTTGGAATGTATATGGGTGGTTCACTCGATGACGTAAAAATGGAAAGCGAAACCGAGCCTATGTGATAGGCAACCTCTGATTTTGGCTTTATTTGGTTTCGTCGCCCTGCTCCCAGTACACTGTTGCCAACACGACAAACCCCAAACTAAGTTTGCCAGCTGCTCTAAAATCAACGAGTTTCAGTAGCCACCTCAGATGTACGAGGTTTCGTGACAAGTCCAACATCAAATAACCTCCAATGATCTCAAGGATGTATGCCCGAACATATCATATTATTTCTACTTCAGTAGAATCATTCCCTAACTCAGGGAATGTGTCTCGTAACAAGTCTATCTCAATCCGAACTTCGTAAATATTATCCGGAATCACACCCAAAAGATCGTAGCATATGGCTCCCCAATCAACAGATTGAACGGACCTGGTGAGTACGGACCCATCCACCGGCAATCCCAATTGTAACTGCACGTTCTCCAAAGTGATGGTACACTCTCCGCATGGAAGATGAAATGTGTGCGTCTCGGGTCTCCACCTCTTTATGAACGCTCTGATGAGTTTTTGGTCCAACTGGCACCCCCTGTCATATATTGGCCACGTGCCAAAATCTGCTTCCCTCAAGTAAATTTCTATCAACGGTGATGGAGGACCAGACATATTATGAATATAACATTGTAACACCCGATCTACAGGCTATTATAAAAAATTATAAAATAAAAATTAATTAAAATTACATAAATGAAAAAAAATTAAATAATATTCAAAAATTGAAATTAACCCTTACCAATTTTCATTTGTTCGGCGGAGATATGTTTATAATCGAGATGAATTAATTCCCCGGCCATTGCTAACACGATCAAATATTTTTGAAATTATAAAAAAATAATACTAATTTAGAAAAAAAATTAAAGGAAATAAATAATTAATGAGAGCTTTGAGAAATTTAGGGAGAAATTTGAGAGCTTTTTTGAGAATTTTGGAAGAAATGTTTGTGTGAAAAAAATAGGAGGGGGTTTTATAGTTTTTTTTACCGTTGGACCCCCAACAGTTAAAATTTTAAATGACCGTTGAGGGTAAAAAACACGGGCTAAAATGTGTCACTGAGGGAGCGATTTTGCCACGTTAGCAAAGTGCGTCCACGTCAGTGCGTTTTGTGCTGACATAGCAAATTCGCTCCCTCAAGGACGAGTTTTGCTAGAATTTTCCCCCTAAAACGCTCCTACGCATTTTGATATTTTCAGCCCATTCCGGTAAATAATGAAAAAAGTGACCCATTTTCATAAATAAAATTGAAAATGAGCCTTTATTGGTAAAATTATCTAAAACTTGCCCCTCAAATTATATACTTTTAACTCAAGTAATTAAAAAACATTGTAAAAAATTATACTAAAACATGATTTTTGTCATATTATATTTTTAATATGTGAGAATAACCAATAAATTTTTAAAATGATACGTGATATATTTTTTAAAATATTATATAATTTTTTAAGTTTGAAATCAAGCGCATTTTAGAGAGGGTCAAAGATAAATAGATTTAGTAATATTATATTTGTATTTATGGTCGTAAATTTCAAATGAATGAAAATTTTAAATATTTTTGGATTAGGATGTATATATATGTATATATACTTATAAATATTTATTGGGTGAATTGTTTTATATCAATAAACAGTAAAATATTTTTTAAATTCAATCAAAATTTAACAAACGGTTTCTATAAATAAAACTATGAAATTCAACACATATAATGATTAAAAATTACCATAATCCAATCTTATTTTGTTGATTAAATGGAGTGGAAGTCAATGAGACATCCCTAGGCCGTGGGCCTTGTTCCATTTTAAGTTTTGATAAAAATAAATAAAAATGATGGAATGTTGCAATCGCTACATAGTTGGAAAATGGAATCCATGATAAAAATAAATCAATTAAATTTGAAGAATTATTAAATGAAGTCCAACTTATATTATATCCCTCAATAATTGTATGTGACAATCTAACTTTAGATGTTTGAGCATATATATAATGAAAAGAACCTTAAATCCAATTTTAGAAGTTGGATGTTAATTTCAATATCTAAGAATATAATCCTAACTCTCCAAAGCCCCTTTTTAAGGTAGTTAATTATTGGGCAATGATCCTTTAGTTTAGTTACGTTATCCATGCATTTAATTTATAGGTTAATAAATAGCATTTCTCGTCACATGATGAAGGGTAAGTGAAGGGGTGGTAGAGTCACGGCCTTCTTTGTTATATAATAAAATTAGAAAAAATTAATTTAATCTTTTAAAAATTATAAAAATATAGACTATTAAAATGATAAAATTTTCACTTTTGTTATTATAAAAATATACAATTTTATTCCTGCCGATAATATTTTATAAATAAATAAATTTACATGATTCCAACATTTCACGTAAAGTTATAAATGAAAAATTGGATTGTGAATCATTTTTCTGTTTCACTTTCATCTGCAATTAATACTGTTAATGTTTAAAATCAATTAATATATATTTGTATTATAATATATAAATGAATATAAAAACAGTTTTATGTACTTATGAAAAATGTATACATTATATAAAAAATTCACATCTACTTCTTCTTCAAGAATTCTAGTCGCCTTTTATGATAAAATTACATAAAAAAATGTATTATTTGAATAAAAATAAAATAAAATTTTTGATGATTTCAAATGATTTGTTGACCACCATTCTCGGGTTGTTCCATGGCGGGAGCAGATTGCTTACGTGGTGGTGCCTTTCACGCTATTTGCTTTGTGCGAGCATGCTTGAAAAGTTTTAGAGGAGAAATAAAAATAGGGTTTGATTGCAAAGAAAATAAAAAGAAATTGATGATGGAGGAGTAAATAAAATGGATTTTGGGACTTATACAAACAAATTTATTTATTAGAATATGTCGTCTGGATTTATTTTCAAACTTATCGCATCTAAAATTTAAGTACATGTGATTAATATCTTTTTCTTATATTATGGTATTCTTTGAATTTTTTTTACTTAACCCAACCTCTTGCTTCACTCAGATGATGAAGGAATTTGAATTTCGGAAAAGTTTACGGTAAAATTGTGTTTTGGATTTTATGATTATAAAAAAGTATATAATTTTTAAAATTAATTAACAATTTATTCGACTAAACATGTTTTAATTATTAATGAATATTTTTTAATTTTAATTATTTATTACTTAAAAAAATTAAATATTTTAATTGATTGAGTTTAAGTATTTAAACATAATCTTTTGGTTTCATACATTTCAAAATGTACAAGGCCTAATCTGTCCGGCCCATTACAAAACCAAAACCCAACTAAAACAAGGCCCAGTGGCTCAAAATTTTAGGGTTTTCGGGAAACCCTAGTGCCCTCTCCCCAGGAGCGCCGCGCGCGTGCATCTACGCGCGTCACCAGGTGCGCCGCAAGCCTCCGCTGGCCTCCACCCACGCGCGCACCAGCCTCTGTCGGCCACCAGCCCCTGCAAAAATAAGAAAAAAGGGCAATAACAGAGAAGAGAAAGGAATATTTGTATTTTTTAAATCGGTTATATAAACCAAAAGATAGATCTGTAACAGGGACCCCTTTTATTTTTTTGAGAGAAATCAATACAAAAATAGATTCAGAAAAATAAGAAAACAAGCAAGAGATTGAAATAATCTAAATCAGACCAACAATATTCGAAGGTGATTTCGCTTTTTATTTTTCGATTTTCTTGTTCATCAATACACCAAATCAGAGAGAACGAAGTGATTTCGAATCCTTTTTATATTCTTTGTTTCGTTTTTTTTTTATTATTTACTTTTTTTTACTCAAATAACACGTAAATATATACATCTATACATATAAAAAAAAAAAGAAAAAGGAGGAAACTTTACCTTACCGGCCACCGCGCGCGGTGGCCGGCGGCGGCGGTATCTACGGCGGTCCACTCGCCGGACTTGGGGCCTGCAGAGAGAAAGAAGAAAAGGGGAAGTTTTTTTGTTAGTGAGCTGCACAAATGAAGAAAAAAAGAAGGAAAAGGGTTTTATAATAGAGTGAAACGGCGCCGTTTTGGGGTTGGGTGCCAAGGTGCCAAAACGACGCCGTTTTGGTCCCAACCCGCGTGTCCGACCCGCTCCGACCAGAGGATCCGCGTGTTTTGTTGGGAGGGGCTAATTGCACTTTTAGCCCCTCCGCTTCCTAATGTCTGCGCAATCAATTTTTTGATTATCCCGATTTTGACCCAATAATTTCCCCTGGTTCCGAACTAAGTCCTCCCCCAACGCACCGTTTTATCGAAAGGACTTATTGCTGTTTTGGGCCCTCCGGGTTGCGTGCGCATTTCAAATAGACCCTTTCCCCTTTTATTTTACCCCGAATTGACCCCAAACTTTTGTTTTTAAATGCAATTAGATCCTTTTCTTTAGTTTTTTTGCAATCTTTTAGTTTTATTATTATTATTAGTATTATTATTATTATTTTATTACTATTGCTATACTATTATTATTATTATTATTATTATTACTATAGTTATATTATTATCTTGTATATTATTATTATTATTATTGTTATATTTTCTTTTTTTTTTAGCCCCTTCGCTTCCTAATGTCTGCGCAATCAATTTTTTGGTTATCCCGATTTTGACCCAATAATTTCCCCTGGTTCCGAACTAAGTCCTCCCCCAACGCACCGTTTTATCGAAATGACTTATTGCTGTTTTGGGCCCTCCAGGTTGTGTACGCATTTCAAATAGACCCTTTCCCCTTTTATTTTACCCCGAATTGACCCCAAACTTTGTTTTTAAATGCAATTAGATCCTTTTCTTTAGTTTTTTTGCAATCTTTTAGTTTTATTATTATTATTAGTATTATTATTATTATTTTATTACTATTGCTATACTATTATTATTATTATTATTATTATTATTATTACTATAGTTATATTATTATCTTGTATATTATTATTATTATTATTATTATTGTTATATTTTCTATATTACTATTATTATTACTATATTATTATTATTATTATTATTATTATTATTATTATTAGTTACTATTATTATTATTAGTTACTATTAGTAATATTATTAGTTGTATATATATTTACTATCATTATTATTATTACTATATATTATCGTATTGTACATATTTCGTATTATTATTACTATTTTATTATTACTATACTATTTACTATTGCTGTTATTATTATTATTATTACTATTATTATTATTATATTTGCTACACTATTATTAGTATTGTATATATTATTGTCACTATCATTACTATTTTATTTTTTTTACTTTTATTTATCGTTATTATTTCTATCTTTTTACTCTTGTTTCATTATTGCATCTTCTTATTATCATGTTTTGCTAATTTTCTCGCTTTCGCCGTTTCATCGTAATCCAATATTCCATCTTTTATTATTTTTTTATTTTTTTAATTCCTGAAAAATGAGTTTTCACAAAGGTAATATTCATGAGTTTGGAAGTTCGAAAAGATCGTGCCCAATCGTGCTGTGTGTGACTTTTCGTTTGACCGAACAAGTGGATAACCTTTCAAATTTTGTTTCTATTTTTCAAATAAGGTGATATTTGTGCGTTTGGAAGTTCGAAAAGATCGTGCCCAATCGTGCTGGGTGTGTTTTCTTTTGCATGACCGAATGAGCAAATACCCTTTCCAAAACTTCAAAAAAGTGTACTGGGAGAATTTCGGAGATGATCTTGGATTCAAGGACTTAGATTATCGCGTCCAATCGTGCTGGATGTGAAACTCTATTCCTTCGAAACAAGGGAATATCATCATTCAATCAAGTTGTTTAAAAACAATAAAAAGAGCAAGATTCCAAAAATCATTTTAAACTTTGCGACATTAGGACATTGAATAATCAATTTGGTACCGATTTTCGGGCGTTGCGAGGGTGCTAATCCTTCCTCGCACGTAACCGACTCTCGAACCTATTTTCTCGAATGTTCGTAGACCAAAAACTCCGTTTTAGTAAACCGAAATGTTTTATTAAAACAAAGGTGATCCGATCACACCTAATAAAGGTCGGTGGCGACTCCCGTTTTACTCACTTTCAAATCCCAAGTTCGATTCCTGTTTTCTTCCAAAAAAAAATGGTTACGACAGCTTGGCGACTCCACTGGGGACCACTTAGAGAGTCAGGCCGTAAAATTGATTATTCTTTGTCCTTTTGTCAAAATTTGGAAAATCATTTTGAAAAATCATGTTTCTTTTGATGCATTTGCTGGTACTATGATTGCAATAATGTCGAGTCTCATAGGATGTCTCTGCATTCATATTTGCATGACCGTTGTGGTCACACCCTTAAGTGGGAGCGAGAAGCTATGCCTTCGTGAGGTTTTCACCTCTGCATGGGCTAGGGGACCGCTTCCGGAATACATCCGTACCTATGGTTTCGTGAGGTTTTCACCTCTGCATGGCCATAGGGAAATGTATTCCCCTGAACTGAACTCGATCCGTATGAGCCTATAATGGGTGAAGATTGAGGAATCTGCTGGTTCAGGTACCCTTACTTTAGAACCAAACCACATGTAGAGAGACCTAGGAGCCTACCCTAGATAGAGCCATGCCAAACCCCTAATGGTCACCTGGATAATTGTTATGTGTTTGTTTGTTACTCCTGCGCTAACGTGTTTTATTCTGTTTTGATTGCATTGCATTGCATCATCGAAGAAAGAAGATGTTGATTAATATTTGATTGCTAAATAGAGGAGTTTTTCATAAGGAAATAAATTTCTTGATAAAGTGGATTGTAATATGGTTGCTCAAATATAGTCCAAATAAACAACGAGAGAAGGCCGATAGTCCATAAAAGAGTGCAAGACTTTGCCCAATGATTCAAGCCAACACAGATTATTCAAGAGTCGTCACGTCTCGATTTTCTTAAAGAAGCTTATGAGTATCACGAAGGACAAGTGAATGAAGGAGTACGGCCT
Source organism: Gossypium australe (assembly GCA_005393395.2). NCBI lineage: Eukaryota > Viridiplantae > Streptophyta > Magnoliopsida > Malvales > Malvaceae > Gossypium > Gossypium australe. The sequence continues at coordinate 73,260,926 of CM016626.1, read as the reverse complement.
GAACCAAGCTATAAGGAGCTAGAAGAGGCATCTACGAAGAAGGTTCACAAGACATGGCCATGATATCCGGCCACGAAGGAAATGATTGGTGTTTTGATTGGACTATGATGAAAAAACCGTATACGCAATCCGTTTTATGTAAAGAGCTTTATTTTCTAGAAAAGTTCTTCTAATGGAATCGAGTTTATAATCAGCGCCACTCTTTCTTCTTGCATTCATTTCACGCATTTACATTGCATTTCATCCATTTGCATACATCACATCATTTGCATCAAAAGGAGTCTAATTGGTTAAAATCGTGACAGAAGTTACCCTGGAAACCGACGAAAACCTGCCTATTATACATTACTACAACACTCGTCGTAAGGCAAAAGCGATGGACCAAAGATACGAACAATTTCAGAAAGAGATGCAAGAGCAGATGACGAAGTTTCAGCAAGAAATGAAAGACCAGATGATAGAGGCTCAACGGAATATGATGGCCCAAATGACTTTGATGATGAATGGGATAACAAACAAAGGAAAAGACCCTACAACTAGTACCGGGGAAGAAAGCGAGGACCATCCCCCAGGATACACTCCACCTCATGGAGGTTGGCCTCAAAAAGAATTTACAGGCCCAGAACAACCACCTGTACCACCACCTGCCCGTCTAGGGCAAGGAGTATTCGCATCAAATCATGGAGCTAACTCCGCTGACCCTATTGTCCCAGATTTGGATGATCCTATGGAACTAGCTAAGTTAAGAATGAAGGATCAGGATGCTCAGGACAAGTACAAGGATCTGGAAGAAAGACTCAGGGCAATAGAGGGAACTAGAGTCTCTTCTGCAATGAGTGCCAAAAAGCTCAGTTTGGTTCCCGGTCTGGTCTTGCCTCCAAAATTTAAAGCGCCCGACTTTGAAAGATATGATGGAACAAGGTGTCCAAAGGCGCATCTTATCATGTTTTGTCGAAAAATGGCTGGTTATGTGGATGAAGACAAGTTGTTAATACACTACTTTCAAGATAGCTTGATCAGGTCAGCCTTCCGGTGGTATAATCAGCTCGGCAGAGAGAGGATCCAATCATGGGATGACTTAGCTTCAGCATTCTGTGAACAATACAAGCACGTCTCCGACATAGCACCCGATCGACTAACGCTACAGATGATGGAAAAGAAACCATCAGAGACTTTTAGACAATACGCTCAAAGGTGGAAAGACGTCTCGGTTCAAGTAGAACCCCCACTGACTAAAGCTGAGATAACGGTCCTTTTTATTAACACATTGAAGGCACCGTTTTATGACAAGTTAGTGGGAAATGCCACAAAAGACTTCGCCGATGTTGTAACGTCTGGGGAACTTATTGAAAACGGCATCAAGAGTGGAAAAATAGATGCAAGAGAAAGTGTCAAAAGGTCAAGCCCGAGAAAGATGGAAAATGAAGTGAACAACTTGAACAAGCGTTCCAAGTCAGTCTCTGCAGGTCAACCGAGGGCTATGACCACTGGTCATCAGGGATTATCAGGTCAAGAATCCAATGCAAAGCATCCCCAATTTACACCGATTCCAATGACATATGGGGAGTTGTATCAAAGCCTGTTTGATGCACATAGGGTGGCTCCTCACTACATGAAACCAGTGCAACCCCCATACCCCAAATGGTATGATTCGCATGCTTAATGTGAGTATCACGCGGGAATAACGGGTCACTCAACCGATAATTGCGTCGCATTCAAGAAATTGGTGGAAAGGCTTATTAAAATCGGGGTTTTGAAGTTCGATGAGTCGACCGGGGCAATAATTTGCAATAATTGAGGGAGAGGGCGAAAGAGTCTCGATTCCTTAAAAGAAGTCATCAGAAGCCGAGAAAACGAGAAGTCAAAACGCCAATGACACATTCGAAGAGGAACGGGGGCATAAAGTTTTCCGAAGCTTTACACACTTGGGAGTGTTTTGAACAATAAGACTGTGGAAGAAACCTGCATTTTTAGTTGATCTGGAGTAATATTCAAAACATGCTTGTTGCTTTAAGTCTAGAGGCAACAATAGTCTTTTCGTGAAATGGGCTTGTTTCCAGAATTGTTATTTCAATAAAATGCATCTTTATTCTCACTCCCTACATTTCATACTCTATATCGTTTCATTTTCATATCATGCTTTTAATTTTCTACCTTCATGCCCACAATGCGGTCCCTAGATATCAATGACTTGAGCGACACTGTTACTGACTCCCTTTTAGAAAGATATGTGTCTAGAGGGATATGAGAACTTGGAGGATGACAGAGAGTGCAACTTATTTCCTAATTGGTTGAGAATGACAGCGGACAATATGAGCTAACGAATGAGTTGAAGATGGAAGTTTAGCTTGCCACAGGACAAGACAAGGAATCATTGAGTTATCTCCAAGAGATTAAAGATATTTTCGTATGATCACGCCGGGACTACTAAGGCACGAGTATGTTGTCAAAGCTAAGGAAGTCACAGAAAAAGACCATAGGGATATTTGAAGATTACATGCTGATGGTTCTACCCTGACTAAGCCAATCAAGAGGTTCGAGCTGCTGGTGAAAATTGCATCAAGTGCCAAATCAAGGACAGAACGTATGTGCCCTTTCCTCCTTGTCTACACGTGGGGCAAGGACGTTATGAAGCCAATCTTCTCGGAAGCTTCAGGTCCGCATCGATTCATTTTTGTGGATGTCGATCTCTTCACTAAAAGGGCAAGGGTCGCTTCATATGGCCAAAAAAAAGGGGGGGCAACAAAACAAAGATTGTTAGAAAGATGACCTAAACTTTTGAATGTTGGCATATAGAAGTTACGGCCAGGACATCTGCTGGGGCAACGCCTTCCTCATTAGGTTTTGCCTAGTGAAGTCAAAATCCTCTTTTCCGGGGCACGGGCCGAGCCAAAATTGGGTGAGGCGAAATGAATTCAATCCTAATGTGATCAAGTGAATTTGTCGAGAAGATGTTAAGAACTATCGGTCACGATTAGATGACGCGAGTCTACAACAAAAAGGATCGCCTTAGAAAATTTCATGATAGGGCTTTGAAGAAGAACCTTTGCATGCAACAAGAACTTCAGAAGAAAGAAGATGCCAAGCCAGGAAGGACCTAGGGTTGCAAAGAAGGCCCGTTCTAGGGAAACAAGGATATTGTCTGAGATAGATGACAACGACCTGTCCAATCCGGTGAATTAAAAAAAAACGAAAAAAGAAGAAGAAGAAAGAAAAAGAAGAGAAAGGAGAAGCCAAAGTGAAAACCCGCAAAGGGCGATTTGAGACCAAAGGTGGGTTTGAGTTGAAAACCAAACAGGGCAGCTCAAGTTTTGATAAAATGGGGCATACAGTAGTCTTGCTACGCTTGAAGTAACAATGAAGGGGGATGTTGCGCCTCGGGGCATCGACAAAGTACTTCGGATCCCCTAAACACATATTGAGTTTAGAATGGTCCTCAAGAAGTTTGAACAGAGAAGCTCAAGCGGCGATATCTAGGGGCACCTAGTTTCCATTTTACCCATTTTTAGTCTGTTATCTTTGTCCTTTCAAAATACACTCTAAATAAATTTGCTTCTTCATTGCATATGCTAGCTTTGATTAACTTGTTTGATTCGAGACATACTCCCAATAAATTCCCACTCCATCCATCATTATGGTCCTTTTTTTTTTGCATTTTGCATTGAAATAACAAATTGGACTAATAACACTTTCATGAAAGGAGTTTCGCATATTACTCTGGAAACCTCTAAACAATATAGGGGTCTGAAACAGGGTTATTGCTCAAGATTCACCAAGCTTAAGGGTTGGAAATCTTTGAGTCTAGATTAGGGTGATTGAACAAAATAACAAGGTACCGCGTCAGTGACACAGTCCTGACGGAAAATGGGTATTGTTAACCCAAGTGCAAAACCAGAATCATTCTCGAAAGGAAATGACATTCTGCATTCATGCGAGCATCACGCATATACATCTGTTTGGGTCACCTAAAGAGTGATCGTTAGAAGAAAGCTGATACAGATCCTGTACCTTTGAATAACAAGAGGGTGGGTTGAAGAAGAGACAAATCCTATGTTTTAGAGTCGCAGTGGGACAAATGGAGGATATTCAAATCCTACACCCCCAGGTCACAATAAGATGAACCCTGAAGCTACAGTGGGGCAAAAGAGTGATATACGAGAAACACAGATTACTCCTGAGGATTGAAAGACGGGTACAAAACCTGAAAGAAAAGTCAAGAGTCGAAGCAATGAACACAGACTACCATGAAAGTCGCAATAAAAAGAGATACATGACAAACAAGCCCAGGCGCATGGCATAATCATGTAGGCATAAAAGCATTTAAGACAAAGCACGTGCATATAATGAAAGCATCACGTATGACACATACAGGTGCACCAGCGAAGCATGAAGTTTTGACGATAACTATACCAAACCAAGGATAAAGAAGGCATTCGAGTTCCACCAAATGATACGTTTTCAAGTACTGTTTTTCAAAAAATATCAGCTCATAATACGAGAGGTGAGTTGAGCCTCAGGTCACACGTTGAGGTGTTCTTCAATTTTTGTTAAAATATCAGCTCATAATACGAGAGGTGAGTTGAGCCTCAGGTCACACGCTGAGGTGTTTTTCAATTTCTGTTTTTCAATTTCTGTTAAAATATCAGCTCATAATACGAGAGGTGAGCTGAACCTCAAGTCACACACTGAGGTGTTTTTCAAATTCTGTTTTTCAATTTGTGTTCAAATGTTAACTCATAATACGAGAGATGAGTTGAGCCTCACACGCTGAGGTGTTTTTCAACTCCTGTTTTTCAATTTCTGTTAAAAGTAGATCTCGCCTTCCTAAGCGAAGCAGATCAAAGATAACAGATCTTGCCTTCCTAAGCGAAGCTGATCGAAAAACAGATTTTGCCTTCCTAAGCGAAGCTGATCGAAGATAGCAGATCTTGCCTTCCTAAGCGAAGCAGATCGAGAATAGCGGATCTTGCTTTCCTAAGCGAAGCAAATCAAAGAGCAGATCTTGCCTTCCTAAGCGAAGCAAATCGAAAAGCAGATCTTGCCTTCCTAAGCGAAGCAGGTCGAGCATAACAAATTTTGCCTTCTTAAGCGAAGCAAATCGAAGAGCAGATCTTGCCTTCCTAAGCGAAGCAAATCGACGATAACAGATCTTGCCTTCCTAAATGAAGCAGATCGAGCATAACAGATTTTGCCTTCCTAAGCGAAGCAAATCGAAAAACAGATTTTGCCTTCCTAAGCGAAGCAAATCGAAAAGCAGATCTTGCCTTCCTAAGCGAAGCAGGTCGAGCATAACAGATTTTGCCTTCCTAAGCGAAGCAAATCGAAGAGCAGATCTTGCCTTCCTAAGCGAAGCAGGTCGAGCATAACAGATTTTGCCTTCCTAAGCGAAGCAAATCGAAAAACAGATTTTGCCTTCCTAAGCGAAGTAAATCGAAAAGCAGATTTTGCCCTCCCAAGCAAAGCAGACCGAGGTATTTTCAATTTCTGTTTACAAAAATCAACTCCTCAGGTCGCACGCTGAGGCATTTCTAATTTCTGTCTTTCAAGTTCTGTTTGCAAAAATCAACTCCTCAGGTCGCACGCTGAGGCATTTCTAATTTCTGTCTTCCAAGTTCTGTTTGCAAAAATCAACTCCTCAGGTCATTTCAATTTCTATTTTTCAATTTTCGTTTGCAAAAAATCAATTCCCCAGGTCGCACGCTGAGGTATTTTCAATTTCTATTTTTTTTAATTTCTGTTTGCAAAAAAAAAAACTCAAGTGAGTTGAGTCTCAGGTTGCACGCTGAAGTATTTTCAATTTCTACTTTACAATTTCTGTTGGTTCAAAAAAAAAAATCGACTCATATTATGGGTTTGAGCCTCGGGTCACACGCGGAGGTAGTTACAGGCGGAAAACTGAAGTCGCTTTGAGCAAATTTGACAAAGAAGTTCCAGTGGACAAAGAAGATTGAGCAAGAGCAAAATGAAGCCACAGGCCATATCTCTCGGAAGTAGCAGTGGAGTAGAATGAAGATCGAGGTCTCCCCAAAGATAGTAAGGAATCAGTTTGAAAGATTCAGATTTATTGCCATCGGAGTCCCGATTGAGAAGATCAAAGCCCTGAATCACATCGAAGCCGATCAAGGCACTAGCTACTGTGCCCTTGAAGAAGCAATGGAATAGGAAATGTTATCTCCCTAAAGGTACAACGAAGCGGTGAATTGGACCAAAACAACAAAGACGCAGCGGACCAGTATGAGGCCACTTGAAGAGTAAGAGCACCAAAGAATCCAGACCGGGAAGATCCTGACAAATTTGGGCCTTCTTTATGTCTTTGATCTATTCTCGTTACACGAAAATGATCAAAGAGGGGCAGCTGTAGAAGGCCTAATCTGTCCGGCCCATTACAAAACCAAAACCCAACTAAAACAAGGCCCAGTGGCTCAAAATTTTAGGGTTTTCGGGAAACCCTAGTGCCCTCTCCCCAGGAGCGCCGCGCGCGTGCATCTACGCGCGTCACCAGGTGCGCCGCAAGCCTCCGCTGGCCTCCACCCACGCGCGCACCAGCCTCTGTCGGCCACCAGCCCCTGCAAAAATAAGAAAAAAGGGCAATAACAGAGAAGAGAAAGGAATATTTGTATTTTTTAAATCGGTTATATAAACCAAAAGATAGATCTGTAACAGGGACCCCTTTTATTTTTTTGAGAGAAATCAATACAAAAATAGATTCAGAAAAATAAGAAAACAAGCAAGAGATTGAAATAATCTAAATCAGACCAACAATATTCGAAGGTGATTTCGCTTTTTATTTTTCGATTTTCTTGTTCATCAATACACCAAATCAGAGAGAACGAAGTGATTTCGAATCCTTTTTATATTCTTTGTTTCGTTTTTTTATTATTTACTTTTATTTTACTCAAATAACACGTAAATATATACATCTATACATATAAAAAAAAAGAAAAAGGAGGAAACTTTACCTTTTCGGCCACCGCGCGCGGTGGCCGGCGGCGGCAGTATCTACGGCGGTCCACTCGCCGGACTTGGGGCCTGCAGAGAGAAAGAAGAAAAGGGGAAGTTTTTTTGTTAGTGAGCTGCACAAATGAAGAAAAAAAGAAGGAAAAGGGTTTTATAATAGAGTGAAACGGTGCCGTTTTGGGGTTGGGTGCCAAGGTGCCAAAACGACGCCGTTTTGGTCCCAACCCGCGTGTCTGACCCGCTCCGACCAGAGGATCCGCGTGTTTTGTTGGGAGGGGCTAATTGCACTTTTAGCCCCTCCGCTTCCTAATGTCTGCGCAATCAATTTTTTGATTATCCCGATTTTGACCCAATAATTTCCCCTGGTTCCGAACTAAGTCCTCCCCCAACGCACCGTTTTATCGAAAGGACTTATTGCTGTTTTGGGCCCTCCAGGTTGTGTGCGCATTTCAAATAAACCCTTTCCCCTTTTATTTTACCCCGAATTGACCCCAAACTTTTGTTTTTAAATGCAATTAGATCCTTTTCTTTAGTTTTTTTGCAATCTTTTAGTTTTATTATTATTATTAGTATTATTATTATTATTTTATTACTATTGCTATACTATTATTATTATTATTATTATTACTATAGTTATATTATTATCTTGTATATTATTACTATAATTATTATTGTTATATTTTCTATATTACTATTATTATTATTATTATTATTATTATTATTATTATTATTATTATTAGTTACTATTAGTAATATTATTAGTTGTATATATATATTTACTATCATTATTATTATTACTATATATTATCGTATTGTACATATTTCGTATTATTATTACTATTTATTATTACTATACTATTTACTATTGCTGTTATTATTATTATTATTATTATTACTATTATTATTATTATATTTGCTACACTATTATTACTATTGTATATATTATTGTCACTATCATTACTATTTTATTTTTTTTTTACTTTTATTTATCGTTATTATTTCTATCTTTTTACTCTTGTTTCATTATTGCATCTTCTTATTATCATGTTTTGCTAATTTTCTCGCTTTCGCCGTTTCATCGTAATCCAATATTCCATCTTTTATTATTTTTTTATTTTTTTTTTAATTCCTGAAAAATGAGTTTTCACAAAGGTAATATTCATGAGTTTGGAAGTTCGAAAAGATCGTGCCCAATCGTGCTGGGTGTGACTTTTCGTTTGACCGAACAAGTGGATAACCTTTCAAATTTTGTTTCTATTTTTCAAATAAGGTGATATTTGTGCGTTTGGAAGTTCAAAAAGATCGTGCCCAATCGTGCTGGGTGTGTTTTCTTTCGCATAACCGAATGAGCAAATACCCTTTCCAAAACTTCAAAAAAGTGTACTGGGAGAATTTCGGAGATGATCTTGGATTCAAGGACTTAGATTATCGCGTCCAATCGTGCTGGATGTGAAACTCTATTCCTTCGAAACAAGGGAATATCATCATTCAATCAAGTTGTTTAAAAACAATAAAAAGAGCAAGATTCCAAAAATCATTTTAAACTTTGCGACATTAGGACATTGAATAATCAATTTGGTACCGATTTTCGGGCGTTGCGAGGGTGCTAATCCTTCCTCGCACGTAACCGACTCCCGAACCTATTTTCTCGAATGTTCGTAGACCAAAAACTCCGTTTTAGTAAACCGAAATGTTTTATTAAAACAAAGGTGATCCGATCACACCTAATAAAGGTCGGTGGCGACTCCCGTTTTACTCACTTTCAAAACCCAAGTTCGATTCCCGTTTTCTTCCAAAAAAAATGGTTACGACACAAAATTTTAAAAGTTATTAATATTTATTTATTTTTATTCTATTTACTTTTAAATCATTCTAAATTTGTTTCAATTTAATTATTGAATTATTAAAAACTAAAAAATAAGCAACTATAACAACTTATATATAAATACTTTAGTAAGTAATTCAATTGTTAAATGCCATGAGTAAACAATGGCAGTAAAGCTATTGGTAGGGGTGTTTAAATTTCGGTTAAAATCGAATTAATCGATCGAATTGATTTAATTCGGTTAACTGATTTAATTTAATCGGAGGTTGATTAATGGTTTTTTGGAAGTTCGATTATCGGTTAATTTGGTTCGAAATCGAGTAATTAATCAATTAACTGAACTTAATAATTAATAATACAAATTATATGTAGTTCTAATTCATAATTCGGTCAAATAAACATTATTGATTTTTTTGTATATGTTTTATTTTTTTAACTATAAAATAAAAACATATAAATTCCGGTTAATTCAGTTAACCAATCAAACTAACCGAAATATTTTGGTTCGATTAACAATTAAATGATTAAAAAGTTCGGTTAATATTAGTTTGATTCGGTTAACTGTTTGAACACCTCTACATCTTAATGTCCTAAAAATGATAAAATTGCTATTTAATCTCTTTAAAAGTTTATAAAATTATAAATTAATATAATAAATTATACTTTATCCCTAAAAAAATTATAATTCTTTTGTGTGGTTAAAACAATTTTTCAGTTTCACCTTGATATTTTTAATATAACATTTTTTCACCCATATATATATATATATATATATAATACTTATACTAATTTTTAATAATTTTAAGACAATTTTATGTTAATACTTAATATAAATTAAAAATAATAAAAGTTATTAATGTCCTTATAATATACATACTTTTTATGTTATATTTGTTTTTTTATTGGTTAAGTTGGTGACAGGTAGAGTTGGGTCAAAAGTAAATTCAATCGATTGATATTAAGGTATTTGAGCAGTTTATAGAATATAAATTAAAAGTTATAGTATTCAAATCGAACCGAATTCTATTTTAAGATAATAATATTATTTGGTATAATAATTTAAGATAAAATTTATAAAAAAAGTATAAAAAATTGTAAATATCACCTTAATTATATTTTCTTTTGTCATAATCAGAGTATTCATCGTCGACAGTAACAATTATTATCTTCTCATCGTGGGTGTTCTCTAAAAAATAAATAATTAACTATAAAGTATATTTTATTCTCATGAATAAAAATCGAATCCTCAACTACGTGATTAAAAGTGTTACCTTAATTGTAATTTAAACAAATATGATTTAACATCCTTTGTGAAGTTTAATAGAATAAGGCTTTGATTCCCTTATAAAATGAGATCAGCCGACAAACAGATTCATTCATGAAGAGTGAGAATGTCAAGATCCAGAAGCAAAGAAGAGTGATAACAGGATAATTGTAAAATACAGACGTGGACACATGAGAAGAGGTAACAGCTTGAAACGTGGCGAACTACAATTGGATAAAGTATTTCACTAGATCTTGCGCCTCGGCCCCCTCCCATTAATCATGTGACACAAGCATTCTGCGTCACGTGGATGCTGAAAAAGAGAGCAAAGGCCAAGTGGGGAGGACAGCAGTGGGTCCCACATCACGAGCAAGGCTGACACGTGCCATGATGCGGTTAAAAATGGACGGTAAGTAAGTTGATGTTCCTTTTTCAACCATCGCATATCAACCACTCAAAAGGGACATATGCCCTTCGGTAGGGACAAATGAGGAATCCGGAAAAAGGATGGGGGACTCCCTATTTATATTATTCTTACAGAAAATTATTTTTAAATTTATATATAATGTAAATATATCCGTGGGTTAATATGTAATTTGTCTTTAAATTTGTCCAATAACATTAGTTGATATCTGAATTTATATTTTGTTATCCAAATTGGTACCTTTACATTAACATTGTTAGTTTGTAGTGATGTATTATTGATGACTAATCTAATAGTAACACGTGACAACCTTTTAATATGACACTCGATGAACAAGTATTAAAATTTTTTTAAAAATTTTGCCAACAATCTCTTGATATAGTAACAAGAGTATTATGTTGTATGCATGAGAGTTTGTATTTGATCCCAAACTATTCCATTCCCCACCCCATTATAAAAAAAATCTTTAGAATTATATAAATAAATAAAAAAATAAAAAACATATAAACTTATTAAAGAGAATGAATTTGGTATTTTTAAAAAAATATTTTAAAAATATTTTAATTTATGTACCCATGTGTTATATTGAGGGGTTGCCACATGTAATCATCGGATTGGTCATTAGTAGGGGTGAGCAAAATCCAATTCGATTCGAAAAACTCGATAAAAAATTAAAATTTTGAATTAAATAGTTTGAGTTATTTGAGTTAATCAAGTTATTCGGATCAACTCGAATAAAAAATTAAGTTTTTCGGTTTAACTCGAATATGAATTACACAATTCGAGTTATCCGAAAATCCGAATAAGAAAAGACAAAACTACGTCGTTTTGATAAATGTTTACTTCTTTAAAAGTTAAAATTCAAAATAATTAAGTTAAAAGGTAAAACTACGTCGTTTTGATAAATGTTTACCCATTAAGTTAAGAGGCAAAATCATTATATTGTTCATGTAGTTAAATAATCTTGTACTTCGTCTACTAGTTAAATAATCGGTCCATCTAATAGCAACATTAAGTATAAATAATAGGATTCGTTAACTCGACTTGATTTGACTCGATTCGGAAAAATTCAAATTGAGTTCGGTTGCTAAAATAGGATTTGTTAACTCGACTAACTCGAAAATTTTTGACTTGATTCGACTCGACTCGATCGAATACTCACCCCTAGTCATTAGTGTCACGTCAGGTGCTAGCGCAGAGGTATTAAATTGGGTGACGGGATATAAATTCAAATACCAACGAAGAAATTTTAAATAAATTAAAAATGCAAGCTCTTTCTAACCTTTTTAGTAAAAGTTGAGCTCCTATCATTTTGAATGTTGAAATTCGAATTCACGTATATGTAGATTTTTAATTTAGATTTAAATCTATTACATGCGAGTCTTATTTAGATATGTTTCAATTATCAATCTATCTAGATTAATTATACTAGTAATTTTATACGATTTCTACATTATATTATATTATTGTTGAAGAAGGGTTATTGAAAGTTAGAACATATATTTTGGTTTTGGAGCAGGCGTATAAAATACGTTAAAAATTTCATAATCTTTTTGTTGGTAAATGTAAAGTTAATGATAAAAAATTAGTGACTGAGAATTTGATAGTAGTGTTGTCGGTCGATGGGCAATTTCTTTTAAATTAAGATAAGATTCACTACAGTTGTGGAATTCGAAATATACTTTATTTTATTGGCTTATCCATGTTAATGTTAGATTATGTAAGCTACTAAACTGGCTATTTTGTTGGGAATTTTATTTATAAGTATTTATTAATCAAAACTTGTAAACTTGTAAGTATTTATAAACAAAATCATATTTTCATATCTTTTTGTTTTTATATAAAACTTAATCAAAACTTTATTTATTTATTTTTAGACCATTGTTTTCACTTGATTGTCTCGTAATTTAATTTGAGGACAATCAGGGACAATTTTAAGGCCTTCCCCAATGGCAAAATTTTTAGGTAGTTTCTAATAAATGATTAAATTATAAAAATATATGAGCAAATTGCATTTTATCATTTAAATAAAAAATATTTAAGTCCTTTCAAAAATTAAAAAGAAGAATTATATATTAATATATAAACTTCTCAAAAATTTATAATTCAATTTCATCCCTTAAAAGAATTTTGGACAATGATAGTTATGGGAAGACATGAACTAGGTTTGTTATAAGTGATAAATCACATAATTAATTATAGATTTTGGTCAAATATTCAATGTTATACACAAACTTTGATATTAATTATTCAAGTATTACAAAATTGAGAAATATTTTAAAATTTTAGACTAAATAATTTTAGAATGTGAATTTCATTTAAATCTATGAATAGAGCATGATAGTTAAATACAACATTTTTAAGGTTTTTCGAATCTGAAAGGGGTTAGAGGAACATGGATTAATGATTATTATTTGCATCCACTTCAAATTCATATCTAAACCGTAACAAGAAGTGGAGGAGTGAAATATGAAAAAAGAACGGCAGGTATGAAACTCATTATGCAGTCAGTTTGAAGTATAATAACATTATACCAAGTGTTGTAAAAGTTTCAGATTTGAGATCTGGAAAGGAAAAATGGTGCTGTTTTTAGATGCTTTGCTTGTAATAGGAGTCGCTGTCGCTTCATAACACTGCTTAAGCAACCCCTCTTCCAAACCTGCCTATACACCACACCATACTGTTAGTTAGTATACCTGCCTTTTTCAACCAAACACAAAATACTAATTAAATCAATAGCATGTTTGGAATAGAATAAAGTAGGGGATAATATAATTTGCTTATGTGAACTTTGCAACTAGTTTCTTTTTACTACTTGTATTATTTGATTGGCTTGAGTTATTGAATTTAGCAAATAGATCTATTTTGGTCCGTAAATTTAGATTCTGTTAAGATTTGATGATGTGATTAGTGTTATTGAAACATGACTGGATTGGATGGACCAAGAATTGGTCCATATAATAGTCCGAACAAAAGAGTTAAACCGGTTGACTCACAAACTACTTGAAATTGGTAAATATAAAAAATCGGGACAAAAACCAACTGTTGAATAAGTTGACCCAGTTTAATAAATTTTTATTTTATTTTATTTATATTTTTATGAATTTTTTATTATTTATTCAATTATTGTTGGTCCTGTGATCGAATCGATCAAACTAATTGAACAAGGAATCGATGGTTTAACCTGTTGAATTATTGATTCAGTTATTAAAACACTGGATATGATGCTAAGAGATTATATCACATCAACACTTGAAATTTTATATAATTTTTTTAGATTTCAAGTTATGATGTGACACAGTCTTAGAGTGCTACATCGTCAAACTTTTATAATTTTTAAGTTTAGGGATCAAAGTGAACCTAATTGTCAAGTTCAAGTGCTAAAGTGGAAAAAAGAGTATAGGTATCAAAGTGAATCTAGTTACCAAGTTCAATGTCTAAAATTTATATTATCCCTAAAATAAAGTAGAAAGAATAGTTTGGAATGTGCTATTAAGTTGTGGGAGTTAAACTAAATTTTTAAAAAATTTTAGGAGTCTAATGAGAATTTCTAAAAACTTTTGTGGTTTAATCAAAGTTTTAAAAACATTTAAAGGGTTTAATTAAAATTTTAAAAATTTTGTAGTGCTTAATGATAAATTTTTAAAATTTTGAAGAGGTTTGATCCCTTTTTGGGTATCGATACAAATGAAATAGAGACATAATAATTGTTACATAGCTAGGTTAGTCGATAATATTACATTGTTTGAGTGGTAAAATAAAATTAGAAAATAGATAAGAAAATTATGAAAAATAACAATTGTACCCTTAGAATAAAAATAATTGTCATAATGGTTTTACGGTTGCTAGACTTAAAATGGTATAAACTTAAAAACAAGCTGCAGACCAATTTTTTTTATTTAGGTATAATTGGCAACCTAAAATATATTTTTATTTAACAAAATCGAGATTTCATTTAATAGAATATATAATTTTAGATTAAAAACAAAAATTGAGTTGAGTTCGAGGATACATTAAATTGAGTTGAGTTCGAACATACATTATGTATGGGAAAAAATTAGTATATTGTAAGTATGGATTGTTATGTTAGGATAACGAATAAATGTGATGTCCAAATAACAAGTATTTTGTTAATGTTAAAAGTGTGATCCTTATGATCTATGCTTACGAGATTGGACTTTGTAGGTGTTATCTTTAGCTCGCAAGATTTTAACTTATGATGTTAACCAATGAAATTGATAAGAATTTATTGTAAATATTAAAACTTTTTTAAAGAATAAATATAAATATTAAATTTTTATTTATTTATTTTTGTTGTTAAAGCTTAAGGGATGTAATTATTGTAGTAATTTGGACATCCATAATGCTACAAAATAATTATACAAATTGCAACTTTTATGGCATTAAAAGCAGTTTACAAATATGTTTAGTTTGATCAATAAATGATAATTAATGATTGCTGTTATTTTTAGCATCTGAATTAAGATACTTCATCAACTGGTCCTTGGACCATGATTCCTCATTGCATTTAATTTTATTTGTACTTTTCACAAATAAAGAAATATAAGTGGAAATAATGTAGCCATGCATATTTTTTAAATTATTAATGTATTATTCGTAAATTTTTGGTTCAATATGGCATTTATATTTGACAATAATTATGTATTTTGATGTTAATTATATTAATTTTTTTAGTGTTCAATTCGAATTTTAATTGTTAATATTATTAAGTGTGAATTTTTATTATTGTGTTAATAAAATAAATTTAGTTTTAACTGTTAATTTGGTCACTTTTGTGTTTAGTTTTTTAAATACAATTTAATGACTGTGATTTTGGGTATTAGAGTTGATTTAATAAAAGTTAATTGTTAATACTCTTAGTTAATTATGAATTTTGATCAAATAAATCCTAAAATTCGAATTAAATACTAACAACTTAACATTGTTACTTTCAAGTGTCAAATGATATGTTTTTTTTCCAAATATAAGTACCACATTGAACCAAAAAACATTAATATTACATTGGACAAAAGTGAAACTCAAATATGAAATGATATATTAAGATTATTATTTTTTCAATTATATACTCTACATATTAAAAGAAAGATTCAACAAAGGAAGACTAAAATAAATAAATTGGAAATTATTAAAATTCATTTTTTAATACATTCAATAGAGTTTTTTTTTTGTTTTAACTTCATAAGATTGTTAAATGTGTTTTTACAGGTAATTATTTGATACACCATCTGTTGAGTTTTTTAAACTTTACAAGTGGGTTGAATGTGTGATAAGTGTCACATTTATTTATATATTTAAATTTTTATTATAAATGTAACACCTCTAACCCGAATCCGTTGCCGGAACAGGGTTACGGAGCATTACCGAAGTTTACAAAATAAATAGTAGACATTTCATAACTCTTTAGTAATCATATTAGATTTCAATCAAATTTCATCATATAGTCCCTTACATGAGCCCTCGAGGCCCAAATCATGCATTAGAATCAGGTTGGGACTAAACCGGGTACTTAGAGAATTTTTCGTGAAATTTCAAAAATTTTCCTAGGTGCAGGGGTTACACGCCCGTGTGGCTCACACGGCCAGGGACATGTCCGTGTCTTAGGCCGTGTAACTCTCTGACTTGGGTCACACGGCCAAGTCACACGCCTGTGTGCTAAGCCGTGTGTAGGTGCAGGGGTCACACGGCCAAGCCACACGCTCGTGTGCCAAGCCGTGTGATCAATTCTGAGTATTCTGTTTTGACATTTTAAAGATGCAGGGGAGACACGGCCAGGTCACACGCCCATGTGCTAGGCCGTGTGTCACACACGGTTGAGACACACACCTGTGTTTTTGCCCGTGTGGACGAAAATAGGCTATTTTCCAAGCCACATTTCTCACCCATCTTGTCTTTCACCTACACCTACACCAACACTTAAACACATTCACAAACCATTTCAAAGCATTCAAAACAAGTCCAAATCATGTCTTAAACATGACATAATATCACATACAACCAATGTACCCTTAGGTACCACAAATGACAATTTATTATCATGTTAATCTATCTTTCATAATTATCTATTTACCAAATGTACACACGCATGGTCACATTCATTTTCAAACATGATAGATTCACTTATAAACATATCAAAATATGTCAAACACAAGCCATTCCAATGGCTAGTTTCATTCAAAACATTTATATGCCATTATTGGCTAAATAACCTATACATGCCATTATAATCATAATTGATTTACCGTATATACCAAAATGGGCTGATAGATAGTGTGAGTGATCTCCGCCAAGCTTCCAATCCAATGAGCTTTCGAATTACTATAGAACAGGGGAAAATAAAACAGAGTAAGAATATTATGCTTAGTAAGTTCGTATAACATGGTAATAAACTTACCATTCATTTAAATTCAATATAAACATACAATGCCTATTCAATCAACTGAATCACGAGCCCTAACACATATCCTCATCACCCTTGTCAGTCATATATTTCATATAAAAAAAACAGGAAACATGTATGGCTCAACAATAACTAAATTTTCATATTCATATAATTTTCACATCATGAATTTATATAACTTATACAAATCTTATCCAGGTATTTCAAGTACATCTTCATAATAATTCATCTCGAGTTCAAATTATTTCATATAAGAACTTTACACATTAAATCATTTGAAATATCAATGTCACATGGGTAGTACACTCAGGGTGTACAAATCTATAATCATGGATAAACATATACATCAAATAAATTCCATGTTCATGTACCATCATCTCTTACTTCCACATTGTAACAGTCCGGTTATGACCCTATCGGAATAGTGATTTCGGGACCACAAATTCGAGTCAAAAAAATATTTTAATATTATTTTTTTGTGTCTACTATATGTGATTAAGCATGTGTTAAAGTTTCGTGAATTAATTTGTCTGTTTGTGCATTTAATTTGAGAAAAGGATTAAATCGCATAAAAGGTAAAAGTGGCCTATTAATTTAATAAGTGCCAAATTGTCATTGTTCTTATCATGTGAAGTCCTTAAATGAAAATTTGACCACTGAGTATAGTAGTGGACAATTATGGACTTGTTTAATATAAGTTTATATGTTAATTAAAAAGGGTAAATAAGTAAATGGATTATTAATGTTATATTAAATAAAATGAAAGCTAAAATGTCATCATCTTTCATGCTTCATCGCCGAAAATAGGAAAGAAAAAAAAGGTTTGAGCTCTTCAAACATTCGGCCATTGATGTCTTTGATTTAAGGTAAGTTTTTGTTCGGTTTTTGATAATTTCTACGTTTTTGTAATCGTTGCTTCGTGTTCTTCAAAACCCATGCTTCAATTTTGTGAATTGATGATGATCGTGAAATATGCCATTGATGAAATCATAAGTTTTGTGATGTTTGATGATGAAATATGAAATATATGTGTTAGATTAACATGGTTTGTGTTTGAATTTTTGATGAATTTGAGTAATTTGGACTTAATTGAGTAAATAATATTTTGAGGGACTAAAATGTGAAATAAATGAAATATATGGACTTGTATGAACTATATGAACATTCGACTAAGCATGGGTACATAGAGATTTTGTGTATTTTGTGATTTTATAAAATAAGGGCTAAAATGTCAAAATGTGAAAATATGGGGGTTAATTTGTAAATTGACCTAAATATGTGTTTTTGGATTGAATTGAATGAATTGGTGAATAAATGGGTTAAATTTGAATATGTTTAGATTAAGGACCGAAGAAAACGGATTTAGATCGAGGAAAGTCGAAAATAGTTGAATAGCCGTTTGTTTCCGTTCTTCCCGTACGAGGTAAGTCTATATGCAAATAAATGTATTTGAATTGATTTATGTATGTTTATATGAAATCTCAATGTGATGAATGTTTACGAGATGATAAATATATGAAATTAGAGGAAGTATCGACAATGTATCAATGTCCGAGAAGTCCCGTACGAACCTAGAAATAGATAGGATTACATATGTCATAACATAGGTTTCCGATATGTGATATCGTGTAAGACCACGTCTGGGACGTTGGCATTGATTTGAGATTTACGTGTAAGACCATGTCTGGGACATTGGCATCGTATTGATTCGTGTAATACCCTGTCTGGGACAGTGACATCGATATTTGGTTACATGTAAAACCACGTCTGGGACGTTGGCATTGTACGACTATTCCGAGTATTTTGAGTACCCTATCTGATTCCAAACGGTTCAACGGGCAATTCCGAGAAAACGAAAGGCTATGGGAAATGTAAAATTGAATCAGGTACGTTTGATAAGTATACTATGTAAGTGTATGAAGGGTAAGTAAATATATATACTTATCTAAATGAGATACATGTATGGATTTGATGAAGTAAAATGTGATATATAAATGAATAAGCTATGATCTAATGAAGCACATGGTCATATGCATGTTGTAAGTAAATGTCTAAACAAATGAGCCAAGAAGAACTATGAATGTGCAAATGAGCTACTAGTAATCTCATATTTGATATGAATAATGAATGCTTATATGTTAAGTTTATTTGTATATGGCTTACTAAGCCTTTGAAAGCTTACTTTGTGTGTGTTTCCTTTGTTTTATAGATTGTTAAAGCTACGGAAGGGTCGGGGATCGTCGAGGATCCTCATCACACTACTCAAACTTATTTTGGTACCTTTTGAAAGTGTATATACTAAAGTATGGCATGTATAGGCTAGTCACTTTGAATTATGTTTGAGATGTGTACATAGCCATGTGATATGGCTAGATAAATGTTTGTGATATGAATGAGTAGTTATGATATATGATGCTTGTTTGGTATGGTTTAATGACCAATGAAATGGTCAAAGTAATAGTAAGTTTATTGATGCCAAGTTGTTATATTATTAATGAGTAGATGTCATATTGTAGTGGTAAGTTGTGGATGATATATGTTTAAAAATGTTTGTGAATAAGTTGAGCAAAATGGCATGTGAATTGGTATGTATTGGTTGCATTTGAAGCTTGGTTTGATGCATAATTATGCTTATAGGTATAAACCAAAGTGTGGGTGGCATTTTGACCTTGCAAATGGCCTATAATTGCTCACATGGTTGAGCACACGGGCGTGTGGCTCGACCGTGTCCCTCGTGATTGCATTTTAAAACAAGTCAGACTCGACCACGGGCAAGATACACAAGCGTGTGACTGGCCGTGTGGTGGAAGTCAGTGTCGACCACGGGTGAGGCATACGGGCGTGTCTTAGGCCGTGTGGACAAGTCAGTATGTATGCCCTATTTTGACACGACTTAGACATACGGGCATGTCTAAGGCCGTGGGAGGCACACGACCTGCCCACATGGGCGTGTGACCTCTGTAACTTAGAAAAATTTTTAAATTTTTGAAAGTTTCCGTATGTATTCGGTTTAGTCCCGAGCCCTTCATAAAGCATACTTGATGTAACATCCTAGGAAGGGCCTATGCATTTTCCAGATCAATTGTATGAAATGACAAGTCTTAAGTATTATGAATAAATTTTTGATACTTTTGGAAACCTAGAAATGAATGAAAATGGAAATGAAAATGAAAATGGAAATGAAAATGGAGATGGAAATGAAAATGGAAATGGAAATGGACATTTTTGGAAACTTAGACATTTTTGGAAATTTAGACATTTTTGGAAACTTAGACATTTTTGGAAACTTAGACATTTTTGGAAACCTAAACATTTTTGGAAATGATCCAAAAATGGAAACTTGAACATTTTGGGAAACTTGGATATATAAGAGATAAATAAAGGAGTTTTATTCACATAAATATGTGAATAATAAGAGAGAAATAAATGAGTTTTATTCACATAAATATGTGAATAATAAGAGATAAATAAAGAAGTTTTATTCACATAAATATGTGAATAATAAGAGATAAATAAAGGAGTTTTATTCACATAAATATGTGAATAATAAGAGATAAATAAAGGAGTTTTATTCACATAAATATGTGAATAATAAGAGAAAAATAAAGGAGTTTTATTCACATAAATATGTGAATAATAAGAGATAAATAAAGGAGTTTTATTCACATAAATATGTGAATATAAGAGATAAATAAAGGATTATTTTCTAATGAGATAATTGAGGAGATAATTGATGGATTAAAGGCTTTTATCTTTTAAATAAAAGAGATAATATTATCAAAAAGAGGAGTGGTGGCCAAGTAAAGGACTCCTAGGCTGATAACTTTGGCTATAAAAGGAGGACAGAAGGGCTACTCATCAACATTTGCTCCCTCTTCCTCTCTGCCGAAATTCTCCCTAGGCAAAACCCCTCTCTGCCGAATTTTCATTAAGCAAAAATCCCTCTCTTTTTCTTCTATTTTCTTCTCCGTTCTACTGTTAAGCTGAATCTTTGTGGATTCTAAGAAAGAGGGCAATCATCCACAACATCAAAAGGGGATCTTTCGAGAAATCTAAGGATCTAAGGTAAGGATTACAAATATAAATATGTGGTTAAAGATTATGATTCACGTTTTCAAAGTTAGATCTAATCTAACACGAAGTTATAGGATTTCAACAGGCTTATAAAGGAATCCTCTTCAGATTTGGAATCCCATCATAAGGTAAGGGATATTCGGCCAAGGCATAATTTGTTTAAGTGTTTTCCATTATTTCAAAAACCGAAAACTGACATGGTTACATAACTAGTATTAGCCGATTTCAAGGAAGAGGAATTCTAGCAACTGTTGGGACTTGATTAAATCAATTCGGCAACTAGGTAAGTAATTCTACTTCTAGTAGGATTTGGTTTTAAGACCAAATAGGTTTATTTATATGTTTTAATTAATGGCCGAATATAGGAGTGAAAGATCTAGATCGGTAGATCGCTCTACGGGAATTCACGGAAATTATTAAGCGAAAAAGGTGTGTACTCTTACTAACTTTCAATAAATTGCATGGCAATCATTAAATATATAAATATGTAACAGTATGTGAATGTGGCTAAGCACCACAAATGTGGTAAGGAGTACCCAGGTACGTTTCCTACTTTTGATAGGATTGTGAATGTGATATATTTTGAACATGTGATTAGTAACATGAATGAAAATTAAGTATGTGAAATATGTTATGAAATAATTGGGGCATTCGGGATATTTGTGGAGGAAGAAAGTGAAGGTGATGACTACGGTCTCACCAACGTAAAGTGGTGACTACGGTCACATAAAGTGAAAAGTGGTAACTTCGGTTACATCCAGTGAATACAGTGTCTAATGACACAACATAAGTGGGCGATGAGCACGTCGACTGCAGCGACTGCCTTCGATGGTGTGTAGCGGATGGAGGGTCGACTTAGTAGTCCCCGCGGTGTACAGGTTGGTACGGGTGGTGTGTAGCGGATGGACAAATAGGTTTGGGTTTGGGTTGCATCATCCTTTATTTTGTATGAACATGATATTGATATGACTTGTATGCCTGATTTGTTGGAAATTAGTACTATGTACACATTGAGTCTGTTGACTCACCCCGTTGGGGAATTATTTTTCAGGTGATGAGCAGTAATGGACCGGGTCGGCAGGAGCTAAAGGTGGCCATGCATCGCTTGAAGAAATTATTTGGAATTTGGACTTTATGAAATTTTAGTACTTTAAAACTTTATTTTGGGTTTGAATGATGTAATAAGGCCATAAGGCCCAGTTGGATTTTCTTTATTTCTGTTTATTTTTATTTGAATATGATACAATTTATGTTTGATTAAAGATAAGTAAATTTATTTCTTTTAAATAATAAACCCAAAATTATTTTGTCACCTTATTTAAGTTGGATTTCCAGAATTTATTAAATAGGTTTCAAATTAAGCTCAACCCAAAACAATTTTTTTTTAAATTACCCAAATTTTCTCTAAGTCATTTAGAACATTGAAAACCGATTTATTTAAGGAACATACCAGATCCGGTTCAGGCTCGTGGGCCGGGTGTGGGGTGTTTCAGTTGGTATCAGAGCCCAGTTTTAAAACTCTCGGCCTGTGGGCTCAGGCCCAAAACGTTTTCAATTCGAGCCCAAATGAATTTTTTTGAAATAAGCAGGTTTTATGGCTTGGCACCTAAGTCTCCGACCCGCAGTCCACCAGGTAAGTACCTTTAACCATCTGTGTGATTATGTGAATTATGAATTGTAAAAGGGTAGAAAAGGCATGGAACGTAGAATAGTGTGATAGGAACTTGAACCCTAGGATTAGACTACTCAAACACTTGAAACTCATAAGACTTAATGAACTTAACAAACCTATGACTAAGTTATTAAGCTAGGGTGTGGCAACCCCTGTACGCATGTCTAGGATTGGATCCGGAAGAGCCTGGTATTGAAGCAGTCCTAGTGACTCACCTCCTCTTCGTAGGTATCCTACCTGGTGTGTAGCTTCGGTTCGCCCTAACTCAGAAGGCTCAGTGGTGTGGCAACCTCTGTGCACATGTCTAGAAAGGTCGGTGAGAGCTTGGTATTTAAGCAGTCCGCGTGACTCACCTCCTCTTCATTCGAATCCTGCCTGGTGCGTAGCTTTGGTTCACCCTGACCAAGAGGGCTCGGTCATAGGCTAAACACAAAGAATAAAACCCGAAAGGGACTTAGCCGTTTTTCTATTATTAAAAAAAAAAATACCCTTGGTTTATAAAATGACCAAACCACCCATAGTTTTAACAAATTTTCATTACTTTATCAAATGTTCAAAAACCCTAATTTGTAAAATATCAAACTATCTTGATTTTGGAAAATTACAAAATTGCCCCTAACTTACAAAATTACCAAAACGACCCTGATTTCCAAAATTTTTGCAATATCATTGCTTTGAAAAGTGTAACTCTCAAAGGAACCCTCAATGTTTTACAATCTTGGAAAATATCCCTAACTTAATAAATTTTACAAATTTACCCTGATTTTTGGAAAAATTATCAAAATACCCCTGAGATCAAAATTACCGAAATACCCCTGGATTTCAAAATTCTTCCAAAATTTCCCCGGAACTTTAGAAGTACCAAAATACTTTCGTCAAAATCACCAGGGAACTTTTTATTTTTTGAAAATTTACGAAAATACCCCTGTAGGATAAAATTACGAAAATGCCCCTGGGTAGTGGAAAAGCAAAATAACGAAAACAACAACAAGAATTACAACGTTTCTTTGAATGAACGAAAGTTCATATTTGTTGATGGATGAATGAATGAATGCAAGACTGTATGCATGTATGAATACGAAAGAACCACTCTTAAACTCTTCTTCATAAGATATCATCGCGGGTAATAAGTGAAACAAGAATACTAATACATAAAATTCCTTAATCAGATCTCGTCGATAATGAGCTCAAGAGGACGTGGTCGTCGTGGAAGAGGTAGAGGAAGGATGACTGTTAGATCGGGACAAGGTTTTGACAATGAGATACCACCACCACCATCACCCCCAGCTGTCAATGTTGAGCAGCAGGCTCAGACAGGGGAAGATGCTGTGTCGCAGGCTGTGCTGCGAGTTTTGGAATTGGTGGCTAGTGCAGGAAACAATTCAGGAAATCGTAAGTCTGTGCCTGAGCGGCTCCGTGCTAATGGAGCTGAAATGTTTAGAGGAGTATCGGGAGTCAATGAAGCGACAATATCCGAACCTTTTTAACGGTAAGATTTTCGGGGACGAAAATCCTTAAGGGGGGAGAGTTGTAACAGCCCAATTTTGACCCTAATCGGAACGGTGGTTTCGGGACCACGAATCCGAGCCTGTGAGATATTATAATATTATGTCTTGTGTTTGTTATGTGTGCTTTTAGTGGGTGTAAAAATCTCGTAGAAAATTTCAGCTATCTAAGTGCTTAATTTGCTAAGAAGGCTTAAATTGCAAGAAGGATTAATGTAGTGGGCATTAATGAAAAGGGAGCTAAATGAATTGTTCATAAAACATTGGAATTTGCATGTCAAATTCCCCACATTGAACAAGGTGGACGGCAAGCATGCATATATGCTCTCTATTTTATTTTTTTTTATGAAACTTAGGCATTATTATATTAAAGCATGCTAGGAAAATATGTTTTTAATTTATACATATTTTGATTTTTGAAAAAGCATGCTATGATTTTTGTTAAAATAACAAAAAGAAAAAGAAAATTCTCTCCTCTTTCATTCATCCTTGCCGATTCCTACTTGGAAGAGAAGGGAAGAGCTTCATCCCCCTATTTGGCCTTGCATGCACTAGGATAGGTAAGAGTTTGATCTTGATTTTGAAAACTCACCTTGATATGGCTTAAATTCTTAATCTTTTCTTTTGAAACAAGCAAAAAACTTTGTTAATATGGGTAGAAGGAGATTCGGCCATGGGTGCTAATGTTGTAGCTTCTTGAGTTGATAAGTTAGATGGTATGAAAAGAAATGGCATAAAATGGGTGAGAAGATTATGTTGTTTGGCTTGAAAGTACCCTACTAGTTGGCCGAATGTGAGACCACCAATCTTGAATCCTTTTTCCTTTGTGTTAATGTTCGGCTATACTTATATTGTATAGTGATTAGACATGGATGAATGGTTTTGCATGGTTGTGTTGGTAGTCCTACATACTATCGAGTTCTTGTGCAAAAATTTGAGAGCTAAGCTCTCCTTAGATTCGGCCATGACTTAGTTCTAAGGCCTTTTCATGTGTGATGAAAGCATGTTGTCTATGGTTGGTTACATTGTTTGATAGATAGAAAAAGAAAAGAAATGGTGGATACCTTAGCTTGATTTAATAAGTCTTATGAATGTAGTAATTATTTGCTTAGGATGCTAATAAAGGAATCATGTTAAATTTGGGTTTAAACAAGCTAATATTCGGCTGGAATTAGGATGAATAAATTGTGGTTATCTAGCTTGTTTCTTGGTTGTATATTGAAGAAAAATGCAAGGGTATGGAAGTAGTACATTCGGCCATAATAGAAAAAGAATTTGAGCTAATGTGTTTGATTATATATGTGTAATTATAAGTTAAGGTACGGCTAGATAAGAAGGTAAGTTGTAAGTTAAAACACATCAAGGAAATTGTCGCCAAAGTGTTTCCTAATAAATTGAAAGCACTTGAACAAAGTAGGGGATGTATGCCGAATGCACATCGTTATGTCTTGAAATCATGTATTTTATGATTTTGCTCTCGAATTGAATGGAAGTGTAGTTAATTGGTTGAAATTGAATCAAATTAGATCGGGAACAAAAAGAGAAAGATCAAGATCGAGGAAAGACAAAGATTATCGAGTAGCCGATTTGCACGGCTTATCGACAACTGAGGTAAGTCCCTTGGTTAAATTATGCCAAAGAGTAAATTATGGTTATCTTGATTTTTAAAAATTAATGAATGTTAGTATTCCAATGCATCATGGCCGAATGTATAGTTACATGTTGATTGATGATTCATGTTGAGAATATGATGGCAATTGTTGGGACTAATGCAAGGTGGATGAGTAAGTTTTTGAGCTACTTTATATCTAAAGATCCTTTACATATTTAGTGAATGATATAAATTGTATAAGCTTGGTATAAAACCATGAGTTGGCCGCTTGTGATAGTGATGGATTTGATTGATTTCAAATTTATTAAATGCAATGGTAATTAAGGTGTATGATTCGATATGCATAGTAAACATGTGAACAGCAGGTAAAGATATATTGACATTCAGGCTTTTATGCCTAGCAGGCTTCGTGCCGGTGTTATCTATCGGGCTTTTATGCCTAGCAGGCTCCGTGCCGGTGTTATCTATCGGGCTTTTATGCCTAGCAGGCCTCGTGCCGGTGTTATCTATCGGGCTTGTATGCCTAGCAGGCCTCGTGCCGGTGTTATCTATCGGGCTTTACGCCTAGCAGGCTAAATGCCAGTGATGAAATTTGCCTAAGAGGAGCTTAATCCTTGTCAAGACAATTTAGAACTAAATTGTCAAGAAAATGGTTCGGGTAAGTATGTGAGGTATGCTATGTTAACTATTACTTGTGCTAAGTTGTCATTGATGAAAGAAATTTGACGGAAGTTGAACTTAGAACATGCTACTATGGGACAATTGATTTGCATGAATAACTACTATGAAAGTGGGTCCTTGAATTATTAAACTTGACCTTGTGTAAACTATTTACTTAGTTGTTTATGTAGAATACCATATGTGGATTGTTTTATCTTCATAAATAATTAGATGTTACAATTTTAAATGAATTGGGACTTACTAAGCTAGTACGCTTACTCGTGTGAGATGTTTCCTCTGTTTTATAGATTAGGGGCAAGCCACAAGCTCATCGGGGTCGTTGGAAAGTCGCTCACACTATCAACCTATCTTTTTGGGGTACTCCTTCATTTTGGGTTGGTTTTGAACGAAGGCATGTATAGGATAGGCTTGGATTGTTTGAGGAAGTTTTACGGTTCACATGTAAACCCTAAAAGAATGGCCATGCGAATATGGCTAAATTTCTAATTAAGTATGTTGTAGTGTTGTTAATGTGTATGCTGGCTCTTGATGGTAAGGTTTATGCTTTCTAAATCAAAGTTTAATCATTTTGTTAAGGAAATGTTTATATATGCGGAATGAATCTTGAATTAGGAATGTAGGTGAGTTTGGTAAGAAGCTAGTCCTTCATAAATTGTGACAAAACAACTTGTAGTAACAGCAGTGATATGAGTTAGAAAAATCACCAAAAATAGGGTATATTGAATTAAAAGGTGAATGAGACATGGAGTTAAACCTTATTGTGTCTATTTTTACATGAAAGAAACATAGTAGGCAAAAGACTTATACATTATGAGATAATTCAGTTTTAGTGAGACCTACTCTGAATGCATTCGCGAGTCACTGTTCTGTTTTGGAAAAATTGTCAAAAATTGTACAAAAATAATTAGGAAGCATGGGATATATGTGTAGAACCCTTATTGAGTCTATTTTTCGTTGGTATAACCTAGAACAGTATATGAAAATTGTGCAATGAGATAACTGCAGTTTTATAGGGACAGGTCAGAACTGTCCGGCAGTGTAATAAGGGTAACTTTGATGAATAAACTGTACTAAATGGCCACATGAAAAATTCTAGAAAAATTATGGTAAATAGATATATGAGTTTACTTTCAAGGAAAATTTACGGATCTGAATTTCGAACTCTATAACTCGAGTTATAGCCGAATTGGTCGGCACAACGCAGTTTGACTGCTTTAAGATTTTCATGTTCTGAACTAGTAGTCAAGTCTAGTAATGCCCCTTGCTCAACTCCGGCGACGGTACCGAGTACGGGGTGTTACAGTAGCTGACGCCCTAAGTAGGAAGGTTGTGTCGGATTTAAAGGCTTTGTTCGCTCACTTAAGTTTGTATGATGACGGAAGCCTGTTGGCAGAGTTACAAGTCAAGCCAACCTGGCTGAAGGAGGTGAAAGAGGGACAGTTGGCGGATAAGGACTTAAGTACTAAGTTACAGCAAGTACGGCAAGGAGGATTAAAG
Source organism: Gossypium australe (assembly GCA_005393395.2). Lineage (NCBI taxonomy): Eukaryota > Viridiplantae > Streptophyta > Magnoliopsida > Malvales > Malvaceae > Gossypium > Gossypium australe. The sequence goes on along the minus strand of CM016626.1, from coordinate 73,232,997 downwards.
GATTATGGCGTCAATGATGAAGGAGTACTATGCTACAAGGAAAAGGTTTGTATGCAGAGGGATAAGGAGTTGAGACAAAAGATTCTTCGGGAAGCGCATGGTAGTCCTTATGCTATGCATCCCGGAGGCATCAAGCTGTATAGAGATCTAAGGGAACAATTTTGGTGGTCAGACCTGAAACGAGAGGTGACTGAATTTGTGGGGAAATGTTTGACATGTCAGCAAGTAAAGGCTGAACACCAAGTCCCATCAGGATTGCTTCAACCAATTGAGATTCCCCAATGGAAGTGGGAAAGAATTACCATGGACTTAGTTAGTGGGCTTCCCCTTACGCCCACTAAGAAGGACTCGGTATGGGTGATAGTGGACCGTTTGACCAAGTCTGCACATTTTATCCCTGTGAGGATCGACTATTCCCTTCAAAAGTTAGCCAAGTTATATGTGGCGGAGATCGTGAGGCTACACGGGGTACCGATGTCGATCATCTCCGATAGAGACCCAAGGTTTACGTCTCGATTTTGGAAAGCACTTCATCAAGCATTAGGCACTAAGCTAGACTTCACTACGGCTTTTCATCCACAATCAGACGGGCAGTCTGAACGGGTTATACAAGTGTTGGAAGATATGCTAAGAGGCTGTGTGATGGATTTCCGAGGAAGTTGGGAAGATTACTTGCCTCTAGCTGAGTTCGCCTACAACAACAGCTATCAGGCAAGCATTCGGATGGCACCATACGAAGCATTGTATGGAAGGAAATGTAGAACACCAACTTGTTGGACCGAGTTAGGAGAACGCCGCGTTTTGGGTCCACAGTTAGTGGCGGAAACTGAGGAGAAGGTGGAATTAATTCGGGCACGGTTGAAAGAAGCTTCTGATAGACAGAAGTCGTACGCAGACCTTAAGAGGAAAGAAATTGAGTTTGAAGTAGGAGACCAAGTGTTTCTAAAGGTCTCACCTTGGAAGAAGGTTATGCGGTTCGGTCGCAAAGGAAAGCTAAGCCCAAGGTTTATAGGGCCCTATCAAGTACTGAAGCGAGTTGGGCCAGTGGCATACCAATTGGAGTTACCACCAGAGTTGCATCAAATGCACGACGTATTTCATGTGTCCATGCTACGTCGCTATCGATCGGATCCGTCTCATGTGGTACCTGTTGAAGAAGTGGAGTTAAGGCCAGATCTATCCTACGAGGAGGAGCTGATTCAGATCTTGGAACGTGACGTGAAAACACTACGAAAGAAGTCGGTGCCTTTAGTCAAGGTGTTATGGCGCAATCATGGATCGGAAGAAGCTTCGTGGGAGCCAGAAGAGACAATGCTACAGCAATACCCTCAATTGTTTAGTTAGGAAATTTCGAGGACGAAATTTTATTTAAGGGGGGTAGAACTGTAACATCCTAGGAAGGGCCTATGCATTTTCCAGATCAATTGTATGAAATGACAAGTCTTAAGTATTATGAATAAATTTTTGATACTTTTGGAAACCTAGAAATGAATGAAAATGGAAATGAAAATGAAAATGGAAATGAAAATGGAGATGGAAATGGACATTTTTGGAAACTTAGACATTTTTGGAAATTTAGACATTTTTGGAAACTTAGACATTTTTGGAAACTTAGACATTTTGGAAACCTAAACATTTTTGGAAATGATCCAAAAATGGAAACTTGAACATTTTGGGAAACTTGGATATATAAGAGATAAATAAAGGAGTTTTATTCACATAAATATGTGAATAATAAGAGAGAAATAAAGGAGTTTTATTCACATAAATATGTGAATAATAAGAGATAAATAAATGAGTTTTATTCACATAAATATGTGAATAATAAGAGATAAATAAAGGAGTTTTATTCACATAAATATGTGAATAATAAGAGAGAAATAAAGGAGTTTTATTCACATAAATATGTGAATAATAAGAGATAAATAAAGGAGTTTTATTCACATAAATATGTGAATAATAAGAGAAAAATAAAGGAGTTTTATTCACATAAATATGTGAATAATAAGAGATAAATAAAGGAGTTTTATTCACATAAATATGTGAATAATAAGAGATAAATAAAGGATTATTTTCTAATGAGATAATTGAGGAGATAATTGATGGATTAAAGGCTTTTATCTTTTAAATAAAAGAGATAATATTATCAAAAAGAGGAGTGGTGGCCAAGTAAAGGACTCCTAGGCTGATAACTTTGGCTATAAAAGGAGGACAGAAGGGCTACTCATCAACATTTGTTCCCTCTTCCTCTCTGCCGAAATTCTCCCTAGGCAAAACCCCTCTCTGCCGAATTTTCATTAAGCAAAAATCCCTCTCTTTTTCTTCTATTTTCTTCTCCGTTCTACTGTTAAGCTGAATCTTTGTGGATTCTAAGAAAGAGGGCAATCATCCACAACATCAAAAGGGGATCTTTCGGGAAATCTAAGGATCTAAGGTAAGGATTATAAATATAAATATGTGGTTAAAGATTATGATTCACGTTTTCAAAGTTAGATCTAATCTAACACGAAGTTATAGGATTTCAACAGGCTTATAAAGGAATCCTCTTCAGATTTGGAATCCCATCATAAGGTAAGGGATATTCGGCCAAGGCATAATTTGTTTAAGTGTTTTCCATTATTTCAAAAACCGAAAACTGACATGGTTACATAACTAGTATTAGCCGATTTCAAGGAAGAGGAATTCTAGCAACTGTTGGGACTTGATTAAATCAATTCGGCAACTAGGTAAGTAATTCTACTTCTAGTAGGATTTGGTTTTAAGACCAAATAGGTTTATTTATATGTTTTAATTAATGGCCGAATATAGGAGTGAAAGATCTAGATCGGTAGATCGCTCTACGGGAATTCACGGAAATTATTAAGCGAAAAAGGTGTGTACTCTTACTAACTTTCAATAAATTGCATGGCAATCATTAAATATATAAATATGTAACAGTATGTGAATGTGGCTAAGCACCACAAATGTGGTAAGGAGTACCCAGGTACGTTTCCTACTTTTGATAGGATTGTGAATATGATATATTTTGAACATGTGATTAGTAACATGAATGAAAATTAAGTATGTGAAATATGTTATGAAATAATTGGGGCATTCGGGATATTTGTGGAGGAAGAAAGTGAAGGTGATGACTACGGTCTCACCAACGTAAAGTGGTGACTACGGTCACATAAAGTGAAAAGTGGTAACTTCGGTTACATCCAGTGAATACAGTGTCTAATGACACAACATAAGTGGGCGATGAGCACGTCGACTGCAGCGACTGCCTTCGATGGTGTGTAGCGGATGGAGGGTCGACTTAGTAGTCCCCGCGGTGTACAGGTTGGTACGGGTGGTGTGTAGCGGATGGACAAATAGGTTTGGGTTTGGGTTGCATCATCCTTTATTTTGTATGAACATGATATTGATATGACTTGTATGCCTGATTTGTTGGAAATTAGTACTATGTACACATTGAGTCTGTTGACTCACCCCGTTGGGGAATTATTTTTCATGTGATGAGCAGTAATGGACTGGGTCGGCAGGAGCTAAAGGTGGCCATGCATCGCTTGAAGAAATTATTTGGAATTTGGACTTTATGAAATTTTAGTACTTTAAAACTTTATTTTGGGTTTGAATGATGTAATAAGGCCATAAGGCCCAGTTGGATTTTCTTTATTTCTGTTTATTTTTATTTGAATATGATACAATTTATGTTTGATTAAAGATAAGTAAATTTATTTCTTTTAAAATAATAAACCCAAAAATTATTTTGTCACCTTATTTAAGTTGGATTTCCAGAATTTATTAAATAGGTTTCAAATTAAGCCCAACCCAAAACAATTTTTTTTTAAATTACACAAATTTTCTCTAAGTCATTTAGAACATTGAAAACCGATTTATTTAAGGAACATACCAGATCCGGTTCAGGCTCGTGGGCCGGGTGTGGGGTGTTTCACTTGAGGTCTTGTAGACCTATTTATGGAACACTTTGATTAGATTTGATGAATTATATTATGAAATATCTATAAAAGGACCTGATTTGTTCGGTAATGCCTTTAACCCTAGACCGACGATGGTTACAGGTTAGGGGTGTTACATTTGATTGGTATCAGAGCTACGATTTAGTTGATTCTCGGACTAACGTAGCATAAGAGAGTCTAGCTATACATGCCATATATATGAAATGTGATAGTGTGATGAATCCTGACGTGTAAAATTTGTTCTTCGTATAGTAATGGATCCCGAAAGAGCCGTAGCTGACGATGTTGAAAGTAACGCACTTGCTCCTGCTCAAGGGACGGTGCCATCTGATTCGAGACCGGCTACTAGCAGTCAATAAGGAGAGGCTAAACAAGCCTTCTTCCAAATGATGAATAAGTCGTTCACTCAGCACGTAAGAACGAATCCGGTTGTTTCACAACCTCCGCCCCACCTAATCCTTCTCAGACTTCTGCTATACCTCCGGTTATGAGTTTGAATTTGTTGAATAAACCTCCGATCGACAAAATCCGTAAATATGGGGCTGAAGAGTTCAGGGCCACTAGTGATGACGATGTTGAGAGAGTGAAATTTTGGCTCGAGAATACTATTCGAGTGTTTGATGAAATGTCATTGACTCTTGAAGAATGCATAAAATGTGTTGTTTTTTTAGCTACGAGACGCAACTTATCAATGGTGGAAAACTTTGATTTTTGTGGTTCCAAAGGAACGGGTTACATGGGATTTCTTTCAGTCCGAGTTCAAAAAGAAATATATCAGCCAAAGATTCATTGATCAGAAATGAAAAGAATTCCTGGAATTGAAACAGGGTAACATGTCTGTCACTAAGTATGAACGAGAGTTTGTGAGATTGAGTCAATATGCTCGGGAATGTGTTTCAACTGAAGCGATAATGTGTAAGAGACTTGAAGATGGTCTAAATGAAGATATTCGCTTGCTAGAGCGAATTTTGGAAATAAAAGAGTTCGTTGTGCTTGTTAATCAAGCATGTAAAGCTGAGGCATTCGGGAAAGATAAAAGAAAAGCTGAATCTGAAGTTAGAGATGCGAGAAAGAGATTTCTGAGTAAATCATTTCAATCTGTTTCAAAGAAATTTAGAGATGAACAAAGTCGTTCAAAGGTTAATATGGGACATTCGAATAGAGATCGAGCTAGATCATAGTCGAATTCCAAAGCTCCAGCTACTTCGATGGCTAGTGAGGGAAATGTCCGATCCGAATGACCTGAATGCAAGCATTATGGTAAAAGACATCTGGGAAGTTGTAGGATGAATAATCAAGCCTGTTTTAGTTGTGGATTGTTAGACCATTTTATCCGAGAATGCCCAGAGTCTGTTGAGCAAGAGACTGTTCAAAATCTGAGATCTGATAATGTTACAGCTAGAGGTAGACCTTCTCGAAATACAAGAAATGTCAGTAGTAGTCAGAGAGCTACGAAAGACACAGTTGCGAGACCTAAAGCTAGAGTACCTGCCAGAGCTTATGCCATCCGAGCTCGTGAGGAAGCTTTATCTTCAAATGTTATAATGGGTACATTTACTCTTTATGATACTTCTGTGATTGCATTGATTGACCCAGGTTCTACTCATTCGTATATATGCATGAACTTAGTAACCAGTAAGACTTTGTCTGTAGAGTCTACTGAATTTGTTATTAAAGTATCGAACCTCTTAGGTAAAAGTGTCCTGGTTGACAAAGTATGCAAGAACTGTCCGCTCATGTTTAGAGATATTTGTTTTCCGGTTGATTTGATGCTATTACCATTTGATGAGTTTGAAATAATTTTGAGTATGGACTGGTTAACATTGCATGATGCTGTTGTGAATTACAAAAGAAAGACTATTTATTTGAGATGTTAGAATGATGAAATAGTTCAGATTGAATCTAATGAATTGAATGGATTATCAGACGTGATATCAGTGATGAAACCTCAGAGTTATATGAAAAAGGGTTATGAAGCTTATTTTGCCTATGTGATTGACTCAAAAGTAACTAAAAAAAAAGTTGAATTAGTGCCAGTTGTTTGTGAGTTTCCTGACGTGTTTCCAGAGGAATTACTAGGATTACCTCCGATACGTGAAGTTGAATTTGGTATTGTTCTATTACCGGGAATGACTCCTATTTCGATAGCTCCGTATAGAATGGCACCAACAGAGTTGAAAGAGTTAAAGTCACAGTTGCAAGAGTTGACTGACAGAGGATTTGTAAGACTGAGTTTCTCACCTTGGGGTGCTCTTGTTTTGTTTGTGAAAAAGAAAGATGGCACGATGAGAATGTGTATTGATTACCGTCAGTTGAACAAAGTGACTATAAAGAGTAAATATCCTCTGCCCAGAATTGATGATTTGTTTGATCAGCTGAAAGGAGCCACCGTGTTTTCAAAGATAGATATGAGATCGGGATACTACCAGTTGCGGGTAAAAGATTCTGATATTCTGAAAACTGCTTTCAGAATGAGGTACGGGCATTATGAGTTTTTAGTTATGCCTTTCGGACTAACAAATGCTCCTGCTGTTTTTATGGATTTGATGACCATAATTTTCAGACCGTACTTAGATCGATTTATTGTTGTATTTATTAACGACATTTTGATTTATTCGTGTGATGAAACCAAATATACTAAGCATCTGAGAATTGTGTTACAAACTCTGCGTGATAAGTAATTGTATGCAAAATTCAGTAAATGTGAATCCTGGTTGCGAGAAGTGGGTTTTCTGGGTCATATTGTATCAGCCTCTGGAATACGAGTTGATCCGAGCAAGATTTCTACTGTTTTGGAATGGAAGACTCCGAGAAATGTGTTTGAAGTTCGTAGTTTTCTGGGACTTGCTGGTTACTATCGAAGGTTTGTAAAAGGTTTTTCAATGATTGCTACTCCATTGACTAGATTGCTGCAGAAAGATGCGAAATTTGAATGGTCCGATAAATGTCAGAAAAGCTTTGTTCAGTTGAAAACTTTGTTGACTGAAGCTCCAGTTTTGGTACAACCAGAATCGGGTAAAGAATTCGTGATTTATAGTGATGCTTCGTTGAATGGTCTGGGATGTGTTTTGATGCAAGATGGCAAAGTTATAGCTTATGCCTCGAGACAATTAAAGCCACATGAAAAGAATTATCCGACGCACGACCTTGAGCTAGCTACGATTGTTTTGCATTAAAGATTTGGCGTCACTATCTTTTTGGTGAAAAATGCCATGTGTTTTCGAATCATAAAAGTCTGAAATATTTGATGACTCTGAAAGATTTGAATCTGCGACAGAGAAGATGGTTAGAACTGTTAAAAAGACTACGAGCTTGTGATAGGTTATCATCCGGGTAAAGCGAATGTTGTTGCTGATGCATTGAGTTGGAAATCATTGTTTGCATTACATGCAATGAATGCTCATTTAGACTTGTCTAATGATGGTTTAGTTTTAGCTGAATTGAAAGCGAAACCATTGGTTTTACAACAAATATGTGATGCTCAGAAAGTTGATAATGAAATGCTAGAGAAACGAGCTCAGTGTGATTCGAACTTTGACTCTGAATTTCGAATTGATGTTAATGACTGTTTGAGATTTCGAGATTGGATTTGTGTTTCGAGGAATCTAGAGTTATTACAGTTAATTTTGAATGAAGCTTATAATAGTAGCCTATTTATTCATCCGGGAAGTACAAAGATGTACCATGATTTGAAGCAACACTATTGGTGGTCTGGTATGGAAAGGGATATCTCTGATTTTGTCTCGAAATGTTTAGTTTGTCAGCAAGTTAAAGCTGAACATCAGGTTCCATCTGGTTTGTTACAACCGATAATGATTCCTAAATGGAAATGGGATAGAATAACAATGGATTTTGTTTCAGGGTTGCTTTTAACTCCGAAAAAGAAAGATGCAATTTGGGTCGTAGTTGACAGATTAATGAAATCAACCCATTTTATTCTGGTACGATCTGATTACTCACTTGATAAGTTAGCTGAACTTTACATTTTTGATATTGTGAGATTGCATGGAGTGCCATTGTCTATTGTGTCTGACAGAGATCCGAGGTTTACATCACGATTCTGGAAGAAATTGCAAGAGGCTTTAGGTACTAAATTTCATTTTAGTACAGTGTTTCACCACAGACGGATAGTCAATCCGAACATATCATTCAGATTCTTGAGGATATGTTGAGATGTTGCATTCTTGAGTTTAATGGTACGTGGGAACAATATTTGCCATTGATTGAATTTGCGTATAATAACAGTTCTTAGTCGAGCATCAAAATGGTGCCTTATGAGGCTTTGTACGAACGCAAATGTCGGACACTTCTGTATTGGATTGAGCTTAGTGAAAGTAAGATACACGGGGTCGATTTGATAAAAGACACTGAACAGAAAGTAAAAATGATCCGTGATAGTCTGAAAGTAGCGTCTGATCGTCAGAGATCTTATGCAGATTTGAAAAGAAAAGATATTGAGTTTGATATCGTGAAAAAGTGTTTTTGAAAGTGTCTCCGTGGAAGAAGGTACTCCGATTCAGACGTAAAGGTAAATTGAGTCCGAGGTTCATCGGACCGTATGAGATCATTGAGTGTATTGGACCTGTTGCATACAAATTGTTGTTCCCACCAGAGTTAGAAAAAATTCATAATGTATTTCACATGTCAATGCTTCGTCGATACAGATCTGATCCATCACATGTGATTCCTTCGTCTGAGATTGAAATCCGATCTGATATGACTTACGAAGAAGAACTGATCCATATTTTAGCTCGCGAAGTCAAAGAATTAAGAAATAAGAAAATCTCATTAGTGAAAGTGTTGTGGCATCGACACGGGGTTGAAGAGACTACATGGGAGCTTGAAGATTCAATGAGACAATAATATCCGAATCTGTTTAATGGTAAGATTTTCGGGGACGAAAATCCCTAAGGGGGAGAATTGTAACAGTTCGGTTATGGCCCTAGTTGGAATAGTGGTTTCGGGACCACAAATCTGAGTCGAAAAAATATTTTAATATTATTTTTTTGTGTCTACTGTATGTGATTAAGCATGTGTTAAAGTTCCGTGAATTAATTTGTCTGTTTGTGTGTTTAATTTGAGAAAAGGATTAAATCGCATAAAAGGTAAAAGTGGAATATTAATTTAATAAGTGCCTAATTGTCATTGTTCTTATTATGTGAAGTCCTTAAATGAAAATTTGACCACTAAGTATAGTAGTGGACAGTTATGGACTTGTTTAATATAAGTTTATATGTTAATTAAAAAAGGGTAAATAAGTAAATGGATTATTAATGTTATATTAAATAAAAGGAAAGCTAAAATGTCATCATCTTTCATGCTTCATCGCCGAAAATAGGAAAGAAAAATAAGGTTTGAGCTCTTCAAACATTCGGCCATTGATGTCTTTGATTTAAGGTTAGTTTTTGTTCGGTTTTTGATAATTTTTACGTTTTTGTAATCGTTGCTTCGTGTTCTTCAAAACCCATGCTTCAATTTTGTGAATTGATGATGATTGTGAAATATGCCATTGGTGAAATCATAAGTTTTGTGATGTTTGATGATGAAATATGAAATATATGTGTTAGATTAACATGTTTTGTCTTTGGATTTTTGATGAATTTGAGTAATTTGGACTTAATTGAGTAAATAATATTTTGAGGGACTAAAATGTGAAATAAATGAAATATATGGACTTGTATGAACTAGATGAACATTCGGCTAAGCATGGGTACATAGAGATTTTGTGTATTTTGTGATTTTATGAAATAAGGGCTAAAATGTCAAAATGTGAAAATGTGGGGGCTAATTTGTAAATTGCCCTAAATATGTGTTTTTGGATTGAATTGAATGAATTGGTGAATAAATGGGTTAAATTTGAATATGTTTAGATCAAGAACCGAAGAAAACGGATTTAGATCGAGGAAAGTCAAAAATAGTTGAATAGCCGTTCGTTTCCGTTCTTCCCGTACGAGGTAAATCTATATATGAATAAATGTATTTAAATTGATTTATGTATGTTTATATGAAATCTCAATGTGATGAATGTTTACGAGATGATAAATATATGAAATTAGAGGAAGTATCGACAATGTATCAATGTTTGAGAAGTCCCGTACGAACCTAGAAATAGATAGGATTACATATGTCATAACATAAGTTTCTGATATGTGGTATCATGTAAGACTGCGTCTAGGACGTTGGCATCGATTTGAGATTTACGTGTAAGACCATGTCTGGGACATTAGCATCGTATTGATTCGTGTAAGACCCTATCTGGGATAGTGGCATCGATATTTGGTTACATGTAAGACACGTCTGGGACGTTGGCATTGTACGACTATTTCGAGTATTCTAAGTACCCTATCTGATTCCGAACGGTTCAACGGGCAATTCCGAGAAAACGAAAGGCTATGAGAAATGTAAAATTGAATCAGGTACGTTTGATATGTACACTATGTAAGCGTATGAAAGGTAAGTAAATATATATACTTATCTAAATGAGATATGTGTATGGATTTGATGAAGTAAAACATGTGATATATGATTGAATGAGCTATGATCTAATGAAGTACATGGTGATATGTATGTTGGTAAGTAAATGTCTAAACAAATGAGCCAAGAAGAACTATGAATGTGCAAATGAGCTACTAGTAATCTCATATTTGATATGAATAATGAATGCTTATATGTTAAGTTTATTTGTATATGGCTTACTAAGCTTTTGAAAGCTTACTTTGTGTGTGTTTGCTTTGTTTTATAGATCGTTAAAGCTACGGAAGGCTCGGGGGTCGTCGAGGATTGTCATCACACTCCTCAAACTTATTTTGGTACCTTTTGAAAGTGTATATACTAAAGTATGGCATGTATAGGCTAGTCACTTTGAATTATGTTTGAGATGTGTATATAGCCAAGTGATATGGCTAGATAAATGTTTGTGATATTAATGAGTAGTTATGATATATGATGCTTATTTGGTATGGTTTAATGACCAATGAAATGGTCAAAGTAATAGTAAGTTTATTGATGCCAAGTTGTTATATTATTAATGAGTAGATGTCATATTGTAGTGGTAAGTTGTGGATGATATATGTTTAAAAATGTTTGTGAATAAGTTGAGCTAAATGACATGTGAATTGGTATGTATTGGTTACATTTGAAGCTTGGTTTGATTCATAATTGTGCTTATAGGTATAAACCAAAGTGTGGGTGGCATTTTGGCCTTGCAAATGGCTTATAATTGCCCATACGGTTGAGCACGCGGGAGTGTGGCTCGACCGTGTCCCTCGTGATTGCATTCCAAAACAAGTCAGACTCGACCACGGGCAAGACACACGAGCGTGTGACTGGCCGTGTGGTGGAAGTTAGTGTCGACCATGGGTGAGGCACACGGGCGTGTCTCAGGCCGTGTGGACAAGTCAGTATGTATGCCCTATTTTGACACGGCTTAGACACACGGGCATGTCTAAGGCCGTGGGAGGCACACCGCTTACACACACGGGCGTGTGACCTCTGTAACTTAGAAAAAATTTTAAATTTCTGAAAGTTTCCGTATATATTCTGTTTAGTCCCGGGCCCTTCTTAAAGTATACTTGAGGTCTTGTAGACCTATTTATGGGACACTTTGATTAGATTTCATGAATTATATTATGAAATATTTGTAAAAGGACCTGATTTGTTCGGTAATGCCTTTAACCCTAGACCGACGATGGTTGCGGGTTAGGGATGTTGCACACATAACTTATATCATTGTTTTCATATGTTTCACGCAGATACGTGTATTAACTCATTTCATATTCATATATATATTTATGTTAGAATTTTACTCGTTGAATTTATTTGAAATATCAATGTATTCACAGGTAGTACACTCGAGGTGTACAAATTAAGATCCGTCAATTCATATTCCGGGGTACCCATTTAGGGCACATAATCAGAAAGCACTCTCTCGAGCCACATATATCAGGAATGCTCATAAGAGCCATGTAACAGGAAGCTTATCCGGGCTAAATCAGGAAGCTCACAAGAGCTATAATAGGAAGTTCACAAAGAACTTTTAATTAGAAAGCTCGTGAAGAGCCTATCAGGAAACTCACAAAGAGTCATGTAATAGGAGCTTCGGAAAGCCATATATCAGGGAGTTCAAGCGAGCCACATCAGGACGCTCATATAGAGTTGCGTTTGTGTCCGCAACATATGCAGGATCACAATCAATCGCATAACAGGATGCTAACACAGAGCTACGGTAGTCCGCAACATATGTAGGATCACTACCGATTAGGATGCTCGTAGGAACTATATAACAGGAATGCTCAAGAGGGCTTTTAACAGGATGTTCGTCTGAGCTATAATGTCTGCAACATATGCAGGACTATATTCATTATGGGAAATCACATATCCATCGACTTTCATTTATTCAAACGAGATTTAACATTTTTCAGGCATTATCAGGCATGTGATTATTCCATACATTCATAATATTCATATAATTCAAATAAACACATTCCACATTCATTTCAAGCATAAAAGTAACATCTTTAGCATTTATCATTTATCGGACATTATCATTTATTTCAGGCATTATCATTTATCGGGTTTTGTCGGATATGTTTTCAATGTCATATATATATATATATATATATATATGATATTTATACAATTCACATACACAACATTTAATTCAAGCATATAAATATACACAATTTAGTTACACGAACTTACCTCGACAAATGTTCGTGTACGTAAAATCTACTAATCCGATATTTTCTCTTTTCCTCGTTCTAACTCCGAATTTAGTGTATCCGGATCTATATGAGTAAATTTAACATCAATTTAATACAATTTAAACTCAATTCAGTCCAATTCACATCTTAGGCAAAATTACCATTTTGCCCCTAAAGTTTTAATTAATGACGATTTCGTCCCTAGGCTCGGAAAATGAAATTCATGCAATTTAATCCTTGTTCGAAGCCTAGTCGATTTTTACATGTAACATTTATAGCATATGTATTTCATAAAATTCAAAATTTTTTCATGAATTTTACAACTTTTCAATTTAGTCCCTAAATCATGTTTTCATCAAAATTCACCTTGTAAAAGTTGTTTATCTATCAACAATCTTTCATTTTCTACCATAAATTTCAAAATTTCAGCATATTCATCCATGAAACAATTTCTATACTTTGATAACTTTTCAGATTGATCCCCAATCTAGATAGATTAGATTATCCTGATCTCAAAAATATAAAAATTACTAAAAACAGGATAAAAATACTTACCTAATTAGCCAAGAAAGCTTGCTTTCTCTTTCCTAGGGTTTCCATGCATTTTGGGGAAGAAGATGACATAAAATGATGATATTTTGTTGTTTAATTAATTTATCACCTTTTATTTTTCATCTTTACAATTTCATCCTTTTCTTTATTTTAATTTCCATGGATGAATTATCATACTTAACAACTAATCATTTTTAATTGTCTAATTGCCATATAAGGACCTCCACTTTAAAGTTCTATAGCTATTTAATCCTTTTAGCTATTAAAACTCAACTTTTGCACTTTGTGCAATTTGGTCCTTTATCAAATTAAACATGTAATTAGTAAAATTTCTTTACGAAATTTTCATACGATATTATTATCATACTATAGATCATAAAATAATATTAAAATAATTTTTCTTTCTGGACTCGGATTTGTGGTCCCGAAACTATTGTTCCGATTTTACTGAAAATGGGCTGTTACAGTACCCCACAATATACTTGTGTCACGGGCTGCATATCAGAACTTGTGATGATTGCGCAAAGAGTATCCCATAGAGGTTGATTGATGAAATGGATCTCATTTAACCCGCTTGAATTGACCCGACTCATGGAACATATAGAGAAACCCATCTACTTGAAGCCTTGGTGGCCCCATAAAACACTTTAATAAAATAAGAGTTAATAGGGTAAATAGTATAAATTCTAAAGGGATAAGATTGTATAGAATTTAAATATCTTAGGACTCCCAATTTTAGATAGACTCTAATCTTGACCGTCGATATAATTTAATCTGTACCATTAGTTTTGGGGTAGGTCAACTATAAATAGAGGTCTCCCCCACATTCGTAATCATTTTATTCATAGTTGTGAATATATTTGAGAGCATTTACTCAAACATTTGGTGTGTGTTATTTTTCTATGGCCTTTTCCTGTTCGTTCTTTGCTTTATTGCTTCCACTTTGTTCTGGTGCTTTGGAGAAATTCTGCGAGAATTTTAATTTTACGAGAGTAAGACTAACTTAGTAGGATTTAAAGTAAGAATATCGCCTAAGACTGTACGATATGCCAAACTAAAGTTTTAGTCCCGTGACATTTGTGTCACTTTAAACCTATTTATTAATTAAAGACACCTGGTGATTCTTTAACACTACTTATAAAGTGAAAAAAACTCTATCAATGTGTACCAAATAAATATCCTTAAAAATGTATTACTTGGTAGGTGCGAAGTCAGATTTTTTTTTTGGGCGGAATTAAATTGTATATTTTTACGATAGTAAAAATTTAATTTCACTATTTTAATAGTCTATATCTTTATAATTTTTAAAGGATTAAATCAAATTTTTATTAATTTTTAAGAGACTAAAATAAAATTTTACTATTACTAATTTAAAATTTTATAAATTATAAAAAAAATTAAATAGGAAAAACTACTAGAAATTCTTTTAGGGAGGGTGGTGCTACCAGCCCCTTTACTTCGACACCGTTACATGGTTTTATTTTAATTTTTTAATATTTTAACTAGGAAAAAACTACTAGAAATGAAGGAAATCTGCATAAACAGAAGGTAACAGTAACACACGTAAGTTTATATTTCCTACGGACAGGGATATGTAGGAAATGTCTGAGACGTGATATGAAGGCAAACTGTTGGATTTGGCAATAAAAATTGGGCCATCTTTCTCTCACAAAAACCTTCCATGTTCTATATATCCCTATGTAGTGATGGTTCCACATACTGGACCTCCATAAATGCCAGCATTTATGAGGATCTAAAGGTGCCATTGGATGATATGAACCCACCCACCATTCCTTGCCTGTTTCTTGACCCCATTGCCACATGTGGTCTCTGCCATTTTGTTAACCAAGGAACCATCACCTTTCAAACTGCACCACATTGAATCATTGATGTGACTTTTTTATGAATGAACCCAATCATGCATGATGCCTTTACATTTCTTTGCAGTGTAAATTTCGAAGCAATTGAGGAATGGTACTATCAGTATCACAACGTGTATATAATGTCTGTGAAACGGGTTCTATCTTGAGTCATATAAATTGATGTCCATTAGCTTTCAATATATATATATATTCAGTGTTTGAGCTTTTGACATGTGAAGCCTGGTTAGCTTTCATATATATTTAACACATGCACATATATGAATCTTTATCTCGAATAATGCTTTGAGTTTAATTATATGAAGGGAAAATAAATCCTGCAAATAAATGCTCTTGCGGAATTTGCAGATTTCCTTGAGATCTAGCTAGTGAGGGAAAATGGAAGATTTTATTAGTTGTTAATAATGATCTTGAAGTGTGACCGTCAAAGCCCAATATAACAAAGGAAATTAAGTAAAGGACCCCGTATGCTAAGTAGGGAAGGTATCTATAACTTCTTCGTCAGGACCTATTCTCAGTTTGAAGTAATTAGGTGAGGAAGTAAAATTAATCATTATTTGTGCATGAATTTTTCTGAGGCAAGATGAGCCACTTCAAATAGGTTAATTGTTCTGACCTAGAATACAATTACTCCGGCATGGGCTACGTGAGCCCCCAATAGTTTATAGAATAAATTGATAAGTTGGGCATCTCTAAGATTTTTAGTCCAATTTTATGGATCAATTAAGTCTAAAACAATATGGCTTAATTTAAGGGGATTAAGTGTTTTGTTTTAATAGAAGTTAAATACTATCAGTTCATTCATTTACTTGATGGATGTATTAGATTAAATGTTGATCATTATAAATTGATCTATCCTCTACTTATTAGGTTACATAAACAATATACACATAAAAAAAATTATAGCCTCCACCACTTATATCAAAAGAGAGAACTCAATTTACCGTGGTGTTTTTCTTTGTCAAAACCCTACCAACTCCAATTCTGTATCGAGTAATTCTTAAGCTTGTGAAAATCATATCATTCTAAAGATCCTAAAATTATTATTTGTGCAATATTGGGTTTTGGTTTTCATAATATCAATATTATAAAGATTTTATATGTAGTAACATGAGCTTAGTTAAAGAATATATGATTTTCCATTACAATTTTTCTTTATGATAATATTTACACGGTTCTAAGAATGTTATATAAAAAAAATAGATTATATGAATTTGATGATAGATTTCATATTTTATATATGATTAATATGTGAAGTTGATAAATGTTGGTGAGCTTGACAATGAATGATGTTCACAAATTTAATTTTGTTTTTTCATTAATAATTGATTTGAACAAAGAGGTATAATTATTCTATGAATGATTTGGTGACGAATGATTTTGTGAAAGATAATGAGCTTAGCACGTCAGGTTGTGAATGAAGTTGACATATTCACGAGGATAGCATTTTTGGTTTTAATGGATAGTTTTATGCCTTTTTTAAATTTTATTAATGAGTTATATTTGATAGATAAATTTGAGGATATATCGAATCATGAATATTCTATGCATTTTATATGAATGAGCATTAAAAGTTTTTTATCTCCTTGAATATTTTTAATTTAATGTCTATGTATTTAATTTGTTAGTCATCAAAGTGGTTAAATTAGAAAGTTTTTATAGATGTTAGTTAAACCATGTATGTAAAAGTGTTCATGTTCATGTAGTTAATTAAATGATTATACTGTAAAACTGGAAGAATTGACTTTCGTTACTCTTTAGAACTTTAAAATTTGTCCAAATGTGAAATATTTATTCTATGAATAATGAAAATTATGGTGACAAACTAATATTTTTGTTAGATATATATATTTGAATGTCTAAAGACAAAGTTTATATTTAATAAAAGTTATTTATTTATCCATTAAAGTTAATAGAATTTATTTATGATACTATATTGTAGTATCTACCCAAAGGAGAATTAGGATATACTTAGATTGTAATTGATTATTTGAATTCATATGGCAAATTTAATGTTTTGAGCAATTATGTGTGTTTTGCATTTATAAATTATTTTGTAGCTATTTCTCTTCATTTGCAAGCTCCATCTATTACTTTATTTAATGGGTTAAACTTCTTTGAATGAAGTGAACAAGTCAAGTTTCACTTAGGTTTTTTGGATATTAACTTGGCACTATTATAAGATATTCCTATTGCTATTACTAAATTAAGCAGTGAGGAAGAGATGTTGTACCATAAATAATGGGAACGGTCAAACAGATTGAGCCTTATGTTTTTGCGAATGGCTACTGCTAACAACATCAAGACCATAATTTCACAAATTGAAAGTGTGAAAGCATATTTTATGTTTATGGAAGAACGTTTTCGTTCTGTGGATAAGTCACTTGTTGGTATTCTAATGGCATAACTCACCACCATAAAGTATGGTGGGTCAATGGGAGTACAAAGACAGATCATCCACATGACTAATATTGCAACAAGACTAAAGACCTTGAGGATGACTCTTTTTTAGTGTAGTTCATATTTAACTCAATACTCTGAATTATGGGTCATTTCAAATTAGCTATAACACTATTAAAGATAAGTGTGATGCTAATGAATTGGCTATTAAGCTTGTGAAAAATATAACGTCAGTAATGACAATATATCGCAAAGAAAAGAGAAATAAAAAATTAAAGAACACACAGATTTTACGTGGAAACCCTTTTGAGAAAAAAACCACGGGCAGAGGAGAAGAAAATTCACTATGTCGAATTCGAATGATTACAAGAGGAATAGACTATGTCTATTTATAGGCTTGTAAAACCATATTCTAATAGGAGTGTAGTAGATTGAAACACCTTATTCTAATCAATATTTTATAGATGGAGTTTAATAAGGTTTAAAAAACCTTATTTAAAATAAAATAAAAGAAATGCAGTTCTATAGGGATTCTTCTTTTATTTTATTTTACCATTATATTTTATTTAAATAAGGATTTGGGTCACTTAATTCTAACAATCTCCACCTTGACACGAATTCTCAATGAACAAGTTCTTCATCGCGAACTCTCAACGAACAAGTTTCCCACCTCTTCCATAAAACCCCTTAAGGGTTTAACTTCAACAATGAACACCAACCAAGACTAAGCAATGCTCAAACTTGGTTATAGGAAGTGACTTAGCCATCATATCTGTAGGATTTTCATGAGTACTAATTTTGCTCACAACAATATCACCACGAGCAATAATATCACGAACAAAATGATACCGAACATCAATATGTTTTGTTCTCTCATGAAACATTTGATCTTTTGTAAGGAAGATGGCACTCTGACTGTCACAAAATACTGTGTTGATTTGAAGGTCTTCATTGAGCTCACTGAAGAGTCCATTCAACCAAATAGCTTCTTTACAAGCCTCAGTAATCGCCATGTACTCAGCTTCAGTGGTAGACAAAGCGACTGTAGTTTGCAAAGTAACTTTCCAACTGATTGCAAAACCTCCGATTGTAAAGACATAACCAGTGAGAGATATTCTTCTATCAAGGTCTCCAGAAAAATCAAAATCAACATACCCAATGACTCCATCTCTAGTTCTTCCAAACTGTAAGCAAACATCAGTAGTACCTCGTAAGTATCTTAAAATCCACTGAACTGCTTTCCAATGTTCTTTACCTAGATTCTCCATGTATCTGCTAACTGCGCTGACTACATATGATAAATTTGGACGTGAACAAACCATAGCATACATGAGAGATCCCACTGCACTAGAGTATGAAACATGTGACATGTACTCAATCTCATCATCTGATTGTGGAGACAAAGCCGATGAAAGTCTGAAATGGGCTGCTAAAGAAGTACTAACAGGCTTAGCACTTTGCATACTGAACCTGCAAAGAACTTTCTCAATGTACCCCTTCTGACTTAGGTACAATTTACTTGCTTTTCTATCTCTGAGAATCTTCATACCACGTATCTTCTTTACTAGTCCCAAATCTTTCATCTCAAATTCTTCACTTAGTTAGGCTGTGACCTTTCTTATCTCTCATTTATCTTTTGCTGCTATTAACATGTCATCAACATAAAAAATTAGATACACAAAAGAACCATCACTGTTTTTCTTAAAGTAAAAACAACTGTCAAAACTACTTCTTTTAAAATCATGAGAAGTCATAAAGGAATCAAACCTCTTGTACCACTTTCTTGTTGACTGTTTCAATCCGTAGAGGGACTTTTTCAGCAAGCAAACATAGTTTTTTTTTTCTGAGACTGTAAAACCCTTTGGTTGTTGCATGTAAATATCTTCCTCAAGTTCTCCATGTAAAAATGCAGTTTTTACATCTAACTGCTCAAGCTCCAAATCATGCATGGCCACAATACCAAGCAAAGCTCGAATCGAACTATGCTTCACAACTAGGGAGAACACATCTGTGGAGTCCACTCCTGGAATTTGATTGTAACCCTTTGCAACAAGCCTTGCTTTATATCTGGGTTTTTCAACTCCTGGAGTCCCTTCTTTCTTTTTAAACACCCATTTACAGCGAACAACCTTTTTACCTTTAGGAAGTTTCACAAGATCCAATGTTCTGTTTTTGTGGAGTGATTCCATCTCCTCTTGCGTAGCAAACATCCACTTTTCTGAGTCTTCACAGCTAACCACCTCAGAATAATTAGACGGCTCTTGGTTTGCATCTATATCTTCGGCCACATTTAAAGCATAAGCAACTAGATCAGCCTCGGCATACTTCTTTGGAGGTTTAATTTTTCTTCTAGTTCTGTTTTTGGCGATAGAGTATTGTGGTGAAAAAACAACTCTATTCTCAATTTTTGTACTGGCTTGAGGAGTCGACTCTATATTAATCTGATGCTCCACCTACTTTTAATTTTCTTTATTGGAAGAGCCTTTAAGAGATAAGTTAGGTAGCACAGCAGTTTTATCAAAAACAACATCTCTACTAATCACAACTTTTCTATTTTCAAGACACCATAACTTATACCCTTTTACACCAGCTTTATAACCAAGAAAAATACATTTAATGGATCTCGGTTCCAATTTTCCATTATCAACATGAGCATACGCAGGACACCCAAAGATCTTTAAATCAGAATAATTAGCAGGATTACCAGACCATACCTTTTGTGGAGTCTTTTTCTCAATGGCAACGGATGGAGATCGGTTGATCAAAAAGCATGCAGTAGAGGCTGCTTCGGCCTAAAACGACTTTGGTAAGTTGGCATTTGACAACATACATCGAACCTTCTCCATGATCATTCTGTTCATTCGTTCTGCAACGCCGTTTTGCTGTGGAGTATTACGAACTGTCATGTGTTTCACGATCCCTTCTGACTTGCACAATTTATTAAACTCATCAGAACAAAACTCTAAGCCATTGTCTATGCGGAGGTATTTTATTTGTTTTCCCGTTTGTTTTTCAATCATAGTTTTCCAAGACTTAAATGCGGAAAACACATCGCTTTTATGTTCAGGAAGAATGCCCAAACTTTTCTAGAAAAATCATTAATAAAAGTTAGCATATAATTAGCTCCACCTCTTGAAGGCACTCTTGATGGAACCCATAGATCAGAATGAATATACTCCAATGTTCCCTTCATGTTATGGATTCCTCTAGTGAATCGAACTCTCTTTTACTTCCCAAAAACGTAGTGCTCACAGAACATCAGTTTGCAAATTCCTTGCCCATCAAGAAGTCCTATTTTGCTCAATTCTGCCATACCATTCTCACTCATATGCCCTAGGCGCATATGCCAAAGTTTAGTAATATCATCATCTGAAAAGGAAGAGGAAGCGATAGTTGCATCACCAATAACAGTAGAACCCCGCAAAACATATAACTTGGCAGTCTTTCTCTGCCCTTTCATCACAATGAGGGAACCTCTGGAAATCTTCAAACTCTCACTTTCAGCTGTGTATTTGTACCCTTTTGAATCAAGAGTACTTAACGAAATTAAATTTCTTTTCAATTCTGGAAGATGTCGTACGTCACTAAGTATTCTGACAACTCCATCAAACATCTTAACTTTAATTATTCTAACACCTGTAATTTTACACGAAGCATTATTTCCCATCAAAACAACACCTTCAGACACTGTTTCATAATTTGTAAACCAATCCCGATTGGGACTCATGTGGAAGGTGCAACCCGAATCAAGGATCCACTCAATGCTCACTTTATAATTGTTGATAGAAGTAACTAGAAGTTCACCATCGCTGTAGTCTTCTACAACATCTGCTTCACCGAAATTTTTTGGTTGTTTTCCCTTTTGATTCGTAGCCTCCATTTTGATATTATTTTGTAGCTTATAGCACTCAGATTTAATGTGCTCTTTCTTCTTGTAGAAGTTACAAGTTTTACCTCTGTTTGAAGACTTCGATCTACCCTTAGATTTACCGCAAGGATTCCGTTCTTGTGTCCTTCCACGATCATCATTAGCATTCCGATCTTGTCTCTTACGAACAATGAGACCCTCTCCCTAAGAGTCGGTGATGTGCCTCTAACTAATTATGATCACAATAAAGATACGCGCACCTATCGTTTAATAGTGTAGTTATGGTAAGACCGAAAATATCGTATCCACAAGGACCAAGAGTACTAGTAATTACTATCTTCTTATTATCTAGCCTAAGAATTGGAGTGATTTCTTTTAAACTAAAACTAACTAAAAGCATGACAGAGAATGAATTGGGAAAATACTTTTAGACAACTTTATGAGATAGGCAATACCCAAGGAAGAATCCACCTAGAGTTCACTTATTACTTCTGATTCATATGATTTATTCACTTGACTTAATCCATAGAAATCCCTGATTTATGTTAATATCCCTTTCAAGACTAAAAACAACTGACTCTAGGTTGATTAATTGAAATCTCTTTCTAATTAAAACCCCTATTGTCGCATTAACTCGATCTATGGATTCCCTTATTAGATTTGACTCTAATTCGACAGATTTACGTCGTCCTATATCTAGGATTGCATTCAACTCCGCTTAATTGTGTTGATCTACTCTTAAACAAAGACTTTTGCTCATCTGAATAAGCACATTCGACTTGAGTCAATAACCTGAATTTTTAAAACAAGAATAAGAACTCATAATTAAGAATAAGAATAAGTATTTATCTTATAAATCAAATAGCAATAAGATCCGTCTTAGGTTTCATCCCCTTAGGTATTTAAGGTATTTAGTTCATAATGATAGAGGGAAACATCCTAAAATAAGGAAAACTACAAAACAAAAGAAAACCCAAAAACTTCAAGAGAAATTGATAGGAGATCTTCAGTCTTAATGGAGATCCTTCTTCCAAGCGGCTCCCGATGGCTGTCTTTGAGTATTTTCTGCCGTCTACTCTCCGTGTCTTCTTAGGTCCTCCCCTAGGGTGTTTATATAGTCTTTGAGATGCCTTTATTGGCCCACAAGTAGCATTTTCCAAATAGAATTAGACTTGGGTTCGGCAGGGACACGCCCGTGTTCGATAACCTCACGCCGTGCTTGATTCTGTTTGTCACACACGGCCGTGTTTGATAACTTAGGTCGTGCTCGATTCTGCTCGTCATACACGACTGTGTGGTCTACTCGTGTGTGACAATCTAGGTCGTGTTGATTTTCGAGGTAGGCCCATTTTGCCTCATTTTGGCCCATTTCTTGTTCTTTTGGACTTCCTAAGCTCTCCTGAGTGTAAAACATGAAATTAAAGGATTAGGAGCATCGAATTCATCAAATCTAATGAAAATTCATCCAAAAATTAGCCAAGCATAGGGTTAAAATATGTATAAATTATGGTTTATTAGCCGGTTTTAACCACAAGTGCTTCATCTTATCATACGAGGTCAAAGAATCATAAACCTCATCAACTGTGAGAGACTCGCGACTATATAAAATCGTGTCTCTAAAGGTTGAATAAGACGGGGGCAACGAACAAAGTAGAATTAACCCTAGATCTTCCTTATCATACTGAACCTCCATGGCCTCCAAGTTTGAGAGAATTTTTTAAACACTGTTAAGTGTTTGTGCACAGACACACCTTCCTCCAAACGATGAGCATATAGACGTTGCTTCATATGCAACTTGCTGGTTAGAGTTTTCAACATACACATTTGTTCTAGCCTCTTCCATAATGCAGCGGCAGTCTTCTCCTTCATCACATCCTGCAAAATTTTGTTAGACAAATGCAGATGTAACTGTGTTAACGCCTTTCGATCCTTGCGCTTCTTCTCTTCCTCCGTCAATGTTGACGGCATCTAATCTACCCCTAGCAGGGCTTCCTCTAAATTCATCTGTGCAAGAACTGCCTGCATCTTTATCTCCCACAACGCGAATCTGGTGTTGCGTTCCAACAGCGAAATTTCATACTTTAAAGACGCCATTACCGTGACCGAGATAAAAATCTCAGAAGCTCTGATACCAATTTGTGAAAAATATAACGTCGGTAATGACAATATATCACAAAGAAAAGAGAAATAAAAAATTAAAGAACACACAGACTTTACGTGGAAACCTTTTCGGGAAAAAAACCAAGGACAGAAGAAAAGAAAATTCACTATGTCGAATTCGAATGAATATAAGAGGAATAGACTATGTTTATTTATAGGCTTGTAAAACCATATTCTAATAGGAGTGTAGTAAGATTGAAACACCTTATTCTAATCAATATCAAATAGATGGAGTTTAATAAGGTTTAAAAAGCCTTATTTAAAATAAAATAAAAGAAGTGTAGTTCTATAGGGATTCTTCTTTTATTTTATTTTACCATTGTATTTTATTCAAATAAGGATTTGGGTCACTTAATTCTAACAAAGCTTGTTTAGGAGAAAACGATATTAAAGAGTCAAGAAAGTAATTCCATAAACCTTGTGAGCCAAGAAACTAGGGAAGGACTTAAGGTGAAAACTAACAAATTTAAGAAAAAAAAACATGCTAACCGATGTCTACAATGGCAAGAACAGGGAACAAATGACAAATAAGTCTCACTTTTGTAAGAAAGTAGGACATTATTAGAAAGATTTTGAAGGCATAACGTCCTTAGATGAAAAGAAGTCTATGCTCGGAAGTGTAGCATGACGACCCAATTGTTCAAATTTGCTGGTTAGAGTTTTCGACATACATATTTGTTCTAGCCTCTTCTATAATGCAGCCGTAGTCTTCTTCTTCATCACATCCTGCAAAATTTTATTAGACAACTGCAGATGTAACTGCGTTAACGCGTTTTGATCCTTGCGCTTCTTCTCTTCCTCCGTCAATGTCGAAGGCATCTTATCTACCCCTAGCAGGGCTTCCTCTAAATCTATCTGTGCAATAACTGCCTGCATCTTTATCTGCCACAACGCGAATCTGGTGTTGCGATCTAACAACAAAATTTCATACTTTAAAGACGCCATTACAGTGATCGAGATGAAAAACCCAGAAGCTTTGATACCAATTTGTGAAAAATATAATATCGGTAATGACAATATATCGCAAAGAAAAGAGAAAAAAAGTTAAAGAACGTACAGATTTTACGTGGAAACCCTTTCGGGAAAAAAACCAAGGGCAGAGTAGAAGAAAATTCACTATGTCGAATTCGAATGATTACAAGATGAATAGACTATGTATATTTATAAGCTTGTAAAACCATATTCTAATAGGAGTGTAGTAAGATTGAAACACCTTATTCTAATCAATATCAAATAGATGGAGTTTAATAAGGTTTAAAAAACCTTATTTAAAATAAAATAAAAGAAGTGTAGTTCTATAGGGATTCTTCTTTTATTTTATTTTACCATTGTATTTTATTTAAATAAGGATTCGGGTCACTTAATTCTAACAAAGATCGTTTAGGAGAAAACGATATTAAAGAGTCAAGAAAGTAATTCCATAAACCTTGTGAGCCAAGAAACTGGGGAAGGACTTAAAGTGAAAACTAACAAATTTAACAAAAGAAAAAAAACATGCTAACCGATGTCTACAATGGCAAGAACAAGGAACAAATGACAAATAAGTCTCACTTTTGTAAGAAAGTAGGACATTGTTAGAAAGATTTTGAAGGCGTAACGTCCTTAGATGAAAAGAAGTCTATGCTCGGAAGTGTAGCATGACGACCCAATTGTCAAATTTGCTGGTTTTTACAAGTTGAGTAACCAATAACGTCTTCTTTGATACTTAATTACTTAACCTATATCGGTAACTCCAACTCGGGCAACATTTGGAAAATGTTCTAGTTTCTTGTATTTCATTTTCGAGAGCCTGCACGTCTTTTTGGGCTTCATCAGCAGCATTATGCCAGTCCAAGACCTTTTTTATTTATTTATTGAGTGTGTCATTTGGTGTCCTCAATATCAGATTAATTGCAACAGGTGTTGGGCGAATGTAAGTTGTTATGTTTTTTTGTTAAGATTTTTTACGGTGTTACTAAAACAAAATATGTAATCAAGTTTACGTGTGGTGGGCTTCAGCAGGGATTCTATCATCAGGTCTCCCAAGACATTGGCAGCAGAAGAGGTCGCAAATTCAACAGCCATTCTTGACAATTATTTGAAGACTTTAAACAACAAATGAAACAAGAAAAATACCATGAATCCGTGTATGGATTCGCTTGAATTTTGATATTTCCAAGGTAATATATTGTCATGCTACCATATCTATTAGTAAACTAAAACATTTGTAAAGATTGAATGTTAAAAAAATAAAATTAAAATTGAATTATTATAATAAAATAATGAAAAATAAATTAAAAGATAACATAAATTATTTTAAAAATAATTAAAAATATCTTGCCATGAACATTGTTATAATACTCACTATTATTGACTCGTTACCCGATTGGGTTCTAACCCATACTCTACACGGTTTGCACTTTGGGTTCGCATGTAAGGTGCTTGTACCTTTCTTTGAGACTACACGATGTGGGTTCACACCATCATATAGGCAAACCCACATCATATAAACACGTGTTAACCTTAGAATAAGGTACGTGTCGACGTGCATGGGAACTTACATACGATATCACATCCATGAACAGTGACCATATCATATAAATACACAGTTTAACCCATCTGAAGGGGACACACACTAAAAAATACTCAACAATTTGGTGCGGTGAGCGTGGAAAGACTTCCAATCTCTAGATTTTCAGATTGCTAAAAAACCAAAATGACTCACCCCAACGAGAATTTCCCTACTAATTTTCCATTAGGCCAGGCAAGAGGTTCTGGCACTAGTAATTAACCCAGTGAGATAGACTTTTTTGTTGGTTGGTTTGCTGACCGACCAGAGAATTTGGGTAACTCAGGCCATGCAAGCATTTCCAACTCTTTCGATCTCAATGCTCCCTTTGGTCAGGGACCGTCATTTCCCTCTAACCAGCATCGCCATAATAATTGTTTGGTTTGCAGGAGTAGCTGAGGTTGATGAAGGAATAGATGGCTCAACAAAGTGCTAGGTTCGAGTAATAACAAGTGTTTCAACAAGAATTGCTAAGCCAGAATGAAAAATTGAGGAGGAAGATGCAGTTTGTTAACTTCAATCTTCAGGATTGTGTCACACCTACTTAGGAGGAGGACGTAGGGGCACATGTAAGGCCATGGCAGGATAAGATGGATATTTTGCGTAGAGAGGTGTGAGCATTGCATCTTGATTTGCAAGATATGGACTGGTTCTTTTGTTCTAACAACTCATTGTCTCCTGAAATAGCAGCTGTGAGCTTACCCACTGAGTTTAAAGTTCCAAAAGAAATGTTCGAAGGAAGAAGGGATCTTCAAGCACATCTCATGCAGTATAATGCTTATATGAAATTGCTAGGGGCTTTCGATGCAGCAAAATGTAAGGCTTTCTCAACTATTCTTAGAGGAAGTGCAAAAGATTTATAGTTTTCTTTACCACAAAGTTCTATTCAAAGCTTTTCGCAGTTGGGCCAAATGTTCTTAGGAAGATTTCAACCTCATAGGACAATAATGAGTGTTCTTATGAGTTTGATGTCAGTGAAGTAAAGGGATGGAGAATCTTTACAATATTATGTCAAGCGGTTTCATGAAGCTACGTTAAATACAAAGAATTTGGATGACCAATTGGCCATTGATGTGTAACATCCCAAAATAGGGCCTAGAAGTTTAAGTTTAGTGAACTGGTGTTTGCCAATAGGTCTGGCGAGCTAGGGTTCACTAGAAGGCTTGGCGAGCTGGTGTACGCCAAAAGGTCTGACAAATTGGGGGCGCTAGTGGATTTAGCAAAATACGGCTGCCAGTAGGCTTGACGAGTTGGAGTTCACCAGGGAAAAGTGAAACTTATTTATAACTTTCTGTAAATTGGTGACTGTTTAGGGATCACCACATGTATGTGTGAACCATAATGTTAATCATGAGCTTAGGGTTTTAACCTAAGTTCTGAGAGTAAGCTTTTTCTAAACTCTGATTTGTGAATATGTTAAATATGTGTTTTTATGAAAAGTGATATGTGAGCTCTATATTGTGAGCCAATTATGAATAGTGATCTATGAGCTCCTCATGATTTGCGATGTCTATGTTTAAGTAAATATTTTGACATGTCAATCTTCTGAAAACATTGGATATAATGGTATGCCATAGGATTGTGAGTTCTTACCTTTATGTTTTGTGTTTTGGGCAAGAGGCCTTGGGACATGTTAGAGAGATAAGGGAATATCGAGCTAAGCTCCATTCAATGGGACATGTTGGTGTGTTGGAGGGTGTTTAACTTTATGCTACACTTGTGGGACATGTTAAGACTCATTGAGTCATTTTGAGACGTTATAAGGAGATCCGTTTATCCAACAAGAAAAAGAACATGTGTGTTTTTTGAAATATGATGTTTTACTATTTTTAAGTTAAGTGACAGTGAGTATCTACGAACCAGACTTCGCATAATTATGGAAAATCCAATTTACAATTTAGTGACTTTACCAAAGCTTTTGTTTAACTTATGTTTTATGTGTGCTATATGGTTATTCTTTCCTAAATATTCACTGAGTTCACAAGAGCTCACACACCCCTTTTTAACACTGCAGATAGTTAGATCGAACGGGGTGTAGCAGTGAGGCGAGTGATCTAGGCGAAGTACAAATATTGAAAATGTGAAACAAGCAAACTTTGGATTAAAGGAAATGTAGGATTCTACTTGGGTTTAAAGTTATCTTTCTATTGACCTCACAAAATATTCTAAGACTTTGTTATTTTTATGTTTTCATATGTTTTCTTTATGTTGTTAGTTGCAAATCGATAATACTTTATGAACACATTTATATTTTAAGTATATAAATATAGTCCGAGATTGTTTATTGGTTTTTTAATTTACAAGTTTATATTTAAGAAATTAATTTTTAAACATAATGTTCGCCATAGGCAATAACCTCAAATATTCTAATATGAAAAACTTATATAGAGTTCACCAAATTTACTGCAAAGAAATAAGGTTGCCGAACTATGCTAAGTGTGAACCCCAACGATTGGTAAACTACTACCTATGAACCCTTAATGTGTTTTGATATAATGTATAGGAAGAACCTTGCGAACCGTGTTCGCAACACCTAAGTACCTAAGAGGTGGTTCATGAGACTAACCTTGTTTAAAGAGTCTCACTCTGCGAAGACTTAAAATGTGCAAGCTAAGGAAGGGTGCGAACCCTAATATCTGATAGTTGAAAAATTGTATATTGTTTTGCGAACTTAGGCTTCATCTATTCTTAATTCCTTTCTTCAAATGTTTATGACTCAAGAAAATAGTAAGTTAAGTCCTTGCAAGTGAAGTAGGTTCACATGTTTTTACCGCTACATATCATGAAGTAAGCTAAGTGAGTTCGTGAGCTTGTGCTTTTTTAATACTATACATATTGTTTTATTTTAACTTGTGGTGTGTTGGAGGTTAGGTCGGGTGTTAAGGGAGAGTCACTTAGGTGGCTAATGTGACGTTCTATAGCTCGGGTTCGGCGACTAGACTGGGTATGGAGTGTTACATGATGCCTTGATTATGGTAGTCCAAAATGAGAACGTGCAATATTCCTTTATTGATAATAGGCCACAAAGTTTGGCAGATTTGTATAGAGTCTGGAAATTAAGAGGGTAACTCACTATACTTTATAGAGGGATGACAAACAGTTTAGAGGTCGGAAGAGAGTTCGTAATAATCAGGGTCTTCCTTTTTAAAGACTACGAGTACAAGGTGAGGGACAATAGAGGAACTATTCGTACAATGAGGGACTTCAGGCTGAGCATACAAGAAGGTACGTTTCTCATAAAAAGTTTGAAACTTATACTCCCTTAATTGCTACACGTGCCTACATTCTTAGTCAAGTTAAAAGTTTGGGTATTGCTAATCCCTCAATCGATTCGACGTAATCAGTTAAGAACCAAGTCGAGGGAAAAGTGTAATTTTCACAATGACGGAGGACATAAGATCGATGACTGTTTTTCTTTTAAAGATGTTATTGAAGAGGTAGGTAGAAATGGTGAGTTAAAAGATTTTGTGACTCAGAATGCTACATCATCAGGTCAGAGCTTGTGAGGAAAAGGCAAGGGAAAAAAAGGTTAGAGGTATAATACATGTGATAATTGGTACAGATGAAGAGTGGGAAACCTCTAACACGAAAAGAAAGGCTCATCTTAGAAGTGTAATATCGGTTGGTTCACCGAAGAGGCCGCATCAATAAAAAATATGGAAGGTAGAGTTTAATGATAAGAATGAAGTTTCAGTATGTGATGAAGAAGGAAATGATCCAATGGTTGTGTTAGCAACTATATAGGATTTGAGGTGAAGAGAATTGGCAGTGCTGTGGAAGTGTTGACTTGGGATGCATACCAGAATATGGGGCTGAAAGAGCAAGTTTTGATGAGAGTGATCCTTTTTTATGGTTTTGTGAACCATCTAGTCGAGGTAAATGGATGCATTACTCTGTCTGTTACCTTGGGGGATTGCAGGTAGACCACCACGGAATATGTTCAGTTCTTTGTGGAAGATCATTCAATAACTTATAATTCCATTTTTGGGCGTCCTATCATGAGAATGGATAAGATAATGATTGCAATTTTTTGTATGAAGATTAAATTCCCATTAGGAAAGGGATAGACTTTATGAAGTTTAACCAGGGAACAATTGGATAGTGTCATATGTTGTTAATCAAGGAAACACATCAACAAGTACCGCAGGGTCAGAGTTCGCAATAGATACAAGTGGCAGGTCAATTTTAGATTTGGATAGTTTAGATGTCAGAAGCGATGAGAGAGTTCGTAAACCTGAAGCAACAAAGGTTATAGAAACTTTTCAATTGTTCTACGATAACACATATAAGTTAGTAAGAATTTCATTAGTGTTGGCATAAGAGGAAAAATAGGACTTGGTTTTAGTGTTTGAGATAGAATGCAAAAGTTTTTGCATAGTTAGTTATAGACTTGCCTGGGGTAGATTATCAAGTGATTGTTCATCGGTTAAACGTATCTCCTAAACTCAAGCCAGTCAAACAGAAAAAAAAAGAAGGTTTGCTCCATAGGTTATGGAAGCCATTAGGCAAAAGGTAGGAAAGCTGCTTTCAGCGGGATTCATAAGAGAAGTGGTGTACTCGGACTGGTTTTCAAATGTTGTGATGGTGAAGAAGGCTAATGAAAAGTGGAGAATATGCATTGATTTCACCAGCCTTAACAAAGCTTGTTCAAAAGAGAGTTTTCCTTTACCCTCGATTGATAGACATGTGGATGTATCCTCAAGCCATAAGTTCATGAGTTTTATGGATGTATTCTCGGGTTACAACCAAATTTCCATGGCTCCAAAAGATTAAGATAAAACAACCTTTGTTACGGAAGAAGGCTTGTTTTGCTATCGCGTTATGCCCATCGAGTTGAAGAGTGCATATGCAAGCTATTAGAGATTGGTTAACAATATCTTTAGAGGAAAAATTGGTCACAGTGTTAAAGTTTATGTTGATGACATGTTGGTAAGGAGCTCTACATTGAGGGAGCTTATTCAGGATTTGTCTAATACTTTTTCTATTTTATGAGCTCATAACATGAAGTTGAATACGAAAAAGTGTGCTTTCGGTGTGAGAGCAGGAAAATTCTCAGGCTTTATGGTTTCAAAAAGAGGGATAGGAGCAAACCTTGAGAAGATTTGGGTCATTCTAGATATGCCTTCCTCAAAAATCATTAAGGACATTCAACACTTAACGGGGAGAGTGGTCACACTTAATAAGTTCACCTTAAAGATGGCAGATAAGTGCTTACCCTTCTTTAAAGCTTGAAGAACTTCTTTTTGTTACAGAAGAGTATCAAGCTACTTTTAAGAAGCGCAAGTTATATCTCACGTCCTTACCACTTCTGATGTCACCTCGTATGAGGGAGACTCTTTACCTTTATCTAGCGACCTTGGAAGAAACGGTAGTAGCAGTTTTGAACAGAACAGAAGGGATTCGCCAGTTTCCAGTATATTACATTAGTAAGGAGTTACAAAACAGTGAAAAAAGGTATTCAAAGACAGAAAAACTGATTTTCGCTTTTATAGTGGCAACTCGCAAGTTGTGACCTTACTTCCAAGCTTATCTCGTGACTGTCATGACAGATCAGCCCACCAATGATATTGTGTCTAGAGTGGATACTTCATGTAGAATAACCAAATGGGGAATCGAATTGGTAGAATTTGGAATAGAATATGCTCTAAAAACAACGATCAAGGCTTAGATCCTAGCCAATTTCATGGTGGAATGCTCTTTCGACAAATAATCAAACCCTATAGGTAATTTGTAATTTCAAACACTATTATTCACATAAATGATACAGTAACATGTCATGCAAATTATTGGAATTTTATTTGACAAATACTTATTTTGTCTTATAATGTTTTATTTCAAGTATAGGTTTGACTCTAAAAATTTTCTTCTGTAGATTACATAAGATGTAGTAGTTAGCTCATCACAGGGGCAAATGAGTTTAGTTGCAATGCCAAAGTGCTAGACAATTTATGTTGATGGCTCGACAACGAAGATAGGATCATGTAACAACCTGATTTAGGGGCTAGTCGGAACAGTGGTCTCGAGACCACTAATCCGGGGTCAAAGAAAATTATTTTAATTTTATTTTATGGGTTATAGCATGATTATAAGGGTGCATGAAAATTTTGGTGCTTTAATTTTAGCGATTTCATGCTTAATCGCGAAAAAAGACTAAATTGCATAAGCTACGGAAGTTTTATTTTATTGCTAGAGGTGCCAAATAGCCATAGAATATTAAATTGGAGTTCCTTAAAGTGCAAATAGGCCATTGGGGAAGTGATGGCCGGCCATAGGGGACAAAGAATAGACTTTGTCATTAGGTTAGGTGAAATTTGGTGATAAAAATTTATTTTTATCATAAAATAAAGAAAAGAAAATATCATTTTTTTTCTCCATCTTTTCCATAAAAAATGAGCAGAAAAATGGGGGTTGAGAACTCAAAAATTTCAGCCAAGCTTTCCTCCTTAAAAGTAAGTGATTTTGGTGGCCTTTCTTGAAAAATTTTGTACTTTTGGAACCCCTAAAGCTTAAGCTAGCTAATGAGAAGACTATTTTGAAAAATGGTTAAGAGTCTAGGGTTTTTCCATGAGAGCAATTAAGTTATTTGATGCATTTTTATGGAAGAAAATAAGCCTTAGTTGTTAGATGAACAACATTTGTGAAAGGTGTTACTATGAAAACACCTAAAAGGACCTTTTTGTAAAAGTTCTGAAATAAGTGGTAAATGTGTGTAATAGTTGAAATTTTGAGTTGCTATAGGAGGGAATATGGATTGGCTAGTCTTGATTAACAAAGAAATTGGATAAAAATTGATATACGAGCCTAGGGGCAAAAATGTAATTTTGCCAATGTCTAAGGGCAAATTA
Source organism: Gossypium australe (assembly GCA_005393395.2). Classification (NCBI taxonomy): domain Eukaryota; kingdom Viridiplantae; phylum Streptophyta; class Magnoliopsida; order Malvales; family Malvaceae; genus Gossypium; species Gossypium australe. Next base: position 73,200,080 of record CM016626.1, on the reverse strand, counting down.
ATAATTTTGCCAAAGTAGAAATTTTAAAATGTATTGATTAGTGTGATGATTAAATGAGTAAATTTTATTGTTATAGATAAAAGCAAATGAGATTTGGACCTAGAACGAGAGAAAAGAGAGATATGGGCAAATATGTTCCTTTTTACCCTTTTGGTATCGAGGTAAGTTCATGTGCAAATAATGCAACCCAACGTGAGGTATTTGATATTTCGACATTGTATGAATTGTAAATTGTCTTAAGGAAATATATTATTTATGATTTTGACGAGATGTCAAAGAATGAAAGTCTTCAATCGAACTTTAAGAATGAATAGAATGCAAATATTAAGTTATTAAGGTTATTAAGGTTTCGTGTAAGACCATATTTAGAATATGGCCTCGGTGTGAGATTTCGTACAAGACCATGTCAGGGACATGGCATCGATATGATGTTTTATGTAAGACCCTATTAGGGATATGACGTTGATACAATTTTATATGTATGAGACTCAAGAGTATTTTGTAGCATTGTGAATGATTCAACAAGTATGTTGAAAATAAGGAAGTATGTGGACATGACATGAGTGGTACATGTATGTACCCAGAATTCATATGAAGTGATTTCGGTATATGATGAATCCATAGTAAGTTTTTGTGTAAATGGTGCATTCTTTATTACATATGTTTGACTCAATAATGCATTGCTTGAATGTGTATAATCATTGTAGAAATCTACTAAAAATGATAGAGAGTGAGGAAATCCTTGTATGAACATTCGACATAGGATATGGGTGTGAATAATTATCCGTGAATGTGAGACAATGGTGGGCTGTGTGCGATACCTCCTTATTATTTATTATCGATGGGCTGTGTGCGATACCATCGTATTTATTATCAATGGCGGGCTATGTGCGATACCACCTTATTATTTGTTATCAATGGGTTGTGTGCGATACCATCGTGATCGGTATGAATGGTGGGCTGTGTGTGATACCACCTTACTAATTATTAAATGGTGGGCTGTGTGCGAAACCAATGAGCAATTATTATTATTCCGAGGTGTTATCGAGAAACCTAAGTAAATGTGAGCCTTATATTTGTTATATGGTAGGAATGTGGTAAGACATGAAATGAGTAAGCATTATGAATGATTGATTGGGTAACCATGAGCTTAAATGTAAATCTCATTATAATACCTTTGTGGTGGAGTAAAATAAATGAATGTCAATAGTTGATTTATATTTGCATATGAACTTACTAAGCGTTATTGCTTACTCCTCTTCCTGTCCCATCTCTTATAGGTTTACATAACTAGCTCCGGTTGGAGATCGCCGGAGATGCTTTCACACTATCGAGCAGCCACTTGAGTATAAGTTTTCAAGCCTTTTTGAAATATGGAATGTATAGGGATCTTATCTTTTGTTTAATTTAAGTCATAGATAAAGTAGCCAAATGTGTTGGCTTACAATAGTTTATGGTTTGATGGTGCATAGCCATGGGTGATGGCTTATGCCAATTGTATTTGTGCTAGTAATAGTACTCTCTCGTATATGGGAAGATAATTTGGTTTCCATGGTTTAAATGTGAAAATTTAAGTATTATAATTGATGATTTGAGAATGATGTGTGAATGTGTACAAGTGAGGGTGGCTAATAGCTTGGAAAATAGCCTTGAATTGGTCCACACGGGTAGACACACAGACGTGTATCTAGGCCATGTGTGACACACAGTCAGTCCCATGGGTGTGTGACTGGGCCGTGTTGCTGACGTCATAAACAGAATACCCAGGTTTTTACACATGGGTGAGGACACAGGCGTGTCTAGACCGTGTGAAGGACACGGGCCAGAGACACGGGCGTGTGCCCGGCCGTCTGAAAACCCCTGTAGGTTCGAAAAGAAAAATAAATTCCACACAGGCATGTCCCATTTCACACGGGCGTGCGGCCCTGTTTAGGCAAAAATTTTCTAAGTGTACAAAAGTTCCCGATTTGATTCCGAGACCTTTCGTTTGCATGTTTAAGGCCTCGTAGGCCCATAATAAGGAAAGTATAAATGTGAATAAAAAATTTTAAGTTGAAATGAAATTTTATAGCCCAAATTTGCATGTTCAAGTAAGTCAAGTCCGGTAATGCCTCGTACCCGGTTCCAGCGTTGAATACAGGTAAGGGGTGTTATAGATCAAGAGTGGGTGTTCTTCTGGTAGATCTTGATGAGAATGAGATGCAGTATAGGCTATCTTTTTAGCTTCAAGGCATCTAACAACGTTACAGAATATGAGATACTAATTGTAGGATTACAACTAGCTTTACAGTTGGGATCTAGGGAATTGATCATATATACTGATTCTCAGCTCGCAACAAAGCAACTAAATGAGGATTATTAAGTGAATGAGCCAAGCTTAAAAAATTACCATGCAATAGCAGCCCAATTACTCGTTCAGTTTGACAAGGCAAAAGTTAGGGAACTGTCCAGGATGGAGATAGAAGAGCCAAAGAGTAGCATCCAATCGAGTTGACAAAGAGCCAAAGGTTCGGTTAGCAAAGAAGGAGATAGAAGATTCGGTTTTAACAAAAGAGAGAAAGGATGATCATTACCTTCAACAGTTGAATAACAAGGTGAAACTTATCCACTTGTGGCCAAAGGAGCTATTCGGCTAAAGAGAGAAAAGAAAAGATGTCAATGGAGATGGTGCAAGGTTTCGGCTAAAGAAGAAGATGAGTTTGAGAGATGATTCGACTAGAAAAGAAAATGATTAGAGAAGAGAAAAGAAGAAGTAAAGATGGAAACAAGGTTCGGCTATGAAGGAGAAACAAATATTAAAAAGGGTGGGAAAGAAAGGAAGAAAGAATACACCAATGACCGTTCAGATATTTGGCTATAACCCAAAGAGACAAGAAAAAGACGTGAAGAAAAGGATGTTACGGTTTTGATAGAGAAGAAATGTACCAATGTGATAAAAATGCAAAAGAAAGGAAAGATATTCTACTTTCAAAAGACAAATTGAAAATCGGCACACATACAAACTTATGACCAAAATGCTCACCCAAAATGCCTAAGTTGCTAAGTGAAATTTCGGCACACACATCCCACAAGTCAAAACCGATTATGCTCCCACCAACATACCCCTTTGCTGACCGAAATTCCCCTCTCAAAAGACCCCCACATTCGGCCACCACTCCACCAACATCAAAATCCCTTGATTCTCTCCATGCTTCACTCTCCAACAACCATTTAAACTTGTTGACCCGTTCAAACCCCACAAAAACCTCATGGCCACCCATTCAAATGGCTTGACTCATTCAACCAACATCCTTGGAGAGTCCTTGCCGAATCCACCTTCCCTCCAACCTGATGCCAAAAACTAAAGTTCATAGTGAGGCTTATGAGATTCGAACTCCTTCCCTACTGCTGCTCCCTTGTGACGCCACACCCCTGCACCTTAAGTGGCGTCTTCTTGCCACTCTACCACCCTTCTTCTTGTGTCAACAAACACAAGAAATTTCCCTTAAGACCTGCCTCAACCAGCTCTCCCCTAAAGTGCCTAAAAACAAAATTTTTACCAAGGCTCTAACTTGACCCTGAGCCTTCCTAGAACCCCCAAACACACCAAATTAACAAATAGAACAAGCCAAACACACAGAAAACATAGGAATGCAAAACCCCCAATTCCAGGATGCTACAGTTCTACCCCCTTAAAGAAATTTCGGCGTCGAAATTTACCTGGCTCCCACGTGACTTCCTCTGAACCGTGATTCTGCCACAACACTTTTACCAATGGGACTGTCTTTCTTCTCAAAACTTTAACATCTCGGTCCAAGATCTGAACTGATTCCTCCTCAAAAGATAAATCAGGTCTTACTTTGATTTCTTCCGCCGGTACTATGTGAGATGGATCCGAACGGTAGCGCCTTAACATCGAGACGTGGAATACATCATGTATCTGCCCCAATTCCGGAGGTAACTCGAGCTGATAAGCTACTGGTCCCACACATTTCAACATTCGATAAGGCCCGATAAATCTAGGGCTCAGCTTGCCCTTCCGTCCAAACTTTAAAACCTTCTTCCAAAGCGAAACTTTTAGGAAAACTGATCACCCACAGAAAACTCTATATCCTTACGCTTCAGATCTACATAAGATTTCTGCCTGTTAGAAGCTTCCTTCAACCGAGTCTGAATCAACTTAACCTTTTCCTCTGTCTCCGAAACCAATTCCGGTCCCAACAACTATCGCTCACCCAACTCTGTCTAGCAGGTAGGAGTGCGACACTTCCGACCATATAACGCTTCATAGGGTGCCATCTGAATACTAGATTGATAGCTGTTGTTGTAAGCGAATTCAGCCAACGGTAGAAAATCCTCCCAACTACCCCCGGAGTCGATAACACAGCCTGTCAACATGTCTTCTAAGATCTGAATTACCCTCTCAGACTAACCATCAGTCTGTGGATGAAACGCTGTGCTGAAATCCAATCTTGTACCCCACGCTTGATGCAACGCCTTCCAGAATCGCGATGTAAACCTGGGGTCTCTGTCTAATATGATAGACACAGGTACCCCATGCAACCTCACAATCTCTGCTACATACAGCTTGGCTAACTTCTGCAATAGATAATCAACACGAACCCGTATGAAGTGAGCAGAATTTGTCAACCGACCGACAACTACCCACACTGAATCTTTCTTAGTAGGCGTAAGGGGTAGTCCACTAACAAAGTCCATCGTTATCCTCTCCCACTTCCAAAGTGGAATCTTTACTGCCTGTAGCAACCCTGAAGGCAACAGATGTTCCGCTTTACCTGCTGACACGTGAGGCACCTACCCACAAACTCAGTCACCTCTCGCTTCAAACCCGGCCACCAGAACTGTTCCCGCAAATCTCGATACATCTTACTCCCACCAGGATGCATAGCGTATGGGCTACTGTGCGCTTCTTGCAGAATCTTCTGCCTTAACTCGAAATCTTTTGGCATACAAGCTTTTCCCTGAAAGCACAACACCCAATCACTGTTCACACTAAAATCTTCTGTCTCACCACTTTCCACTTGCTGAAATCTAGATCTTAACGATTCATCCGCCAACTACTTCTCTCTAATCTGATTGACCCAAGAAGGCTTCACTTGAAGTTCCGCTAGCAAACTCCCATCATCATACAAGCTGAGATGCGCAAACATTGCTCTCAAGTATGATATTACCTTACGGCTCAACGCATCCGCCACTACGTTAGCTTTACCCGGGTGGAACTCGATCGAACAGTCATAGTCCTTCAACAACTCAATCCACCTCCGCCGCCTTAAATTCAACTCCTTCCGGGTAAGGAGATATTTCAGGCTCTTATGATCAATGTAGATAATGGACTTCTCCCCATACAAGTAGTGTCTCCAGATCTTCAAAGCGAACACTACCGCAGCTAACTCCAGATCATGCGTAGGATAGTTCACCTAATGCGGTTTCAACTGCCGAGATGCATATGAACCCACCTTCCCCTCTTGTATCAACACACATCCTAACCCTGTGTGCAACGCATCACAGTAGACGACAAAATCCTTTCCAGCCTCAGGCTGAATCAACACTGGTGCTTCAGTCAAAATCCTCTTCAACTTCTCAAAACTTTCCTGCTGCTTAACTGCCCAGACAAACGGTACCCCTTTCCGTAATAGCTTGGTTAACGGTGCAGCTCTTAACGAGAACCCCTCAACAAACCTGCTGTAGTACCCAGCCAAACAAAGGAAACTTCGAATTTCTGCCACTGACTTAGACAGTTTCCAGTCCAACACGGCTTCAATTTTTCGGGGATCAACCCTAATTCCCTCAGCAGACACAACATGTCCCAGAAAGGCAACTTCTTTCAACCAAAATTCACAGTTATAGAATTTGGCGTACAGCTGCTTCTCCTTCAGAATCAGCAGAACCACCCGAAGACGCGAATCATGCTCCTCCTCCATCCTGGAATAAACCAAGATATCGTCTATGAACACTTACGACAAACCGATCCAGATAGGGTTGGAATACCCGGTTCATCATGTCCATAAACGCTGCTGGTGCATTTGTCAACCCGAACGACATCACTAAGAACTCGTAGTGACCATAACGAGTTCGAAAAGCTGTCTTATGAATATACGTCTCCTTGACCTTAAGCTGATGATAACATGACCTCAAGTCTACTTTGAAAAGACTGAAGCGCCTCGCAACTGATCGAACAGATCGTCTATCCTAGGCAACGGGTACTTGTTCTTAATCGTCAACTTGTTCAGTTGCCTATAGTCAATGCACATCCGTATCGACCCGTCCTTCTTCTTAACAAATAGCACTGGTGCTCCCCAAGGTGACACACTGGGTCGGATAAAATCGCGATCCAATAATTCTTGAATCTGGGCTTTAAGCTCCACCAGCTCCTTCGGCGCCATTCTATACGGAGCAATGGACACTGACGCTGTTCCTAGAAGAAGATCAATGCCGAACTCCACCTCGCGATCCGAAGGTAACCCTGGAAGCTCTTCTGGAAAAACATCGGGGAATTCCTTCACCGTTCTAACATCTTTTACAGTCAACTCCTTGGCCTCTAGAGCACTGATGAAAGCCAAGAACGCTTCACACCCTTTTCGCACCATTCTTTCAGCCTTTAAAGCAGACACTATATTGGACAAGTAGTTCCTTCTTTCACCTATCACTAACACCTCATTATCCTCGGGAGTCTTTAACACCATGCACTTAGCAGCACAATCCATGTTCGCTCGATACTTCACTAACCAATCCATGCCTAAGATCAAATCGAACTCGCCGAATGACGGTTCCATCAAATCAGCCTGAAAAACTATCCCCTGAACTTCTAAAGGCACATTCCTAAAAAGTTTGTTCACAACTACATATTGTCCTAAAGGGTTAAGCACAGTCATCTCTCTAGAAGCAATCTCAGATTCAATGTTCAGAGTTCCAGACACAGTACTAGCAATATAAGAATGCGTAGACCCAATATTAATCAGTGCAGTAAAGGGCAAACCGAAAATAAGGAACGTACCGGTTATGACGTTCGGTGCGTCGCCCTCCTCTCGGCGTCTAGCTGCATAGACCAACCCAGGCTGTCTCGCATCTGTATTCCCAGCACCTCTGCCCGGTGCTCCACATCCACGACCAAAGCCATTTCCTCCTCTGGCCGGACCACGACCTCTCTGTGGTTGCTGACCACCTCTTCCCGGCTGAACATAATTTTGACCTACTGGCCACACTCTGTTTGGCTCTTGCGGACAATCCCTTACCTGATGATCCACTGATCCACACCTGTAACATCCATTACTTCTTGCCCAGCACTCCCCCGAGTGAAACTTCCCACACGTAGCACATTGCTGAGGCCGCCCAACAACAATAGGTCTCGCAACTTGACTCTGCCCATCGAGCCTAGGCCTCTTCTGAAAATTCCCAGCAGATCCTAACGACCCAAAATTCCTTTTATTCCTACCCTTGTCCCTATCCTGGTTCTGCCTTTTGGATCGCTTCACCTCTTCAGCTATCTTAGCTTTCTCAACCAAAATAACGAACTCCCTTTCCCGTTGCGGAGCTATCAGTACTCGCAACTCGTCCCTCAGACCATCCTCAAATCGGACGCAACACTCATGATCTGTTGCAACGATACCCCGGGCATAACAGCTTAGACGTAGGATTCTGCCTCATACTCGGCCACTGACTTACTCCCCTGAACCAAGTTTAAGAATACCTTTCGCTGAGCGTCTACATAGTTCGACCCAATATACTTTCCCTGGAACACTGACTTGAAGTAGTCCCAGGTAATGCGGTCAGCTGCTGTACCATCCCTTCCCGTGACCCACCACTAGTATGCCTCATCTCGAAGAAGGGACACAACTCCTTTCAATTTCTCTTCTGCGGTGCAGTCAAGATCATCCATGATGCTTTCAATCGCTTCTAACCAGTACTCCGCTACGTTAGGAGCCACACCAGAAACGCCCTTGAACATTTCAGCCCCATTAGCTCGGAGTCGCTTAGACACAGATTTTCGAGCTACTGATCCCGTTCTCGCTCCAGCAACTCGCTCCAACACACGTAACATAGCTTGAGACACCGCATCGTCTCCACTAGTTTGGTCTTGAAATTCTGCTTTCGCAACTGGTGATGCTGGTACCTCACCTTCCGGCCCATACCCTGATTCCGAAGGTTTAGCCCCAACACCCCGACCTCTACCACGACCGCGCACACCACATCCATGTCCTCTAGCACTCATGATTACGAGTTTGACGTAATCTGATTAAAAGTTTTATGAATTAGTATTTTCTTCCACTGTTTATTACCGAGTAGACTTATGAAAATAGCCTTAAAAATAATTCTCGCAAATTCATACATACCTAAAGGTTTCAGTCTCTAAAGTTGAATTTCTTAGTACTAGCAATCACAGCACAATACAATTACTTCATGCAAAACAACCAACGGTTAGAAGACTTACTGTGCGGATTTGGTGTCGGAGGCTCAGGTGCCATGCTTCCAAAAAACATGTATTTTTCTAACCATTTTCTAAACCGACTTTTGAAAACATTTTTGAACCTCATACCCACAGCCGAGTTTTTAAAACCAGGCTCTGATACCACAATTGTAACACCCTAAACCCAGTCAATACGTTACGGCCAAATCTGGTTTGTTACAGGAAAGGTAGTTTGGAAAACGTTTAATGGAACATCGTGACTTGAGTAAAACTTTTCGCTAGTGATTCCATTTTATGGATAATTTAAAATTCTGTTGAAAATATATTACCAACTTTTATTAAAAATAACTAGGAGTTAAAAATGGGTTTATTCAAAAAAGACGGACTTAGGAAATTTCGATAATGTGATATTTTGAATCCATAGATTGAAGGTTTAAGAAAAATTTCCAGTTTTAGCTATCTAGTTGTTCGCCATCTTTTGTTGTCGTTTTGAAAACTATTTGTTTATGTTTTTAATTTTAGAAAAACCCTATAGTTGACAGTTTATCATATGTATAATATCAACATTAAATCCAAACCAAATTTAAGTGAAAACGGCCTTATTACATATTAAAATCCCTAATTAAAATAAGTTCAAAAAATAAAGTAACATAGTTTACGAAAGAAATAGTAACGCTGGCCACCTCGAGTCCATCCCGGCTCCAAACTCGCGATCTAGCGATTACCTGCAAAATTTAGCAGAGGGGTTAGTCACCGAGACTCAGTGTGTAATTCCCCCGTTATCACAATATGGGCCTTAAGCCCACGGATGCACTTTGGGCATTAGCCCACTCAATATAGCATATGACACGTATATGCAATGCAGCCCAACCCCACCTAGTATTTCCATCCTTTAGGTCACCTGAATCATCCAATCGCCCCTGGCATTATGCTGCTGTAGTTCTTGACCACCGTGGTCCCAGACCACTCGTGACAAAGTCACTAAAACATTTAATCGTGGGGTCAACCCACTGTGGTCTTAGACCACAGTGACTATCTCTGGTAAGTTTATGTATACTTGGGGCCAACCCAATGTAGTCTTAGACCATCGAGACAAGTCACTGATAAACATATACGTGGTTTCAAACCACCGTGGTTCTTAGACCACCATGACAATAGTCACTAATTCACACTTCCCCTTTCATTCAATCCCAAGCCCATGCTCATTTCATCATACCAATAATGAATGTAACATACTCTCAATGTGTAATAGTTCATTATTTCATACATGCATATAATCAAAAGTATTATCATAGTAGAACTTACCCGGTGTTTCTAGCCTTACCCACGAGGGTATCTCGACTATCAAAACAATCATTTCGGCTTTCAGCCAACATAGTTAATCACAAACAGTAAAGAAACGTGTGAGTAATACACACCTGATAACGCGTAACACTAAGCTTTCTACGTCGACGCTTTCACTAGCAGGGACAACGGCTATTTGTCTATCCCAAGCAGACTTCAGCTCCATACCACAACCCGACGGATAATCCCGAACCACCGACACAGCACGTCTTTTAAATTTGGGAGCAGAGATTACAAGTTTGCTCCCCTCAGGTTCCTTAAACACACCCTCATTGGATCGACTAGCACTCATATCCATGATAAGCGTCTTGATTAGTACTTAGAGTTAAACATTAGGTCGTCTAAGAAGGAAACTTGGTTAAAGCAACGAAAGGAGAAAGGGTAATAGTTAAACCGAAATCAAAAGAATCCCCTTACCTCAAGAACCCAAATGGAAAGGTAAAGTTCAGCACCAACAGACTTTCCGGCCTCGAACCACAACTGTTCGACTACTGGGGTATCCCTGAGTGATCGTTTCAAAATGAGTGAAGAGAAGAGGGTTTAGCCGAAATCTCAACGTTAAAAAGATAGCCATTTCAGCTAGAACCAACTTAAGGTCGAAAGAGAAAAACAAGTATTAGCACGATTGCTCTTACCTTGCGATGACGAAAAAGTTAAAGGATGAAAGAGATTCGGCCAATCCACTCACACCCCTATGAGGGAAGAATAGCCCTTCACGCCCTAGACTATACGAGCAGCATCCAATCGAGTTGACAAAGAGCCAAAGGTTCGGTTGGCGAAGAAAGAGATAGAAGATTCGATTTTAACAAAAGAGAGAAAGGATGATCATTACCTTCAACAGTTGAATAACAAGGTTTCGGCTAAAGAGAGAAAAGAAAAGATGTCAATGGAGATGTTGCAAGGTTTCGGCTAAAGAAGAAGATGAGTTTGAGAGATGATTCAGCTAGAAAAGAAAATGATTAGAGAAGAGAAAAGAAGAAGTAAAGTTGGAAACAAGGTTCAGCTATGAAGGAGAAACAAATATTAAAAAGGGTGGGAAAGAACGGAAGAAAGAATGCAGCAATGACCTTTCAGATATTCGACTATAACCCAAAGAGACAAGAAGAAGAAGTGAAGAAAAGGATGTTACGGTTTTGATGGAGAAGAAATGTACCAATGTGAAAAAAATGCAAAAGAAAGGAAAGATATTCTACTTTCAAAAGACAATTTGAAAATCGGCACATATACACACTTATGACCGAAATGCTCACCCAAAATGCCTAAGTTGCTAAGTGAAATTTCGGCACACACATCCCACAAGTCAAAACCAGTTATGCTCCTACCAACATACCCCTTTGTTGACCGAAATTCCCCTCTCAAAAGACCCCCACATTCGGCCACCATTCCACCAACATCAAAATCCCTTGATTCTCTCCATGCTTCACTATCCAACAACCATTTAAACTTGTTGACCCGTTCAAACCCCACAAACACCTCATGGCCACCCATTCAAATGGCTTGACTCATTCAACCAACATCCTTGGAGAGTCCCTGCCGAATCCACCTTCCCTCCAACCTGGTGCCAAAAAATAAAGTTCATAGTGAGGCTTATGGGATTCAAACTCCTTCCCTACTGCTGCTCCCTTGTGACGCCACACCCCTGCACCTTAAGTGGCATCTTCTTGCCACTCTACCACCCTTCTTCTTGTGTCAACAAACACAAGAAATTTCCCTTAAGACCTGCCTCAACCAGCTCTCCCCTAAAGTGCCTAAAAACAAAATTTTTACCAAGGCTCTAACTTGACCCCGAGCCTTCCCAGAACCCCCAAGCACACCAAATTAACAAACAAAACAAGTCAAACACACAGAAAACATAGAAATGCAAAGCCCCCAATTCCAGGATGCTACATCGTCAGAGATCTATCACACTATCCAGCGATTATATAGGTAGTTTTTGATGTTTTGGCTAAGGTTATAATGACATGTATAGATGGACTTATGTTTAATGTTTGGTTGAATGCTAAATGTTGATTTTGGTATGTATATATGTTGGTTATTTGGTACTATTTTAGTAATGGTTGAATTGTGTCATTTATGTGCTTGTGATGCAAGAAAGAAATGGTACAAATGGTAAGTTTAGATTGACATGGGATAGGTCAAGTTATAGTATTTTTTGAGATGATTGAAATGTGGTCAATTATGCATATGTTTAGGTATGTTTGATTGATTGTGATTGAGGTGCCTTACATGGCATATTAGTTGTATGATAATGGTCTATTGAATTGGTCATTTTAAGCGTGTTTGGGTATGTTTTTGATGCCTTAAAGTTGTGCACAAATTGTGTTAGGAGCAAGCTTGAAATGGGTGATGGAAATGTGTAACAGTCCAGTTTACACCCTAATCGAAACAGTGGTTTCGGGACCACAAACCCGAGTTTGAATAATATTTTAATTTTATTTTCTATACTATTGATATGTGACTAAGCATGTGGTAAATTTCCGAAGTTAATTTGTTCGTTTGTGTGTTTAATTTGACAAAAGGATTGAATTGTATTAAAAGTGAAAGTTGTTTACTATTTGTTAAATACTAATGTGTTGTGGCTTTTAAAAGAAAAGGGCCTTATGAGGCAATTAGACCACTTTTAAGATAGTGGATGTTAGTTGGACAAATATGCCCTTAATGAATGTTTGTTGTAATTTTTAAATGAAAGGTTAATAAGTTAAATGAATTTATATGTATATTATAATATGTTAAAACATGAAAGATGGCCATTTTTACTCATCTTTTGACCGAAAACAAGAGGAAGAAGAAAGGTTTTTATTCTTTTGCATATTCGGCCATTCCAAGCTTGAATTAAGGTATGATTTTGAGTTGGATTTTGATAATTTTATGTTTCTACAATCGTTGCTTTGTCTACTACAAAACCCATGTTTTGATTTTGAGAATTGATGATGTTTTTGAGATGAGCATTTGATGAACTCATGTGATTTATGATGTTTTATGGTGTTAAATGTAAGATTAAAGCTAGATGAATATATTTTGTTCTTGAATTTTTGATGAATTTAGCTAATTAGGGCTAAATTGAGAAAATATTATTTTGGAGGATTAATTTGTGAATTTGATGAAACATATAGACTTATATAGTCCTTAGGGAAATTCGGCCATGCATGTGTATGAACAAATTTTGTGAATTTGATGTTTTGAGAAAAATGGACTAAATTGATAAATTGTGCAAATGTGAGGGTTAATTTGTAAATAGCCTTAAATGTGTGTCCTTGGATTGAATTAAATGAGTTAATGAATAAAAGGGTTAATTCTGAATATGTTTAGATCAAGAACCGAGGAAAACGGATTTAGATCGAGGGAATGCGAAAGTAACCGAGTAGCCGTTTCCATTTCGATAAATCGAATCCGAGGCAAGTCATTATGCAAATAAACGTATTTGTATTGAGCTGTGTATGCTCATATGATTATTGTTAACTATGAATGCTTATGAGATGATTTGTACATGAATTCAGAGATAAGATCGATATAGTGACAATGTCCGCGAAGTCCCGTACGAACCTAGGAATAGATAGGATTAGCCATGTCATGACATAGGTATCTGTTCTGTTTATCAAGTAAGACCACATCTGGGACGTTGGCGTTGATTTGAGATTATGCGTAAGACCATGTCTGGGAAGTTGGCATCAATATGAGCTTTACGTGTAAGACCATGTCTCGAACATCGACATCGTATTGATTCGTGTAAGACCCTATCTGGGACAGTGGCATGATATCTGAGTGCATGTAAGACCTCATCTGGGACGTTGGCATTGTACGACTATTCTGAGCTTTTTGAGTATCCTACTAGATTCCTAACGGTTCAACGGGCAAGTCTGTGACACGAATTACAAATCCGAGCGATGATCAATTAAGTGAGTAATTGTCTGTTTCAGGTACGTTGGTATATATATATAAAGTGTGTATAATAAGGTAAGTGCTTGTGTGATTTCGATTTGAAGAAATGTGTGATTAAGTGTGAGTATGTGAATGAGATACAAGAATGGTTATGATAGAGTTATGTATATACATATGATTCTTGAATTGATGATTGGGGCAAATGTAGTAAAAAATATGGACCAAAGCATATATGTGAGAAGTTTGTTATATATATATAAAATGTGCCTATGTTCTACATGCTTATGGGTTTACATATTAAGTTTATTTGTATATGACTTACTAAGCTTTTGGAAAGCTTACTTTGTGTGTGTGTTTTCTCTATTTTATAGGTCGTCAAAGCTACTGAAGGCTCGGGACCGTCAGGGATCGTCATCATACTACTAAAATCATTTTGGTACACTTTGAAAATGTATAAAACTAGATATGACATGTATAGGCTAGTATTTTAGTATAAGTTGTTATATGAACTTAGCTATGTGATTTGGCTAGATATGAGTTGAGAATTTGCTTGAATGAATATGATATGTGTAGAATGTTTTGGCATGGTTATGTGATCTATGAAGTGGTCAAGTTTGAGTAAGAAAAAGAATGAATTACGTTGTGATGATATGATGATTATTGGACATGAAATTTGTTGCCAAATTGTGTGTATATAATGCTCAAATGTGCTTGTAGGATTGGCCCATGTGGGTGGCATTTTGGCCTTGCAAATGGCCTATTTTTGCCATACGGGTGTGCCTAATGACCGTGGGCATAAGTCAGTATATGGCCTAAGAGCACATGGCTACGGCACACGGACGTGCTTGGTAGCCGTGTGGTTTTAACAGGATCAACCACGGCCAAAGTACACGGGCGTGCTTGGTAGCCGTGGAGCAAAGGTCAGTTTCGACCACGGGGAGGACACACGGGTGTGTCTAGCAGCCGTGGGAGGCACACGACCTACCCCCACGGGCGTGTATCCCCTGAAACTTAGAAAAGTTTTTGAATTTCTGAGAAATTTTGTACGTGTATCGGTTTAGTCCCAACCCGGTTTATAAGCATGTTTTAGGTCTCGTTGACCGTAAGGGATATTATGTTTGAGTTTGATGGATGAATGTATGAACTTCTGAAAATGTTTCCGATCGGTCTAGTCACGCTTTTAACCCTAGTCCGAGGACGGATATGGGTTAGGGGTGTTACAAAATGGCTTGATTTTGGCCAATTTCATGTCCACATGGCCTAAGACACGGGCATGTATCTCAGCCGTGTGCGACACGGCCATGTGTCCCCTGAAGGTTTTAAGGCATACAAGTTAGGCAGTTACATGGCCTGGAACACGAGCGTGTGAGGCCATTTCGAGAGTTACACGACTTGGCACACGGGCGTGTGGCTTGGTCGTGTTACCCAATTTAGAGAGTTACATGGGCACATGCACGGGTTTGGGTCGTGTGTCCCTATTTCGAATGTTACACGGCCTGGGACACGGGTGTGTGTCTCAGCCGTGTGAGTCACATGGCCGTTTAACCCCTGTAGTTCAATTTTTCTTTTTCATGAACTTTCTAATTGATTTCGATTTAGTCCCGAATCGTTTCTAAAGTGTTTCTAAGGCATCGAAGGCTTGATTAAGGGATGATAAGCATGTATATGAATGATTTATGATAGGTTTATGTTGAGGACTGAAATGTATGTTTTAATGTTACGTTTTTACTATGATGTTTTGTAACCCTATTCAGTTGGAGAATCAAAACCACCTTTAAGCTTGTACTTAACTTGTATGTACTTGCAACGGTCTAGACGAAGGTTCGAAGACCAGTTCGAGATGATTGATTCTACATCTTCGCGAGGAGAAAATAAAATAAACTCATTTAACCCCCTCGATTGTACGCTTTCAGTTGGTATAAATTCTGGAAAATGACGATCAATGACATTTCCTCCTACCGACAAAATTCAATGAAATATGCCATTGTGACCCATCACAAAAAGCCAGATAACTGTCTTAGAGCTATCCTGTATTCATTGAGAAGATGGTAGAAAAGAGGGTGGAGTGGCAAATGGAACCCTGCCTCTATCACGTGCAGTGGAAGTAGGAAACTCCCGTCATTGGTATTGCTCAGTCGATTTAATCATTTGGCGATTGAGAAATTATAAGCAAAGTTGGGTATTTGAATTCCTCGAGTAGCCAAAATGCAATCCATTTTTTCCTCCTTGGTGGTGCAAACACAAGCTTTTGTCTCTATCGGAGTACTTACTTCATGGCATCGTGAAGGGATATCCTGAATAACACAACCACTTCCTCTTGTCCTAACCATTGTGTTCTAATAAACCCAGAAAAATCACAAGAACGATGTAAATTTTAAGGAAGTTACCTTTGAAGTTGTTCTTTTCAGCAATGGCTTCTTCTCTAAAATCTCCAAATCAAACATTTTAGTTTTTAGGGCTCAAACAACCTCATTTTAAAATGGTTTTTGCACTTTAACGATTCATGTATCCGAGAATAAGGGCACAACTAGCTGTGTTCAGCTGTACCACTCCTTACCACGTTGTGAAATGTACGTTACAAGTTAAAACACAAAGCGTATCCAATAAGCTTCTCCTTATGTGACCTTTCATCTTATAAAATCAGGTTCAAAGAAGAGTCAGTTTATAACTCTCCTTCGAACCAGGTGGAGGAAATTTTTTTATAATACTCACTATTATCGACCCACTACTTGATTGGGTCCTGACCCTTACCCTACACGGTTCGCACTTTGGGTTCCCATGTATGGTGCTCACACCTTCTTTAAGATCACATGATGTGGGTTCACACCATCATATAGGCAAACCCACATCATATAGACACGTGTTAAATCTAGAATAGGGTACGTGTTGACGTGCATAGGAACCTACCTATGATATCACGTCCATGAACAATGACCATATCATATAAATCAGAGTTGATTTTTTTGATGAAAAAGTCTAAACATATAATATTTTTAAAACTAAATTACTATGATAAATTATATAAAACATGTAATGAATAAGTACAACACAACCCTAAAATAAATAAATAATTTTTTTTTTCAAATTGAATCACTATAAAACTAAATGCAAAATAATATAAATATATGACACCCATATAGAAATGGGTCAAAGTCTATGTAAAGAAAATTAAATTTATACTATAAAAATAAAAAAAAAATATAAACACAACCATAATACAAAAATAATATACAGACATTAAAACTATGAAAAGTATAATCAAGAAAAAAAAAGGCAATTCTATAAAGAAAAGGAAAAAAACAATTTTTCTCAATTCACAACTTATATATTAAACTTAATTACCCACAAAATCATAGTCAAATTTGGCAAGTAATAAAAAGTATTGTTTGCAGGGACAAAGCCAGAACAATTTTTTAAGGGGTCGATTAAAATTTTAATTTTTTATAGTCTATATCTTTATAATTTTTAAAGGATTAAATCGAATTTTTATAATTTTAGGGGGCCAAAGTACAATTTTACCTTTACTAATTTAAAATTTTTAAAAAAATCAGAGGACCTAAGTGAAAATTTTCTATTTTAGGAGCCGGGTCCATGCCAACCTTCTAGATTCACCTCTAATTGTTTGATTCATGGTAATGGAAGTCATAGATCTGTTTTTTATGAACAGAAAATCATTTCGTTTGAGTATTGATATACACTCTATCCTTGGAAATAAATTTACAACGGAAATCAAACTGATGATGAATGAAACATAGGAGAAGAGAATACAAGTACATAATTGAAGTGCTTCTTTAGAAACAGGAACAGTAGGGAAAATGGCAATGGAGTTGGTAGAGTGGAATACTGGAGTTAAAAGCAGCAAAGCACATGAGACTCGACATTAAACCACCAGCCCTATTCGCGAATTTAAAGTAGTTAGAATTTTTTTTGAAGGGGTCAGAATTAAATTGTATATTTTTATTATAGTAAAAATATAATTTCATCATTTTAATAGTCTATATCTTTATAACTTTTAAAGAATTCAATCAAATTTTTATTACTTTTTAGGTGTCAAAGTACAATTCTACCATTATTAATTTAAAATTTAATAAATTATAAAAAAATTATATAAAAAATTTTCCATTTTAGGAGCCAGGCCCTGCCAACTCCCCTTGGCTCCATCACTGGATAGAGACTTTTTGTCTTTTTACTAACCGGATTGCATTCTTCAACTTAGAAATTTCTTTCAAGCAATGATATTTTTTTTTTTTGTTTCAATATCAAAAAGTTTATGTAATCTTTTAAAATTTAATCTCTATATTTTAAGTTTGAGAGATTGAATTCTTTTATATAGTTTATTTAAACTTTGATGAGATTACAAAAATAAAATAAAATAACTTTCTAACTCCTAAACATTTATATTTTTTCTATCAATTTAATCTTTAATTTTTATAAGTAAATATTTAAAAAAAATTAAGAATTAATTTTTCATATTTTAAATAAAAACATAAAAAATATAAAAATTTTAAAATATAAAATTATGAAAAATTATTTAAAATAAAAAATAAAAAAAACATTTTAAATATAAAAAAATCCAAATTTCTATGTTGTCTAAACTGGACTGGACCAACCAGTCGGACCGAGATTTGGTTGGGATATTGATCCGATGAAAAGTAAAAATCTGGTTGATCCGTGAATTGGTACAAACTAAATTGAATTGAATTAAAAAATCTATTGAACCAACAATTGAATCAATTTTTTTTATATAATTTTAAAAGTATTTTAATATATTTTATTTTTCATAATTTATTTTTTTTGAACCGGTCTGATCATTTGAACTGGGAACCTTGGGTTGGCTCAGCTTGGTTGGTTTTAATGATTAAGATGATAAAAATATAAAATTTATATTAATATTTAATTAAGAAAAATTAATATAAATAATTATAAATTCATATTTATATAAATTAATACAAAATTTATATTAATTTTTAAATTTAAATTTAAATATAAAATAAATGATATTAATTTTTAATAATATATCCAAAACGGGCCTATCAGGCTAACTGGATTAAACGGCCCATGAATACATCTTATTACCATTAAAGGAGTAAATAATACACACATATATTCACTAAAATTTGGCAATTTTTTTGGCATTAGATTGGTGATCGAACTAATCAGACCAATTGTTTCCCAATTTGATCGGTATAACTAGTTCAAAGTATATAATTTATTAAAAAATAAAAAAATATTACAAATTATAAATATCAGTTCAATTTCTGGTTCAACGGGTATTTTTTATTATCTTAATTCAATTAGTCCATACTGGTTCGTCAATCAACCGATTTTTACCTCATCGGACCAACTGGTCCGACTGGCCGATTCGATTTGGCTTTGATAGCATTTAATTTTTAAAATTGTTATATATTTAAAATGATTTTTATTTTTTTAATTTTGAATTTTAAAGATTTTTTTTTCATAATTTTAGATTTCAAATTTTTTTTAATGTTTTTATTTTAAAATATGAAAAAATTGATTATCTTTTATTTACTTTTAAAGGGTAAGGATCAAATTAAAAAAAAAAAAACTATAAATGTTAAGGGCTAAAATAATTATTTTATTTTATTTTATAGCAACCACTAATGGAAAATTTAGATAGAAGATCAGGATTTAAAAAAAAAAAAAAACATGTACAGGGAGTCAATGTCCCAAAATTTAAGTATAGAGACTAAATTTTAAATTACAAAAGAATACATGGTTCTTTTGCATATTTCAATCACTTTTTGAATCAATATAATATTAGGAAGGTGATAAGGAAATTGTAACACCTCAAAACGTGGCTCGAAAGTTTTGACCGAATCTTGGAGGTCACATTGGCCACTAAAATGACTTAGAACAAAAAAATCGTTCAAACTTTACAAAACCTTTTCTGAAACCACTATTGCTCATGTTTAACAAAATTCAATAATAAACTTATCATGCGTTTACCAAACATTAGTTTAATCTTCGCTTAAATTAAATTAAAGCCAAATTAATAAATTATGTATTAACCTTGAAATCAAATCGGATTTAAAAATTTTATTAACTAAAGTTTCACAACTAGTATCGTAGCAAAAAATCTGACATTTTACTTTAAATAGAAATCCATAAATTATTACTAAGAGTTGAATGATTATTAAAGAAAAGTAACGGTTCAGTTGGCTAAAACCCATGCATGAAATCACTAATTTAACTCAAAACCAAAACAAACTCATACCACAATTCATAAACTTATTATAAATCCATTTGAAAGCCAATTATTATGACTTAAGAAAGCTTTATTAAAACCAAATCGAGACGAGAACTTCGAGACCATTGATTTGCTGCGTCTAAGACCTAACCTCGCAGATTACTGAAAAAGGTTAAACTAAGAGTGTGACCTTTGAAGCTCAGTGTGAGTCTAAAACAATTATGAATAGACAATGTTAAACAAGTGTTCAAACATATGTAAATCTCAAATAATTCATGGTAGTTAAACACATCAATTAAGCAATTCAATTAACAAATATTACAATCAGTAATATATGTAGTACATACTTGAATGCGTGAAAAATGCAAGAAAATCCCACCCAATTCCATCCAATCACACAAACTCCATCCATCTTGCACACCAAAAAGGGTACACTAGACTAATCCATCCATTACATACCAGTTTTGGGTTATGGTGGACTCATCCAACCGAAACACACCTTAAAGTGATCATATGCCACTAGAACGTTAAGTAGTAAAGCTACCAATATTATTGCGGATTTATTGCCCAAATTAAAACAATGCAATTTAATTGCCAAAACGAACTTCCTTCTCTTCATAGCCAAATCGCAACCGTAATGCAAATGCAAATAATCTTATGCATACGAATATACAGTGTAACACCCCTAACCCGTATTCGTTGCCGAAACAGGGTTATAGAGCATTACTAGAGTTTACAGATCAATTACAAACATGTCATGTCATTTACTATTCATATCTGAAAATAAGCATACCGTCCCTTGAATGAACCCTCGAAACCCAATTTAAGGTTTAGAAGTTAGTCGGGACTAAACCGGGATCTTAGAGAATTTCGCAAAATTTAAAAATTTTCTCATATACAGGGTCACACGCCCGTGTGAGTAGATGACATGCCCATGTCTCAGGTCGTGTGGGCATTCGATGTGAGGCACACGGCCGTGTCCCAGCATGTGTCCTTACCTGTGTAACTCTCTGACTTGTGCCACACGGCCTGCCACACGCTTGTGTGCTAAGTCGTGTGGTCAATTTAATTTTCACAAATTAAGTGCAGGCTTCACACAACCAAGACACACGCCTGTGTTCTAGGCCGTGTATCTCACACGGCTGAGACACATGCACGTGTCTCTGCCTGTATGCCTAATTCTGAGCATTCTCTTTCTCAATTTTAAGATGCAGGGGACACACGGCCAAACCACATGCCCATGTACCAGGCCGTGTGTCACACATGGTCAAGACACACGCCAGTGTGTCGACCCGTGTTGATAAAATAAGGCCATTTCCTAGCCTTATTTCTCACCCAAATTTGCCAACAACGTACACCAAATCTTGCAATCATATACTGATAAACCGTAAAAGTAACATATTTTAAGCCCACATTTAGCATGCTTTTGGATGATTTAAGCCTTGAATTATGTAATTTGGTGCTCTTAATCCTTTGTTTTCATGTTTTATACTCAGGAGAGCACCGGAGGATGAAAAGAACGGAAAACGGGCCCAAAATGGAGTAAATGGGCCATATCACGAAATCCACACGGCCTGGGCCTAAGACCACACGGCCGTGCCTCATTCAACAGCTTCGAACACAGCCTGGCCACGACTTACACGGGCATGTGCCATGGGCGTGTCCCTGCCGTGAGAAAGGAGAGTTTCACTCAGATTAGGATACTTAGGGGAAAAGAAACATATTCAGAAGCCTATATAAACACCCTAAGTATGACCTAAAAAGGGAGAGACCCAAGGCTTTAGTCAGGGGGCGTCCAACTAGGCCAAAGAAGGTAGATTTGTGGGGATTTACTCGAAGACAGCCAGTTGATCCATTTCAAGAAGTTGGAATTATATTCAAGACAGAGGATCTTTCCTTCAATTCCTTCAGGGGGTTTTAGGGATTTCTTATGTTTTGTTTTATCTTTTCTTTTGAGATGTTTTCCTTTATTGTTATGAACTAAACCCTCAGATACCTGAGGGGGATGAAACCTAAGATGAATCTTGTTATCGTTTGCTGAACTATATGATAAATATTTGACTTGTTCTTAATTATGTGTTCTTAATTCTTGTGTTGATATTTCCGGGATATTAATTCAAGTGTGATGTGCTTAGGTGGGGAGCAAAAGTCCCTGCCTAAGAGTAGATCTAGCATAATTAAGTGGATTTGATCGTACGCCTAGAGATAGGGTGACGAGATTTTGCCGGATTAGGGTGAAACCTAATATGGGAGTCCATAGATAGAGTTAATGCAATTCTAGGGGTTTTAATTAGAAAGAGATTTCAATTAATCAACCTAGGGTTAGAAGTTAGTCGCCTCGAGAGAGGGATTAATATAACTTAGGGAATATTACGGATCAAGTCAAATGAATAAATCGTCTGGTTCAGAATTAGATAACAAGTGAAGTCTAGGTGGATTCTTCCTTGGGTATCGTCTTAATCAATTGGTTTTTCCTCTAAGTTATTTTCCCAATTTCATTCTTCTTTATCTTAGAGTCTTTAGTTTAGTTGTTAGTTAATTTTAGATTAGATAAACAATTCCCTTAATTCTTAGGCTAAATAATAAAAAGAGAGTTAGTATTAGTACTTTTGGTTCCTTTGGGTTCGACATTCCGCTCTTGCCTTAACTATACTACTGTTCGATAGGTGCGCTTGCCTCAAATCATTGTCATAGTTAGTTTTCAGGTTCGATCATTCTTTATATAAATTTTTAAGACTTTGACATCGCATAAAACAATGATCATATACCAACCAATTCAAGTCATATAAATCAAGCTTAATACAAATATGATGTAAGATATATTAACATGTATATCAAATGATTAAGCTTACCAAATTTTCATTTATGTACTTAAGTAAATTCATGTATCATATACTACTTAACCATTTTAAAATATGTCAAACATGACATGGTCTTATAAATATATACTAAAACATACCATTCTAGCCATTCCAATGGCTAGATTACAAACATCCATTTTCATGCCAACATTGGCCTAATTAGCTTATACATGCCATTATACCAAAGTAAGATTTCTCTTTATACCAAAATGAGCTGGAGGATAGTGTGATGATACTCCGACTGATCTCCAACCTCTACGAGCTTCAGAGCACTATAAAACAGAAGAAAATAAACCTAGTAAGCATTTAATGCTTAGTAAGTTCGTATAACATGAATTAAACTTACCTATCATTTTCATTTAAATAAACATAACAACAACATGCTTCCTTACAAATTGACAAGTTTACCTATTCACATATGCTCAATTAAGCAAGTTAGTCACATATTTCACATGTACATCAAATAAACATAGATGAGCTCATCATATTACAAACTTTCATGTATTTTAGAAGCATTTGAGACATAATTCTTTTATTCTCATAATTTCTTATGACAGGAGATTTATCCATTGAATTATTAAAATATCGATGGATACGCTCATGTAGTACACTTTAGTGTACAAAAATATAGTCTGCCAATTCAAATTCGGGGGTACCCAATTAGGGCACATAATCGGGAAGCACACTTGAGCCTTGTAGCGGGAAGCTCACACAGAGCCATTTCAGGAAGCTTATCCATAAGAGCCATAATCAGGAAGTTCACAAAGAACCATATCAGGAAGCTTCGGATAGCCAATATCTGGAAGTTGCATGATTTAGTTACATGAACTTACCTCGATATTTGTTCGTATACGAATCTACTAATCCGAAACTTTTTGTTTTCCTCAACCTAACTACGAATTTTTGAGATGTCCGGATCTATATAAATGAATTTAATCATCAATTTATCACATTTCATATTCAATTGGATTCATTTTACACCCTAGGCAAAATTACCATTTTGCCCCTAAACTTTCCATAAATTCCAATTTCGTCCATAGGCTCAGAAAATGAAATTCATGCAATTTAATTCTTATTCCAAGCCTAGCCAAAATTTTCATATAATATTTACAGCACTTGTATTTCACAAAATTCTGAAGATTTTTCATGCGTTTTACCACTTTTCAATTTAGTCCTTAAACCATGATTTCATCAAAATTCTCTTTGTAAAAGTTGTTTATCTATCAACAACCTTTCATTCTACCATAAATTTCAAATTTTCAGCATATTCATCCATGGCAAAACTTTGTTAATTTGATAACTTTTCAAATTAGTCCCCAAAATAGATAGATTAGACTATCTCGATCTCAAAAATATAAAAATTACTAAAAACAGAACAAGAATACTTACCCAATTGAACCAATTAAGCTTGCTTGAAGACTTTTCTCTTTCCTAGGGTTTCCATGTCTTAATTTGGGGAAGATGATATAAAATAAGATGATATTTCTATTATCGTCTTTTGATTATTTTAGTTTCCAATTTAGTCCTTAGCCTTTTCTAATTTTTCCATGGTTGAATCACCAAAAATATCTACTAACTTTTCTTTAAAGGTCTAATTACCATATAAGGACATCAAATTTTGAATTCCATAGTTATTTGATACTTATAGCTATTAAAACTCAACTTTTGCATTTTATGCAATTTGGTACTTTACATAATCGATAAAATTTTCTTATCAAAATTTTCATATAACAATCCTATCATAATGCAGACCATGTTATAATATTAAAATAAATTTTCTTTCCGGCTCGGATTTGTGGTCCCGAAACCACTGTTCCGATTTCACTGAAAATGGGTTGTTACAGAATCATACATTCTCATATCCAGTTTACAATAACCCTCAAACATAATTGTAACCAACACCAATTAGCAGAATTAAAAACATTCATAAATTTTAACTAACTCATCCAAAGGATCTTATATACAAAAGTTAGTATAACAAAGTCGTATTATCAACCTACACGAATAACGGAGTCTAAACCCATGTATATATATTTATATATAAATCCAAATAGTAATATACCCTTCATAGAAATTCAACAATTAGTATAAGTGTTATAATTACTCCTACAGGGGCTTAAACATGCAAGGGATCACTGAGGGACTAAAACGAATCAATTTGCGAAAAGGGAAAAAAATTGCAAAAACAGGACCACACGGCCGTGTGGGAGGGTTCAGACCGTGTGGCTGAGGTACAAGGCCTAGTGGATAGACCATGTAACTCTTTGTACCCATGTGACAAATTTCGAAGTTAAGGAGTAGGGGAGACATAGTTGGGTCTCAGGCTGTGTGCGACCGACAAAATTCCCAATAGAGGTTACACGACTGTGTGCCATCCCGTGTGACTGACCCCAGGCCGTGTAACTAGAAAATTACCCTAATTTCTTGAGCGACACATGGCTGTGTGAATCGCCCGTGTGGTCCAAAAAAATACACCCAAACTTTCTGCCAAACACGAAAATTAACATCAAATTCACCTTTGGTTACAAGTGTTCAAGAAACATACCTGAAATGCGGTTCCAAAGCACCAACAAATGACCGGTTCACCACTACTATACCGATTTAAAACTCGATCTCACATACATACAAAACTTATAAGGATTTTGACCTTACAGTATGAAAAGGAATAAAGAAAAAATGATCTAAAAACTCAAAAGATAACACTTACCCGTTTACAACTTTGACGAACAAAAATGTGGAAGAATGAATGAGACTCTAATAAAGCGACAGTAACGAAGGCTTAAGCATAACAAAAAGATGGCAGAAGACTACTAAAATTTTGGGGTGCATTAATGGGAAAGAAGAAGAACAAAATTTGAAAAGCAAAAAAAGAACATGAATGAAAATTCAATGACATACAAGAAAACAAAACTGTCAGCTAAAGAGTGGGAGAGAGGGGAACGATATTCGGAGGAATTTTTGGGATTCTCATTTTCAAAAATTAGAATAAAATAAATAAGATAAAATAACCAAAATCCTAACTTACCAGATTTTCCAGAGTTAAAACCAAAAAAACTCCCTCTAAGCTAACACAAGGATTCGAACACAAGACCTAGGGGTAAGATGAAACTTTACCATTGAACCAAAAATCTCATTATTATCTTTAAGACACAAAAAATAAACTTAAAAATCTATCTAAAACCACTGACTCATCCTACAAACCTCGATCATTTTAACTCCTATTTTGAGATGTGACAAAGATTTTAACATCTATGTACGAGATGAGAGCTTATAAAGTTGGAGTCGATATGATTTGAGGTTGAAAAAACTCGAAATTATAGCTAAAAGGCATAAAAGGCATGAATATTATTATATAATAATATTTGAAATATAAATAAATTAAAATTATTAAAATTATAAATATTATATAATTACATTAGTAATTTATTAATTAGATTTGTTATAAATTGAAAGGCATAGAATAAAGAACAAAGAGAACGGGGAGCAAAGAGAGAGTGTTTTTTATTGATCAACCAGAATATCTACAAAACTTCTCCAAAGTCTCTATTTATAGGCATAAGAAGTATAAATGAAGTAGAGACCTACTTCTAATAACTATTAGAATTTAAAGGACATCAAAACTTATCTTGATTTTGATGGACATCTACTTAATAAGATATTCATAACACTCCCCCTTGGATGTCCATTGGTAGATAATGTGCCTCGTTAAAACCTTACTAAGATAAAAACCCTGTGGGAAAAAAAATCCTAGTGAATGAAAAAGAGCACACATATCTATAATACGCATAATATGTTGCCTCATTAAAAACCTTACCAGGAAAACCCAATGAGACAAAACCTCGGTTAAGGGAAAAAGAGTACAATGCGTATGTACTCCCCCTTATGAAAACATTACATACTTTCTTATATTCTACATATTCAATCTTGAATACTAGTCTTTCAAATGACTATTTGAATGTATTTGCTAAACATTTATATCACCATTCTTTTGAAACTCATGAGTGAGGGAAAATTTGGGGAAAATATATTTTGATTTCTTCAGGAGTTTCAACAATAATCATAGAAAACTTTAATCATGATTCTTCTACAAAAACACAAATAAGTATTTTGGATCATTTTATAATCCTCATTCAACTACTATTCACTATGTCAAATTAACCACATATGTTCAAATTGTTTCAATTCATATAAATGAATTGTTTCCCGAGAATTTTAATATGCTTCTAGCATTCTAAATCCTTCAAGGATTTTAATATAAACTTTACTATGT
Organism: Gossypium australe; assembly: GCA_005393395.2. Classification (NCBI taxonomy): domain Eukaryota; kingdom Viridiplantae; phylum Streptophyta; class Magnoliopsida; order Malvales; family Malvaceae; genus Gossypium; species Gossypium australe. The sequence goes on along the minus strand of CM016626.1, from coordinate 73,173,114 downwards.
AGTGATTCATAAAAGGTTGTAATAACAACTATTAGATGCAAGTTAAATCTTTTATGAACTATTAGTTTAATAATATATCTAAAGGTTGTTGTATCCACCATAAAAAAATAATATATCTTTTCACAAGATTAAAACATGGTAATTGATAAGAAAAGACAAGAACATAAGGTAATAATATTTTCAATCAATAAGAGCACAACAAGAATTTTAAAAAGTAAAAGGAATTGTTTCACGGTGGATGTCACGGTGATGTGCACAACTTCTCCTCCATTTCCTCCTTGGGATGCCACAACCTATCTTGAAGGAAGCTTATTGCTTCAATTACTCACACTCAAGAAGCTTACTTCTCTTGAAAAAGAAAAAAGAAACAAAATCTCTTAAATAGAGAATGAGAGAATGTGAAAGAGGGAGAAAATGAAAGTGAATATGATGATGAAAATGAATGGGTGAAGGAGCCTATTTATAATAAAAGGGGTAGCTTTAAGCTGCTAGAAATAGTATTTAAAATCCCCCCTTTTACACCCTCATATGTCTGACCACTTGAAAGGTGGAAGAGAGGTTTGTTTGTTTTGCTATTTTTAGCACTTAAATAGTGGAGGGGTTTGAATGGGATTTTCAAGAAGTTAAGGGACTGTTTGAAATTATTAAAATTAGTTTAAATAACTGATTTGGGCTGCTGGAAAAATGGGATAATTTGGGTATAAATTTCTACCTCTATTAGTGTATGAAGCTACTCCACTTGAGTGAATATTTTGACCCTTTCTTCTTGCGTTTAGTGTTCCGGTTTTCCCTAATAATTTGTGCATTGCATCTCTATGTTTTTGAGAGTCCAAATTCATCATTTTAGACATTCCTTGATGTTTTTCTAGTAGCTTACATGTTGGGATTTAACTCGCCACACCATCAGGGCCTCAATGGACAAGCTCCAAGACTGCCTTTTTTCACCGATGGCTTTTTAACTATAAATTTGAGTTGAATTTATTTAGACTTGTTGGGAAATTTTTCCTTATTATTTTGGACATGAAATATGCTTATCTTGGATGCATAGATTAATTAAAATTTAGCTCCTCTTGGTCGGTCATGTTTATAGCCTTTTTGGCCCAATTGATTCTGAATTCATCCTTAACCTCCATAATTTCAATCACTGAGCTCAGTAAATATTTAATAAAAATTTATTTTGCGAAATTTAACATAATAATATAATTTAACTTCCAAGAGTTTAAATAAAAAATTAATATTTTTAATAAAAATTGAAATTAATAATAAATCACCCGAAATTAACAAGAGTTGTAGTCATAAAGGCTTAAGATAACTTTATATTTTTTAAAGTTATCAATACGCCTAAATTATAAGTAAGTTTGTGTTCTAAGTCTGTCTGTGTTCTATATACGCCAATGGGCATATTCTATGTAATTCGTGTATGATCTTCAAAAAGGTTTGATTAATATAGTAAGTAATGTATTATATGATTTTTCTTTGGAACTCTCTAAGTTCAAACGAACTTACTCTGTTATTCCTTTTTCCTTACCAGGATTTCTGATAGAAGGAAGATTTTCTTCACGGACTACGCCAGAGAGTTGTTACGATTGTGAATTGACTGCTTTGTGTCTGTATCATGCATGTCTTATGGGGTGGCACATAACTGTATTTTGAAAAGGAATTGTAAAAGAACTTTTGTTAAGACTCTGTTTTGATGAGATTTTTATAATGTGCTAATATTTGGTTTAAGTTAATACAATTTGTTTACGAAGTTACCATATTTGAACTTATACTCCATATGACTTCTATATTATTTTTAAACTGATGATAATTCTCTCACCTTAGTAAAATAATAGCTAAAATAATTCTATATCTATAACTTTGTAAGAATTATTTAAAGCTTTCGTCAAAATGTTTTAAAGTCAGTTTATTTTCATGTAGTGACACATTATATTCGAATCTTATTATAGGGTCAGGTTTGGCATGTTACACTTATACTTTGAGTAACAATAGCATTTTATTTTTGTTTTGATTGATAATTTTTTATGGGAAATAATCACTTTAGCAATTGAGGTGTTGAAACTAGTTTATTTTTTATTGGCATCTTTTAATTACTTTTGTGCAATTAAATTTGTGGAATAATTAGAAATATATTTTTCTAAGTAAAGAAATTCAAAAGAAGCTAACTGTTATTTTGTCTTGTTTATGAGATAAGCGATTCAGTCGTTTTATAGGTAAATAGCTCTGCATTATTTTATTTTATAATATGAGGTTTAATTGGGGTGAAAATTTAAAGATCCATTATGATCAAATTAGCTTGTTTTACATGGAATACAATACTTATACAATGAAGATTGTATTATAGTTTTAAGTATAGAATTAAGAGAGCACAATTCTGTTCATGAAAGCAACATTTGTAAAGGCAATTATTTTACAATCAAACTCTTTTAGCAGTTTGTGCTAAACTTTCCTTGAGGAAAGATTTACGAGAGTTTATTATAATTGTATAGAAATTAGGTTGAGCATGAGTGAATTTGACCTTAAATAATCTGTTTAACTATGAAACTTATAAGGGAACACTTTCTACATAAGGTACCACAAATGTAGGATTGGATCCAAACTACGTAACCAAGTGATTGTTCATTGTTTAATTTTTTTCAATTCTAAGTTGTCTCTATAAGTCGTAAGGCACCGTAACAATTTAAGTAGCAACTTAACACTTTCAATTTATATGTTAACTCAATCCCTATGCAAGTAATCAAGGAAAATATATTTAATGGTTTACCTGTCGAGGATCCAAATATCATATGAAGAATCTTATGAAAATTGTATGTAATTTCAAGGTTGAAAATATTTTAGAAGGAATGATCATATTGAGGCTCAAGGATCTCTTGAAAAGATATCCTCATTGTGGACTTTTTGACCAACAAAGAATTCAATTTTTTTTATAATGAGTTAACTCTACCTTATGTAACTCAAGTAAATGGAGTGTCTAGGGTTCTTTGTTGAAGCAATATCTTAAATATGTATTTAAGATATTGGAAGATAAACTTCCAAAAATTATAGAGGTTATAAAAGGGAGGCTTCAAGAAAACAGTTGGACTTTAGGAAATGGTTCAAGTGGTTGTAATAAATGGCTACTTTGTTTGATGCTTTGAACAAAATGTTAGACAACTAAATGTAGTTCATTGCAAGCATTATGGAAAGGGGCATTTGAGTAATCAATGTTTGTTCCTATATCATGATATGTTGCATAGAAAGATAGTAAAAAATGTGAGGCATCTAAACATGTAACATAATAGCCCATATTCTAATTGTTACAATTTTTGATGGAGGAATTAACCTAAGTTTGGATGGACAAATAATTAGATTGCAATAGTTCCTACTAGAACAAATTTTCGTTTGAGTTTTCTTCCAGATTAATTAAAAAGTGGCAAAAGATAAGCCCCCAACTAAATTTTTGCTTCAACAATTCATGCAAAAGATTAACACAATCATTTAGAACCAACATTCCATATTTCAACATCAAATAGACTTTTATGTTGGAAGCGTAGCGAATACTTTAAACCAAAATAAATTTATTACTTAGACAATATATATACAACTACAACAAATTACAGATATATATATATATATATATATATATATATATTTCAATTACTAGCTGCTACTAGTTTATTTTCACTCTCACTCACGCCACTTTCTATACACACAATATATTTTTTTTCATTCTATTTTCGTTCACTTGCTTATATATGGACAACACACAATCTTAGACTATTTATAGGCTTGTTAAATCACCTAAGTGAACTGATAACTCTAGAGTTTTAGAGTTATCTTCAACACTTCTAGACTAATAATTCATGAAAATTTTGAGTGGTTGATATTTTTTTTAGAGTTTTCGTTATAAATTTTTTTGTTTGATGGTACTAAAGATAAATTTATTATCTTGGTTATTTTTTATGCTAAACACATGAATTTTACATTTTTTAAGGTAGTTGGTGTAACACCCCTCACCCGTATTCAACATCGGAATATGGTTACGGAGCATTACCGGACTTATTATACAATTAACCATACATTTCACATACATATTCAAATTTCATGTAATCATCATTCAACATCATTCACATTGTCCCTAATATGAGCCTACAAGGCTCAAAACATGCATTAGAAGTGGTTCGGGACTAAACCAATGACTTAGGAAATTTTTAGAAAACTTAGAAAATGCTGTAAAATACAGGGGACACACGCTCGTGTGGCCCGACCGTGTGTCTCACACGGCCAACGACACGCCCGTGTCACAGGCTGTGTGGACATTCGAAATGGGATCACATGGCCGTGTCCCAGCCCATGTCTGACACCGTGTAACTCCTTGACTTGGGTTACACGGCCAACCACATGCCCGTGTGTCCAGCTCGTGTGCCATTCGAAATGGCCACACACGCCCGTGTGCCAGGCCATGTGCTAGGCCATGCCAAACCTGTAGGGTATACTGACTTATGCCACACGGCTAAGCCACACACCTGTGTGCTGGGCCGTGTGGAGCATACTGACTTGATTTCTAATTACACACCAGGGGACACACGGCTGTGTAACCTGACCGTGTGGACAAAAATAGGCTGTTTACCAAGCCCATTTTTCCACCCAAATTGCATACACTTACACCAAACCAATTGGCACCAAAATATGACATAAATAGGCATTCATCCAATATCAAATAAGCTTAATTCATGCTATATCAATACCAACAATACAAGGTACACAAATACCACAATATGCCATTCAATTTCATACCAAATCACAATCTCAAATCATCAATAAGACCACATTCATTTAAGCATCATCTTGCCTAAAATAAAAAATATACCAATCTCAAATGTCAACCATTTAATACTCCAACTACCAATTCAAAATGAGCATATAAATGGAAATTCTACAGAACATTTCAAAAGGCCCTTTTCACATATATACAACCATCACCAAACATACCAAAATAAACCAAATCTCATGGCTACACATAACAAACCACATAACATTTACAAGCCAATTCAAATGGCTAAATTCATTACTATCATATATACCAAAATGACCATACTCCTATACATGCCATATAACCAAAAACATGGATTCAAAAGTACCCAAAGTGATAGCTTGATAGTGTGATGAGGTCTTCAACAATTCCCAAATCCGAGCTAGCTTTGATTTCACTATAAAAGACGGAAAAATAAACAATGTAAGCTATAAAGTTTAGTAAGCTCGTATAAAATAATAAGCAAAGCTCACCATTCAATTACCATTCAAGAATATGAACATAACATACTACAAAATATTTAATCACAATGTTAACATATATTCAATCACATAATTAACCATGAACTCACAACTTCCATAGATTCAATGCTTATATAGTTTTCGTACATACCTGTACTGATACGTATCTATTTCTCACCATTTCATATCTTCGATATACCCGTTGAACCATTTGGAATACTATCAGATACTCAAGAATCACACACCCTAAGTGCCACATATATAGCAGAAGCTATCTCAATCTCATATCACATGCAATGCTCACTCTTGAGCTATCAACGGGTCTGCTCACACAAGCTGACGGTCATGAAAAAACCACACGGAGCTGCTCACTCAAGCTGACTAGAATCCACAACAAATGCTAGATAACTCAGCCACGGGTAGGACGTATGGACCAGTACCCAAATCACATAACCCCTAATGACATGTCATTTGTATCCTAATCTATTCCGAAGGTTCAACCGGGATTTCACATTTGCCGAATCGTCGTCGAATATATCCGCAAGGTCGTATTCACAATTTATGCACTATTAAAGCATTTAAAACACAATTATAACAATATTTATTGTATACGAACTTACCTCGATTGCTAAAACAACGGAATGGATCGACTAGTCCAAAACCTTATTTTTCCCCCGATCTAAATTTGAATTTCGCTTTTCTTGATCTATATGTAATCAAATTTAACTAATTCAACCATCATTCTATTCAATTTAGTCCAAAATACACATTAAAGCAACTTTACACTTTGCCCATAATATTTCAACATTTTTAGAATTTATTTCTTATCTCATAAAAGTAGAAATTCATGCAATTTGGTCCTTACCCATGCTAGCCGATTTTCTATTATTACCGTAGTAGCCCATATTTTTCATTTATTTCACAATTTAACCACAAAATATTCACATTTCTCAATTAAATCCCTAAATGAAAATTTTATCGAAAATCACTTTACAAATGTTGTTTATCTAACACAAAACATACATTTTCTATCATCAAACATCAAAATACACCTATATTCATAAATGGAAAACCCTAAACCTTTAACAATTTTGTAAATTAGTCCCTGGGCTAGTGTAACATCCTGAATTTTTAGGCCTATGTGTTTAATGGGTGAACATGTGTAATGTGTTAATTTAACTGTTAGGGGTCCAAATTGGGCTCAGGATGTGGTCAAGGCCTTGGTGAAAGTTTTGTTTGGGCACTATAGAGTTTTAAAAGGTGGTATCTGTGTTTAAATTATCAAAATGGGCTTGTGGCCCAGTGGTCAGTGGCGCCACTTAGGGAGTAAGGAGATGACGCCACACAAGGGAGCAAGGGGCCCAAATTTAAGTTTCATGGAGCCCAATTCTTTTAATTTAAGCTAGCTAATTTTAAGCATTAGGGTTAGGTGGAGTGGACAGCAACAAGGATATTATTTAGGGGATTTTTAATGTTTAAAATATGTGGATATTATGCTGATAAAGGAGGGAGGAGTTGGAGCTAATTAAGTCTCTTTTAGATGAGTTAGTAGATTAAGATAAAGGAGAAAAGATAGGATTTATCTGCAAGGTTAGGTAAGTGCCGAAATTTCTATAAATAGGGGGGATAGCTAATCAATTCTGGCATTTGAACCCTACTCTTTCTTCTTTTCCTGTGCCGAAAATTTGAAGGCCATCTCACTTGTTTTCTTTTCTCATCTTTTCTCTTCCAAAAGCCGAAAATCACCATTGTTTTCTCACCTTTTCTTTCTTTTTCTTTGAAATTTCCTTTTAGCCGAATCTTCTGATCTCCATTGTTATCCTTCTCCCACTCACTAAAAGCCGAAACTTCCCATTGAATTCTTCTAAAAGCTGAAAAACACATCAGCCTTCTCTTGTTCATACTTTTCTAGGATTTTCTTAAAAGCCGAAATTCCTAGATCTCTTCTCTTGTGTTTGCCGAATTTTTCTGCAAGAGGTAGCCGAAATCTTCTGAGGAGGTAAAGGTCGAATATGTTAATCTTTCAATCTATTCCAGCTTTTAGAGATTCTAGCCGAATGGCTATATGGCTAACTAATCGGGTATTTTCTATCATTTGTGGCATTCTGGGGTTTGAAGGGGATTCAATCGCTTAGATCCCTAAGCCAGAGTTCAGTAGCATTCAGATCGTATTACTTTCAGGATTTCAAGGTAAGAAGATCTGTAATTTAAACATATAATTTGGGTAAAAAACTAACCCTTGGCCAAATATAAGAGAGGCCTTATCTTCGCGATTTTTTGGCTTTTGAGTAAAGTTGTAGACAAAGGGCATTAGATCTGATTAGTGAAGATATCGACATAGAGAGTAGTACTACGCATTAATCAGGTGTGTAACTTCTCACACCATTTAGATTGTCTGCTAATATGTGTTATTAGATCTGCTTATACTCTGTTAAATGCCGAAATCCTGGCATAACCATTGGAAACCCGAGGAGGGTAAAAGCGAATCCCCAGGTTAGTGATCTCTGTCATTCATAAGTGAATGTTTTTGCTGATGATATGTTTTTGTGATTGCACGGGGTTGGGTGATTGATGAAAGGGGAAGTGTTCTGTTGTAGTGGCTTTTTGCCATGATCTGTTGTAGTGGCTATTTGCCATGATTTGTTGTAATGGCTTTTGCCATGATCTGTTGTAGTGGCTCTTGCCATGATCTGTTGTAGTGGCTTTTTGCCATGGTCTGTTGTAGTGGCTATTGCCATGATCTGACGATAAGCAGCTAACTACAGTATGACTGCCATCGATGGTGTGTAGCGGTGTGGGTTGATTGTAGAAATCCCCAATGGTGTGACTGGTAGGTAAGGGTTGGGCTTTGTATAAATTCTGTTATTTCATGTTTTGATATCTGTTCTGTGGGGCTAAGGCCCAATCTGATGGTGCATGAAGGTTGCACACTGAGTCTCGTGACTCACCCTATTATTTAACATTTTTTAGGTAACACTTAGTGCATTGGACCGGGCTGGAGAGGAGCGCAAGGTGGCCATGCAGGAGTTTAATTGATTTAGAAAAAGGGATTTATTGAAATTATTTATTCTTAATACTTTTAGTTAACTTGGTTTATTATTCATTGTAATAAGGCCACGGGCCATTAGCTTTACATTTTCAGTTTTTGGGCTTTACTTTCAGACACTTGAATTATTTGATTAAAATTGAAACTAAGGCATGTACTAAATTTTGATTTTTAATTCATAAAGGTATCATATGAAATTTATATCTTATATATTATCAAATTATTAAGTTTCCCGGTATAAATGTTTAAACTCGATAAACGTTCTTATCCAAAAATGCGACATGTTTTACTAAATCTTCTTAGTGACATGCCAGATCCGGTTGTGGTGTATGGGCCGGGTTTGGGGTGTTACAGCTAGCTAGATTAAGCTGCAACGATCTCGAAAACATAGAAAACATTAAAAACGGGACAAAAATGAACTTACAATTAAACCATGAAGTGGCCAAACCGTAGAAAGCTTCCATGGAGGTTTTTCTCTTGTATTTTTGATGGAGAAAGATGATTTAAAAGATGACAAAATTGTTTTTTTTAATTTTTTACTTATCTTATTTCATAAATTACTAAATTAACCTTAATAATAAACAATTAAAATCACCTAATTAATGGTCATATTTGTCCACTCATAATAAAAATGGTCTAATTACAATATAAATCCCTTAACTATTTAATTTCATAGCCATTTAGTACCTTTAGCTATTACAACATTACTTTTGCACTTTACGCGATTTAGTCCTTTTTATCAAATTAAGCACTCAAACGATAAAATTTCTTAACGAAATTTTCACACAATCATATTATCATGCTGTAGAAATTAAAATAATAATAAAAGAAATATTTTAACCTCAAAATTGTGGTCCCAAAACCACTGTTTCGATTTGACTAAAAACGGGCTATTACAACTCTCTCATCCTTAGGAATTCTTTTTTCCGAAAATCTTACCAGAAAAGAGGTTAGGGTATTGTTTTCTCATAACTTCCTCGGCTTCTCACGTGTCTTCTTCGGCACCATCCCAGTGCCACAAAACCTTCACTAAAGCTATGCTTTTATTTCATAATTCTTTAGCCTCTCGACCTAAAATTCTGATCGGTTCTTCGCTATACGTCATAGTAGGTTGGATTTCAATCTCTGCCGGAGAAATTGAGCGCGATGGATCTGATCGGTACCATCGTAACATCGACACATGAAATACATTGTGGATCTTTTCTAACTCTGACGGTAAAACTAGTCGAAATGCCACAGGTCCTATTCTTTCGATGATTTCATACGGTCCGATGAATCGCGGACTTAATTTTCCTTTGCAACCAAATCGAAGAATCTTCTTCCACGCAGATACTTTCAAAAATGCTCTGTCGCTGATTTGAAATTCAATGTCTTTATGTTTCAAATCCGCATACGATTTTTGTCGATCTGAAGCTGCTTTCAAACTGTCACGAATTACTTTCACTTTATCTTCAGTCTCTCTAATCAAATCAACCCCGTGAATCTTTTTCTTACTAAGCTCGGTCCAGTATAATGGAGTTCGACATTTAGGACCATACAATGCTTCATATGATGCCATCTTTATGCTTGATTGAAAACTATTGTTATACTCGAATTCAACCAACGTTAAATATTTCTCCCAGTTGCCTTCAAACTCTAAAACACATGAACGAATCATATCTTCGAGAATCTAAATTACTCTCTTAGACTGGCCGTCGATTTGCGGATGAAATGCAGTATTAAAGTGCTACCATGTACCCAAAGCTTCTTGCAATTTCTTCCAAAATCATGCGTAAACCTCAGATCTCTATTCGAAATAATTGAAACTGGCACCCCGTGTAATCTAACAATCTCAAAGATTTATAACTTAGCTAATCTATCAAGCGAGAAGTCTGTAATTACCGAAACAAAATGTGTCGATTTCGTTAGTCGATCAATGACAACCCAAATAACATTTTTTTTTGGAGATAGGGAAAACCCGATACGAAATCCATCGTAATTCTATCCCATTTCCACTCTGGTATCATCACCGGCTGTAATGATCCTGAAGGCACTTGATGTTCAGCTTTAGCTTGTTGACAAACCAAAGATCTCGATACAAGCTTTAAAATATCTCGTCTCATGCCCGACCACCAATACAACTGTTTCAAATCATTGTAAATTTTAGTACTCCCCGGGTGAACAGTTAAACAGCCACTGTGTGTTTCATGTAGAATTTTCTAAATAAGCTCGGAATTCTTTGGTACGCAAATTCTACCTCGAAACATTAAACAATCATCGAATCTAATTTGATAGTCTAATCATTAGTCGACTTGCATTGCACTCTTCTACCTTGCAATTCATTAACACATTTTTGAGCTTTACAAATTTGCTGAAGAAATAATGGTTTAGCTTTTAATTCAGCCAAAACCAAACCATCATCAGACAAAGTTAACTGAGTATTCATTGTAACATCCTAAATTTGGGCCTAGAATAAATGGGTTTCGTGTGTTCAGAAAATGGATTTTTGTCGATCGAAAAAAAAAGGGAAAAATGAATTAAGTGTGATTAAAAAAAATTATTTTTTCATGTTTAGTTTAATTTTTAGGTAGTTTAGGAAGGGTTGGTAGTGTTGGAAATGTACCACCCCAAACCCGGTCTACACGCCACGACCGAATCTGGCATGTTACAGAAGAAAACGTTTTGAACTAAATCTAATTACCGATTAAATTTTAGAAGGCAGGTGCATGATTAGTTTAAAACCGGTGGTTTACCTCGAAATCTCGTAAATAAATTTTTCATATTTAGTTGTTGATCAGTAGGTTAGAAAACATTTATGTCATTTTAAGAAAACCCGAATGGTTACTTAGAAAACCGTTTGCATTCGAGTGTAGAAATTTAAATTTGAAAATCATTTAAGTTGTCGAAAACACTTAAGTTGTAATTTTACTATCAAATGATTTATATTACCCGATGGTAAGATTTTGAAAACCATTGCGTTTTTATAGTTTAGAAAACCTTGGGCTCAATTATTAAATCAACCATGATATTTATTTAGCCATGTTTAAAACAAATCCAGAGCATATAAATAATCCAAGAACTTAATTTAAAAAGGCCTTATTACAAATCCAAATAAAGATGAAAACCGAATTAAAATAGAGTATAGTACCCAAACCAAAGTTCATGTAAAACCAATTTTTTATTGCATGGCCATCACGAGTTCATCCGACTCCTCATCCGCGACCTACGAATCACCTGAAAAGATAAGGGAGAAGGTGAGTCACCAAGACTCAGTGCATAAATCCTTCCCCCGATTAATGCAACGTACTTACACAATTCATAACCGAGTAATGTAAATAATGCACCCAACCTAGCCATCCATAACTCCTTTTCTACCCTGTGTGGTACCAAACCACTGGTGGTGCCAAACCACTGGTGACCCAAAGTCACGATATCCAATATTAATGTGGTGCCAAACCACTGGTGACCCAAAGTCACGAATAATCCATTTGTGGGGCCAACCCACGTGTGATACTAAATCACTGGCGACGATCCCGTAATATCAAATGTGGGGCCAACCCACTGTGGTGCTAAGCCACTGGGACGAGTCGCTATGAGGTGCCAAACCTCTGGTGTCCCAAAGACACGGATATCAAATCCTTCCCCCTCCTCTCATATCACCCATAACAGTGCAATTATTATGCAAATCATGCCATCATGCTTTAGTATGAATCATATAGAAATATAAATATCACATACCATGGTAATAAGTATCATATAGCAAAACATATTGAAACGGACTTACCCGAATCCTTGCTCATACCCTTACGGTATCACAACGAGAATCTCATAGTTTTCAGCTTTTAATCAAGATTAAGTTATTAACAAATACTAAGTTATAAAGTGTGTAAGTTACACACCTGTCACTAACGCAAGTTCTAAATCCTGAAGACCCGATCTACTGCACTAGATCTCCTTGCCCTACATTCGGCCAACAACAACCGTAGTCTCAAAAGCCTTCGGCTTTACATCCACTTAAAGAATAATGAACCAACATAAATCCTTACCACTTGACTTACCAACTCCAATTGCTAGAGAAATAGGGCTTAGAACGATTGCTTCCAAAGTCCCGAAGAGCCTAGAAGAAATCGGTTCCTAAGAATGGTTAGAACCTTGCTAACAAATGCCCAAAAATTCGGCCTTTGCCCACATAAAAAAAAAGACAGAGAAAAGAGAAAAGAAATAAGGAAATTCGGCCAAGACACTTACCTATCTTCAAAACCGATTAGAGAAGAACCCAAAGAGAATCTACCCTTGTTGATATTCGGCCAAGGCAAAACAAAAAGGAAATGAAAATTTCGGCAATATGGTTGAGTGATGAAGGGAATTTCGGCTATGGTTGATTAGAGACAACAAATGGGATTCGGCTAGAGTGGAGAAAGAGAAAAGAAAAGAAAAGTGAAAATAGGAGAGGGAGAATTCGGCAATAGAAGAAAGAAGAGAATGGAGAGAAGAAAATAGAATAGGAGAGGGATGCTTTCGGCTTTGAACAAAAGTGGAAGAAAGAAAGGAGAGTTGGGGAGGAGGAAGATTCGGCCAACCACTAGAGAAGAAGAAAAAGATGAAGGGGAGAGGGTTAGTTTTCGGCTACAAAGAAAATAAAAAGTGAGAAAGGCTCAAATGGAGATTCGGCCAAATGCCTAAGAGAAAAATTCGGCAAACAACTATGGTCTTTTCGGCTTTGACACAAAACAAGAAATAATGCCAAAACTAAAATAAAAATTCACCTTATTGCCAAGAACACATTCGGCTAGAGAGAGTGTTTTTGGAGAGAAAAGAAAATGATGCTCAAATGCTAAGGAAATTTTTACCAACTAGCTACCAACCTACCAAACCTTCAACAAAATCGGTCACTCCCCCCCTAGGCCCCAAAACTGTCCAAATACATGGACTAATGGCCATAGAAGAGTTTCCAAAACAACACTCCATATTTCAAGCCTTTTGTCCCCTTATCCTTCCTTAATCCATATGATTCTTATCCCAAAATACAAGCTTTCCTAATTTATTATTCAACTTGCCATAAAATTTAAAGTCCAACTTACCTTAATTAGAGCTTGGCCGACACTTAATGTAAGGATGCATAAAAATAAAGTCTTCAAAATGTATTCCATGCTACTCGAACTACTTCCCTCAAGCAACCCTTCATGCGCCATAACCATCATGCCACTAACTCCTCATGTGATAAATTTGGACACTTAAATTAACTTAAGTGTCATGATCACCTAATCCACTTCACTAAATTTCAATACTAAGAATTATTCTAGCTTCGCTAATAATTCCAAGCCTTCACAAAACTATACTAAGCACACAATAAAATCATACCTGAGCTAACACAAGTATCAAGATGATACTCAAATTTTAGGATGTTACAATTCTACCCCCTTAAAATAATTTCGTCCTCGAAATTACCTGATCAAAAGAGTTGAGGATACTGCTGCCTCATCCAATCCTTCGGTTCCCACGTAGCTTCTTCTACGCCATGGTTCCGCCATAATACCTTCACTAATGGAACTGACTTCCTGCGCAACACTTTCACATCTCGATCTAGAATCTGCACTGGTTCTTCTTCTATCGTTAAATCTGGACTCACCTCTATTTCCTCTACTGCCACGACATGCGATGGATCAGAACGATAGCGTCTAAGCATGGAGACATGGAACACATCGTGAATCTGACTCAGCTCTGCTGGCAACTCAAGCTGATAAGCTACTGGTCCCACTCGTCTCAACACCTTATACGGTCCAATAAACCTTGGACTTAACTTGCCTTTTCTCCCAAATCTTAACACTTTCTTCCATGGCGAGACCTTCAGAAAGACCTTGTCACCCACGGCAAACTCTATATCCCTCCGCTTGAGATCGGCATACGACTTCTGCCTGTCTGAAGGTTCCTTCAAACGAGCCTGAATCAACTTAACCTTATCCTCAGTCTCTGCAACCAACTCTGGTCCTAACATCTGACGCTCACCCAACTCTGTCCAGCATGTAGGTGTGCAACATCTCCTACCATACAACGCCTCGTATGGTGCCATCTTAATGCTTGCCTGATAACTATTGTTGTACGTAAACTCAGCTAATGGTAAAAACTCTTCCCAGCTGCCTCTGAAGTCCAAAACACAACCTCTCAACATATCCTCTAAAATCTGTATAACCCTTTCCGACTGCCCGTCAGACTGTGGATGAAATGCCGTACTGAAATCTAACCTCGTACCCAAAGCTTAATGTAACGCTCTCCAAAACCTCGACGTAAAGCTAGGATCTCTGTCCGAGATGATCGACACTGGCACACCGTGCAACCTCACTATCTCTGCCACATACAACTTAGCTAACTTTTGAAGCGAGTAATCCACCCTTACCGGAATGAAATAAGCTGACTTAGTCAGACGATCCACAATCACCCAAACTGAATCTTTCTTACTTGGTGTAAGGGGTAATCCACTGACAAAGTCCATAGTGATCCTTTCCCACTTCCACTGTGGAATTTTCACCGGCTGAAGTAATCCAAACGGCAACTGATGTTCAGCCTTGACCTACTGACACGTCAGACATTTACCCACAAACTCAGTTACCTCCCGCTTCAGACCTGGCCACCAAAACTGCTCTCTTAAATCCCGATACATCTTGCTACCTCCAGGATGCATAGCGTATGGGCTGCTATGTGCGTACCGAAGAATTTTCTGCCTCAACTCAACATCCTTTGGCATACAAGCTCTCCCTTGAAAACACAATACTGCATCTTTGGACAAACTATAATCCTCTAAACCTCCATTCTGAACCTGCAACCTCCGATCGTTCAAACCCTCATCCTTTAACTGCTTTTCCTTGATCTGCTCTAACCAAGTCGGCTTGACTTGCAGTTCTGCCAACAGACTCCCATCGTCAAACAAGCTAAGACGAGCAAACATCGTTCTTAAATCTGATATAACCTTACGACTCAACGTGTCTGCCACCACGTTAGCCTTGCCCGGATGATACTCAATCGAACACTCGTAGTCCTTCAACAACTCAATCCATCTGCGCTGCCTCAAGTTCAAATCCTTCTGAGTCAAAAGATACTTCAGACTCTTGTGATCCGTGTAGACTATCAACTTCTCTCCGTACAAATAGTGTCTCCATATCTTCAAAGCGAAAACCACTGCGGCTAATTCCAAGTCATGCGTCGGATAGTTAACTTCACGTGGTCTCAACTGTCGAGATGCATAAGCCACTACCTTCCCTTCCTGCATCAGCACACATCCCAAACCAGTATGTGATGCATCACAGTAAACCGTGAATTCCTTGCCTGCCTCAGGTTGAATCAAAACTGGAGCTTCAGTCAGAATCTTCTTCAACTTGTCGAAACTTCCTTGCTACTTCTCAGTCCATACAAATGGAACTCCTTTCCTCAATAACTTAGTCATTGGTGCTGCGATCAAAGAAAATCCCTCTACAAATCTTCGGTAATACCCCGCCAGACCTAGAAAACTCCGAATCTCAGCCACTGACTTAGGCGGCTTCCAATCCAACACTGCCTCAATCTTTCGAGGATCCACTCTAATCCCCTCATCTGATACTACGTGACCTAAGAAAGACACCTCTCTAAGCCAGAATTCGCACTTACTAAATTTGGCATATAGCTGCTTTTCTCTCAGAATCTGTAACACTACTCGTAAATGCGCATCGTGCTCCTCCTCTGACTTGGAATATACCAAAATGTCGTCTATAAACACCACGACAAACTGATCCAAAAACTGCTGAAATACCCAATTTATCATGTCCATGAATGCTGCCGGCGCGTTAGTCAACCCAAACGGCATTACCAGAAACTCGTAGTGCCCATACCGAGTGCGAAATGTCGTCTTATGGATATCAGCCTCTTTCACCTTTAGCTGATGATACCCAGACCTTAAATTAATCTTGGAGAAAACTGCTGCCCCCTTAAGCTGATTAAACAAGTCATCAATCCTCGGCAAGGGATACTTGTTTTTGATTGTCAACTTATTCAGCTGGCGGTAGTCTATACACATCCGCATCGAACCATCCTTCTTCTTGACAAAAAGTACCGGCGCTCCCCAAGGCGAAACACTTGGTCGAATAAAACCTCGATCCAACAACTCCTGAATCTGAGCCTTTAATTCCACTAATTCCTTCGGTGCCATCCTATACGGAGCGATAGACACTGGCGCAGTTCCGGGTAACAGATCTATACCAAATTCGACTTCACGATCCGAAGGCAGTCCCGGAAGTTCTTCTGGAAATACGTCAGCATATTCCTTTACCATTCGGACATTCCCTACAGTAGACTCCTTAGCCTCCAACGCACACACATGAACCACAAATGCTTCACAGCCCTTCCTGACCAACTTCACAGCTTTCAACGCAGATACCACGTTGGATAGATAATCTCTTCTATTACCTATCATAACCACCTCTTCACCCTCAGCTGTCTTCAAAACCATGCGCTTAGCAGCGCAATCCAAACTTGCCTGGTACTTGACCAACCAGTCCATCCCAAGAATCAGATCGAACTCCCCAAACGATAGTTCCATCAGATCAGCTACAAACACTACCCCTTGGAGTTCTAGGGGCACATCCCTATACAGCTTATTTACTTCTACAGAGTGACCTAGAGGGCTAAGTACTGTCATCTTCCTAGAAGTAGTCTCAGAGTCTAGGTTCATAGTCTCTACTATGCTACTAGCAACATACGAATGTGTCGAACCCACATCTATCAAGGCAGTATATGGTAAACCAAAGATTAAGAACGTACCGGTTATGACGTCCGGTGTGTCACCCTCCTCTCGACGTCTCACTGCATACACCAACCCAGGCTATCTTGCCTCAGTGTTGCCTGCACCTCTGCCCGATGCTCCGCGGCCCCGACCAGAACCATTACCTCCTCTACCATTACCACGACCTCTCAGCGGTGGCGGTCCCTCATTTTTAAACTGAGCACGACCCTGACCCTCAGACTGATTCCTGGCTAGCTTACGTGGACAGTCACTCACACGATGATCCAACGAGCCACACTCAAAACATCCTTTTCCACCAGTCCAACATTCGCCCCAATGAGATTTCCCGCACCGATTACACTGTGCTGGTCCTTGATTAGCAGTAACAGACCTCCCAGACTGATTCGGCCCACTCTGCCTAGCCCTCTTCTGAGAATTACCGGCCGACCCAGATGATCCAAAACCTCTCTTATGTCTATTCCTGTCGTGATTCTGCCTCATAGATTCCTTTATCCCCTCGGCTATCTTAGCCTTTTCTACTAGCACAGCAAACTCTCGCTCCTGCTGTGGAGCAATCAGCAACCTCAGCTCATCTCTCAAGCCATCCTCGAATCTGACACATCGCTCGTGCTCCGAAGCCACGATACCTCTAGCATATCGGCTCAATCTTAAAAATTCTGCCTCATATTCTGATACGGACTTAGTCCCCTGAACCAATTTCAGAAATGCCTTCCGCTGCGCATCAATGTAGCTAGCTCCAACATATTTCTTCTAATATGCTGCCTTAAAATAGTCCCAAGTGAGATCCTCCGCTGCAGCACTATCCCGCACCGTGAGCCACCATTGGTATGACTCATCCCGAAGAAGCGACACTATCCCTTTCAGCTTTTCCTCAGCATTCAGATCCAAATCATTCATGATTCGCTCCGTCGCCTCTAACCAATACTCTACCGTACTGGGCTACACCAGATACACCTTGAAATACCTCAGCTCCATTGGCTCAGAGTCGCTCAGGTACGGATTTCTGAGCTCCCGCGCCTCCACCTACTCAGCTACCCTCTCAAGAACTCACAGCATCGCCTGAGACACCGCGTCATCCCCCGTTTGATCCTGATGCTCAACTCCAACCGCTAGTGGTGGGGGTGGTGGTACCTTATTTTCGGATCCTTGACCAGACCTCACTGGTTCAGACACAGCCATCCTACCCCGACCACGTCCACGAGTAAAATGACCCCGACCTTGAGTACTCATGTCTAAAGTCTCGACTTATCTGGTTTAAAAGTTTTATGCATTAGTCATTATTCCACTATCTTTAAAGCACAGTCTTATGAAAAGTTTTAATAAGAGGTTGTTTCGCGAATCCATAGAATCCTATAAATTTCAGTCTCTAAGGTAGTCCACTAACACTAGTCATTCAAAGTTTATAACATCCAAAAATCACAACCAAAGGCTAGGGGTACTTACCTGGGCGGATTGGTGCCGTAGACTCGGTACCATGCCTTTCAAACCATATAATTTCAAACAAAACATTTAAAAATCATACTTTAAAACATTTTGGGCCTCGGGCCCACAGCCGAGCCTTTGAACTTGGCTCTGATACCACAATTGTAACACCCCAAACCCGGTCTACATGCCACGACCGAATCTGGCATGTTAAAGAAGAAAACATTTTGAACTAAATCTAATTACCGATTAAATTTTAGAAGGCAGGTGCATGATTAGTTTAAAACCGGTGGTTTACCTCGAAATCCCGTAAATAAATTTTTCATATTTAGTTGTTGATTAATAGGTTAGAAAACATTTATGTCATTTTAAGAAAACCCGAATGGTTACTTAGAAAACCGTTTGCATTCGAGTGTAGAAACTTAAATTTGAAAATCATTTAAGTTGTCGAAAACACTTAAGTTGTAATTTTACTATCAAATGATTTATATTACCCGATGGTAAGATTTTGAAAACCATTGCGTTTTTATAGTTTAGAAAACCTTGGGCTCAATTATTAAATCAACCATGATATTTATTTAGCCATGTTTAAAACAAATCCAAAGCATATAAATAATCCAAGAACTTAATTTAAAAAGGCCTTATTACAAATCCAAATAAAGATGAAAACCGAATTAAAATAGAGTATAGTACCCAAACCAAAGTTCATGTAAAACCAAATTTTTATTGCATGGCCATCACGAGTTCATCCGACTCCTCATCCGCGACCTACGAATCACCTGAAAAGATAAGGGAGAAGGTGAGTCACCAAGACTCAGTGCATAAATCCTTCCCCTGATTAATGCAACGTACTTACACAATTCATAACCGAGTAATATAAATAATGCACCCAACCTAGCCATCCATAACTCCTTTTCTACCCCGTGTGGTACCAATCCACTGGTGGTGCCAAACCACTGGTGACCCAAAGTCACGATATCCAATATTAATGTGGTGCCAAACCACTGGTGACCCAAAGTCACGAATAATCCATTTGTGGGGCCAACCCACGTGTGATACCAAATCACTGGCGATGATCCCGTAATATCAAATGTGGGGCCAACCCACTATGGTGCTAAACCACTGGGACGAGTCGCTATGAGGTGCCAATCCTCTGGTGTCCCAAAGACACGAAATGAACTGTGGTACCAAACCACTGGAGGTGCCAAACCTCTGGTGTCCCAAAGACACGGATATCAAATCCTTCCCCCTCCTCTCGTATCACCCATAACAGTGCAATTATTATGCAAATCATGCCATCATGCTTTAGTATGAATCATATAGAAATATATATATCACATACCATGGTAATAAGTATCATATAGCAAAACATATTGAAACGGACTTACCCGAATCCTTGCTCATACCCTTACGGTATCACAACGAGAATCTCATAGTTTTCGGCTTTTAATCAAGATTAAGTTATTAACAAATACCAAGTTATAAAGTGTGTAAGTTACACACCTGTCACTAACGCAAGTTCTAAATCCTGAAGACCCGATCTACTGCACTAGATCTCCTTGCCCTACATTCGGCCAACAACAACCTTAGTCTCAAAAGCCTTCGGCTTTACATCCACTTAAAGAATAATGAACCAACATAAATCCTTACCACTTGACTTACCAACTCCAATTACTAGAGAAATAGGGCTTAGATCGATTGCTTCCAAAGTCCCGAAGAGCCTAGAAGAAATCGGTTCCTAAGAATGGTTAGAACCTTGCTAACAAATGCCCAAAAATTTGGCCTTTGCCCTCATGAAAAAAAATGACAGAGAAAAGAGAAAAGAAATAAGGAAATTCGGCCAAGACACTTACCTATCTTCAAAACCGATTAGAGAAGAACCCAAAGAAAATCTACCCTTGTTGATATTCGGCCAAGGCAAAACAAAAAGGAAATGAAAATTTCGGCAATATGGTTGAGTAATGAAGGGAATTTTGGCTATGGTTGATTAGAGACAACAAATGGGATTCAGCTAGAGTGGAGAAAGAGAAAAGAAAAGAAAAGTGAAAATAGGAGAGGGAGAATTCGGCAATAGAAGAAAGAAGAGAATGGAAAGAAGAAAATAGAATGGGAGAGGGATGCTTTCGGCTTTGAACAAAAGTGGAAGAAAGAAAAGAGAGTTGGGGAGGAGGAAGATTCGGCCAACCACTAGAGAAGAAGAAAAAGATGAAGGGGAGAGGGTTAGTTTTCGGCTACAAAGAAAATAAAAAGTGAGAAAGGCTCAAATGGAGATCGGCCAAATGCCTAAGAGAAAAATTCGGCAAACAACTATGGTCTTTTCGGCTTTGACACAAAACAAGAAATAATGCCAAAACTAAAACAAAAATTCACCTTATTGCCAAGAACACATTCGGCTAGAGAGAGTGTTTTTGGAGAGAAAAGAAAATGATGCTCAAATGCTAAGGAAATTTTTACCAACTAGCTACCAACCTACCAAACCTTCAACAAAATCGGTCACTTCCCCCTAGGCCCCAAAACCGTCCAAATACATGGACTAATGGCCATAGAAGAGTTTCCAAAACAACACTCCATATTTCAAGCCTTTTGTCCCCATATCCTTCCTTAATCCATATGATTCTTATCCCAAAATACAAGCTTTCCTAATCTATTATTCAACTTGCCATAAAATTTAAAGTCCAACTTACCTTAATTAGAGCTTGGTCGACACTTAATGTAAGGATGCATAAAAATAAAGTCTTCAAAATGTATTCCATGCTACTCGAACTACTTCCCTCAAGCAACCCTTCATGCGCCATAACCATCATGCCACTAACTCCTCATGTGATAAATTTGGACACTTAAATTAACTTAAGTGTCATGATCACCTAATCCACTTCACTAAATTTCAATACTAAGAATTATTCTAGCTTCGCTAATAATTCCAAGCCTTCACAAAACTATACTAAGCACACAATAAAATCATACCCGAGCTAACATAAGTATCAAGATGATACTCAAATTTTAGGATGTTACAGGAAAAGTCCTAGGCTTGATCTAGGGCTCTAGCAAAAATGTTGTTTTTTTCCACCCTTAAGGGTGGTTGGTGGTAGTTATAAGGCTTTTTAAATGTTGTTGGGTTAAAAGATATCACAAAGAAGTAGGTGGTCTGGTGGCTTGGGGCGTTTGGAATAAGCTGGTGGTCAGAGGTTGAAGTCCTGGACTTGGCAAAAATTTTTTATTGCGTATAAGTGGTATGAAGGCCAGAGTTTAGGCCTTATAATTAGTTGGGGCTGTTTCATGACACAAGGAAATGCCTGGCCCAGTGGCAAAGGCGTTAGGAGTAGTAGGGGGAGCATGGTTCTAGCCGCGGCGCGCGCTAAATGTTTGTTTTTTTTATGTAAACCTGGAGCACGGAATAAAGGTTGATAATTAATTGGGGAGGAAATATGACTCAAATAAAATAAGTGGCGCAGTGGCAAGGGACGTGCCTCATAGTGAAAAGGTCGGAGGTTCGAATCTGGGTGTTGGTTAATATTTTTGGATTTCTTTGGATGATTCGGTCGCTGGAAAGTATACTTTAAAACAAGTTGAGAATGGAATATATCACAAGAACGGTTGTGGTGCAGTGGCAGGGGGCGTGTGGTGGTGCTTGGAGGTCTTGGGTTCGAGTTGCCTTGTGCACACTAATATGTTATTTTGCTGCTGACATGGGGAAGGTATTTGAGGTGGACCAAAATGCCCAGAAGATGGCTGTTATTCGGGGAAGCTATTTGAATGAAATTCAATTTGAATTTTTGGCTAAATAAAAGGACTTTTTGATGAGGATAAACTTTGGAGATAATAAAGGAATTTAATTAGTGATAAGTTTGAGTTGATTAGGGAGTGTAGGTTTATTCTATTTATTTATTTATTTTAGTATATATGGGTACCGAATTTTCCCTTTTTACTTGCTTAATTTTTTAGTTATTAGGAAGGGCACTTTCGGTTTTTGATAGGTAAGTGCCGAAATTTCTATAAATAGGGGGGATAGCTCATTAATTCCGGCATTTAAACCCTACTCTTTTCTTCATTCTTTGTGCCGAAAATTAGTAGCTAAGTTCTTGTCATCTTTTTCTTTCTCTGTCGAAATCACCACTCTATTCTCCCTCTCTATTTTCTTTTCTTTTTCCCATCTAGCCGAAACTCTTTGAAGCTTCATTCATTGCCGAATTCTCTGATAATTTCTTCCTCTTCCCTTTCAAATACTTTAGCCGAAATCTCTAAATCTCTCATTGCTTTCTTTCTTTCTAAGCCAAAGCCGAAACACTTTACTTAGATCTTCTAAAAGCAAAAAGCGCATCAGTTCATCTTTTCCGGGATTTTCATAAAAGCCTAAATCCTTAGATCTCATCTCCTGTATTTGCCGAATTCTCTCTGAGGTATTTGCTTGTGCCAAATCTCGAAGGAAACTAAAGGTAAGTATTGATTCGTAAGATTTCAATCTTTTCCAGGTTTTTAGGGACTTTAGCCGAATGGCTATAAGGAACTAATCTTAAGTTTTTCTCTTATTTGCGGCATTCCGGGATTTGAAGGGGAGTCACTCGCTTAGATCTCTAAGATAGAGTTCAGTAACATTCGAATCGTGCTACTTTCGGGATTTCAAGGTAAGAAGATCTATTAGTTTCAACGTGTAAATTTGGGTATTTATTAACCCTTGGTCGAATGTAGGGGAGCCCAAATCTTCGTATTTATTCGGCTTTTGAGCAAGGTCTTAGATTAAGGGTTGTAAATCCGGATAGCAAGGATATTGACTAAGATGGGAGTACTACGCGATATCAGGTGTGTAACTTCTCACACCATTAGACTGATTGCTTATATATATATATATATGTAATAAATCTGCTATATTCTGTTAAATGCCGAAATCCCGACATAACGTTTGGAAACCCAAGAAGGGTAAAGGCTAAATATCAGGTTAGTGAATTCTGCCATTCATCAGTGAATGATTCTGTTAAAATGATATGTGATATATGTCGATTGTTTTATATATGCTTGGGGTTGGGTGATTGATGAAAGGGGAAGTGATCTGTTCTGGTGGCTTATGCCATTTCAGCCTGGTGACTCTGTCACAACTCTGTTTCTGGTGGCTTCTACCATTTCAGCCTGGTGACTCTGTCACAACTTTGACGATGAGCAGCTAACTGTAGCATGACTGCCATCGATGGTGTGTAGTGGTGTGGGTTGATTGTAGAAATCCCCAATGGTGTGATTGGCAGTAAGGGTGGTGTGTAGTGGATGGAAACCTAAGATTGGGTTGGGTTTTATGTATGTTATCTTCTATATTATGTTCTATACTCTGATCTATGGGCTAAGGCCCAATCTGATGGTGTACGAGGGTTGCACACTGAGTTTCGCGACTCACCCTATTTTTTTTAACAATTTCAGGTGGCACTTAGTGCATCGGACCGGGCTGGAGAGGAGAGCAAGGTGGCCATGCGATAGAGTACTGAGGATTCAACAAAAAGACTTTACTTTATTTATTTAATTTTAAGAAATTTGTTTTAAGTGGGTTTTAAATTTCGCTGTAATAAGGCCATGGGCCATTAGACTATTATTTACATTTTGGTTTATGTTGGGTTTTCTCATTTTATGTTTAAATTAAGTTATGACATGTACAAAATTTCGGTTTTTATTTAAAATTCACCAAGGCATTTTATAACTTTACATCTTATATGAATTAATAAATCATTAAGTTTTCGGTATAAATATTTAAACCTGATAATTGTTTTCCAAAGTGCCACATATTTTTATAAAATCTCCTTAGTGACATACCAGATCTGGTTGTAGTGTTTGGGCCGGGTTTGGGGTGTTACATTCATTGCCCGTAAAGCAAACAAAGATTTTCTACTTAGAGCATCCAAGACTATATTCGCCTTTCCTAGATGATAATGAATTACTAATTCATAATCTTTCAATAGCTCGAGCCATCTTCGTTGACGCAAATTCAAATCTTTTTGAGTCATTATATACTTCAAGCTCTTGTGATCGGTAAATATGACACTTTTCATCATATAAATGATGTCGCCAAATTTTCAATTCAAATACAATAGCGGCCAACTCTAAATTGTGCGTTGGATAATTCTTTTCATGTGATTTCAACTGTCTGGAAGCATAAGCTATCACTTTTCCCTCTTAGATCAAAACAAAACATAAACTGTTCAATGACGCGTCGCTGAAAATCACAAACTCTTTACCCAACTTAGGTTGAACCAAAACTGGTGCCTCAGTTAACAATACTTTCAACTGTTCAAAACTCTGTTGACATCTCCCAGACCACTCGAATTTCACATCTTTCTGTAACAATCTAGTCATCGATGTAGCAATCATCGAGAATCCTTTTACAAAACGCTGATAGTAGCCAGCTAATCTTAGAAAGCTTCTAACTTCAAATACGTTTCTTGGTGGTTTCCAGTCAACAACTGCCAAAATCTTACTCAGATCAACTCGTTTGCCTTCTGCTGAAACAATATGCCCCAAAAATCCAACCTCTCGGAGCCAAAACTCGCATTTACTGAATTTAGCAAACAATTGCTTATCTCTCGATGTTTGTAGCACAATTCTCAAATGTTCAGCATGCTCAGACTCATCTCGAGAATAGATCAGAATGTCATCAATGAATACAACAACAAAACTGTCCAAATACGGTCTAAAGGTTCAATTAATCAAATCCATAAAAACTGCAAGAGCATTAGTTAATCCAAAAGGCATAACAAGAAATTCATAATGCCCGTACCTTGTCCTGAACACAGTTTTCGGCACATCCAAATCTTTAACTCGCAATTGATAATAGCCAGATCTCAAATCAATCATTGAAAACCCTGTTGCTCCTTTCAACTGATTAAACAAATCATCATTTCTTGGTAAAGGATACTTGTTCTTTATCATAACCTTGTTGAGTTGATGATAATCAATACAGAGTCTCATTGATCTGTATTTCTTCTTTACGAACAACACTGGTGCACCCCGGGGCTAAAAACTAGGTCGTGCAAAACCTCTATCTATTAATTCTTGCAACTGAGCTTTCAATTCTTTTAATTCTGTTGGGGCCATTCTATACGGAGCTATCGGTATCGGTGATGTTCCCGGTACTAACTCAATAGAAAACTCGACCTCTCTGATCGGTGGTAACCCAGGCGACTCTTCTGGAAACACATCCGGATACTCACAGACTACTGGCACTGATTCAATCTTCGATTCAAACACTTTTGTATCCAATACATACACAAGGTAAGCGTCACAACCTTTTCTCACATATCTCTGAGCTAACATCGATGAAATCGCAACAAGCAATCCACTAGACTCATCTAATTCAATTCGAAGGATTTCACTATTCTGACATTTCAATTCAATAGTCTTTCGTCTACAAATCAAAATAGCATCATGCAGCGTCAACCAAACTATACCTAAAATTACATCAAATTCATCAAAAGATAATAGCATCAAATTTGCCAGAAAACAGTAACCCCGAGCTATTAAAGGACAGTTCTTGCAAACTTTATCAACTAGAACATACTTGCCTAAGGGGTTCGATACTTTAATCACAAATTTGGTAGACTTAACAGGCAAACTCTTACTAGACACTAAATTCATCCAAATATATGAATGAGTCGATCTAGGATCAATCAAGGCAATTACATTAGTGTCATAGAGAGAAAATGTACCAGTGATAACATCTAGTGACGATGCTTCTTCGCGAGCGCGAATAGTGTAAGCTCTGGCGGGTGCTCTAGCCTCAGATGTCACAGCCGAATCTTTTGTCGCACCTTTGGCACTAGTTACATTTCCTGTATTTCTAGGTGGCCTCCCTCTAGTAGCTGTGTTGCTCGATCTTGCATTTTTAATTTTATCTTTCTCAGCTAACTCAAGGCAATCTCAAATAAAGTGATCTAATGAACCACATTTGATACAAGCTTTATTATTCATCCAGTAATCTCCAAAATGTCGTTGTCCACATTGTTGACACTCGGGTTGATTATTTCTCACACTACCAACACTTGACACCGAAGTAGGTTGAGCTTTAGGACTCCAGTATTTCTTTCCACGATCTCTATTTGGATATCCGGTTGAAGCATTCGAACGAGTATACGAATCTCATGATTTCTTTGAAGAAGATTGATATGGTTTACTCATCGATCTCTTTCTCGAATCTCTAGCCTCGAAATCAACTTTTCTCTTTTCCTTACCAAGTTTTTCTGCTTTACAAGCTCTGTCGACTGGCACCGCAAATTCTTTCAACTCTTGAACCTCGACTAGCAATCTGATATCTTCGTTCAACCCATCTTCAAATCGTTTACACATAATTGCCTCAGTTGAAACACATTCTCGCGCATATTTATTGAGTCTCTCAAATTCTCTTTCATACTCGATCACAGACATTCGACCCTGTTTCAGCTCCAAAAACTCTTTTCGCTTTTGATTAATAAACCATTGGCTGATGTATTTCTTTCTAAATTCGGCTTGAAAGAATTCCTAGGTAACTCTTTCTCTCGGTACCACAGATACCAAAGTATTCCACCATTGATACGCAGTGTCTCTCAGAAGTGATACGACACATTTTACACATTCAGCTGGTGTGCAAGATAGTTCATCAAATACTCTGATCGTATTTTCAAGCCAAAACACGACTCTTTTAGGATCGCCATCAACTGTTGCTCTAAATTCTTCACCCCCGTATTTTCAGATTTTATCAATAGACGGCTTATTCAATAGTAAAGGATCCAAACCTTGAGGAGCTACGGGGACCGGTTGGGGAGTAGGTGGGGGTTGAGGTTGTTGAGCAGTCAGATTTGTTCGAAGAAACTCTATGAACCACTCGTTCATCATTTGGAAGAAGGCTTCCTTGACCTCTCCTCCCTGACTACCCGATACGAGTCTTAACTCAGATTGCGCTACTCCGTGAATGGAGGCTAGTGCATTACTTTCAACATCATCAGCTACAGCTCGATTGGGATCCATTTACTACATAAAACACGATTTAAAACTGTCAGAAGATATCACACTATCATAGGTTATATATGGCATGTATAGCTAGACTCTCACATACGCTACGTTAGTCCTAGAATAGACTAAACCGTAGATTTGATACCATAAATGTAACACTCTCACCCATATTCAACGTCAGAATAGGGTTACGGAGCATTACCGAACTTATTATACAATTAAAGATACATATTCAAATTTCATGTAATCATCATGTAGCATCATTTACATTGTCCTTAATACGAGCCTACAAGGCTCAAAACATGCATTAGGAGTGGTTCGAGACTAAACCAATAACTTATAAAATTTTTAGAAAACTTAGAAAATGTTGTAAAATACAAGGGACACACTGTAACATCCTGAATTTTTGGGCCTATGCGTTTAATGGTTGGATATGTTTAATGTGTTAATATAAGTGTTAGGGGTCCAAATTGGGCTCAGGCTTAGGTAGAGGCCTTGATTAAAATTATCTGTTTGGGCATTATAGGGTTTAAAAGGTAGTATCTGTGTTTAAAATACCAAAATGGCCTTGTGGCCCCATATTAGGAGGTGACGCCACACAAGGGAGTAAGGGGCCCAAATTTAAGTTTCATGGAGCCCAATTATTTTAATTTAAGTTAGCTAATTTTTGGCATTAGGGTTAGGTGGAGTGGATGGAAACAAGGCTCAAAAATAGGAGGATTTATGTGAATGGGATAATGTAGATATTATAGTTGATAATATGGAAGACAAAAAGAGAAAAGATAGGAGCTATCTGCAAGGCTAGGTGTTGGCCGAAATTCCATCACCTAGAGGAGAGAAGAAATCGGTTTCTTTGTGGCAAAGAGGTGCCAAATTTTCCCTTTTATTAGCCTGATTTTTAGTTATCAGGAAGGGTACTTTCGAGTTTTTGATAGGAGTGCCAAAATTTCTATAAATAGGGGGATATCTCATTGCTTCTGGCATTTAAACCCTAATTTCCTCTTCATTCTTTATGTCGAAATTCTTAGTCTCTCCTTCTACAATTTCTTTTCTTTAATTTCTTCAAAAGCCGAAACCTCTCCCTTTACTCCCTTTTCCATTCTTTTCCTCTTGTGCCGATTTCTCTAAAAAGCTGAAATCTCCATAGTTTTTCTCTATTAATCCCATTTGTAAGTTAGTTCTATTCTTTCGGCATTTAAATCTTTTTCTTTGGCATTGCCGAATCTTCTCTCTAGTGCTAGCCGAATCCCCTGTGTTAAGGTAAGTGTAGACTTCTGTTAGTTTCTCACATTTTATTTTAGTTTTTGAAAGGCAAAAGCTGGAAAGCTAATAGTTTAATGGTTCTATGTTGGGCGGCATTCCGGGATTTGAAGGAAACTTGGTCGTCTAGATCTAAAAGCCAAAAATCGTTAGTCTCCAATTTCGGGATTTTAAGGTAAGGAGATTTTCCCTAGATTTTTACTAGATTCGTTCATTGTATACAAGATCTTAACTTTATGATGAGGATTAACGATCATATATTGTGATAGTAGTTCTGACAAGGACTTGTGATGGAATTAAATATGGATCAGGCAAAGGAGAGAATCCCTAAGTTAAGAAACGAGCGGTATCTGCCGTTCGAGATTTGCCTATTGGTTGTGGACCGACTTCTAAACAACACCTTAGGCAGATAGCAGTGGTGTTGGCTATGGATAGCGTCAACTTAGAGGGTCTCGTTCTAACAGTAATCAGGTGTGTAGATCCTTATCACATAAGTTTTATTTTGTATTATACCTGTTAGGGGCTGAAAAGCTGGAAAATGAGGCTGTATGAACAGTCGTGTGTAGATCTCTAACACACTAATAATCTGTATGAATATATGTATGTTTATGTTATGGGCTAAAAAGCTGGAAAGTGGCTGTGTAGACAGTCGAATGAAACCCAAAAAGGGTTAGGCAAGGAATGCCAGGTACGTAATCATAGAACTTCTCTATGTGTACCGATGTATGAGAAAGACTGTAATCTCTTAGGTAGTAGATTGTTTGATTTTGCATGAATGTATGCATGGGATGGGTTTGATATGAAAAGGGGAAGAGCATGATTGGTCACATGGTGATCGGTGGTAGAAAACCCACCTAATGAAATGTTAGATCACATGGTGACCGGTGGTAGAAAACCCACCTAATGAAATGTTAGATCACATGGTGATCGGTGGTAGAAAACCCACGAAATGAAACGTTAGGTCACTTGGTGATCGGTGGTAGAAAACCTACGTTAAAATTCCTGATTGATAAGGAGTAGGCAGTATGACTGTCGATATGGTATGTAGCGGTTGGTGGGTTGATTGTAGAAATCCCCAAGGTGTGATGGTTGGTACGGGTTGGTGTTTAGAGGATGGAATTCTAGGATGGGTTGGGCTTTGCATCATTTATTATCTGTCATGTGATTATGATTGTTGCCATTGTGTATGGGCCAGGGCTCATAATGTGTTTGTGGGCCCAAGCCTTTTATGTGTTTTCGGGATTTACACACTGAGTCTTGGTGACTCACCCTATTATTTTTCCCTAACTTTTCAGATGAGCAGTAGATCGTGGACATGGGAGCCGAGACGGACTCGAGGGGCCATCAAGTCTTTTTATTTTCATAGATTATTTTCGGTTTTCCTTTAAGTTTTATTTTGGGAATATTTAGGTAATAAGGCCCCATAGTTTATATTCGCCTAAGTAGTTTTTTAATATTTGCAACTTATGAATTTATGTCAAGGGTTTATTTATACCAAATAATAATAATACAAGGTTTCTTTTCAAATGTCACTTATTTATTCAAATGTTGCCTAATAACTTATGATTTTCTAAAACCAACTTAGCAAAAGATTTTAACGTTCAACCCGTAGTATACCAGATCTGGTCGAAACGTATGGGCCGGGTTTGGGTTGTTACACACACACCCATGTGGCCCGGCCGTGTGTCTTACACAGCCAAACACACACCCGTGTGGACTTTCGAAATGGGATCACATAGTCGTGTCCCAGCCCGTGTCCAACCCTATTTAACTTCCTGACTTGGGTCACACAACCAACCACACGCCCGTGTGTCCAACCCGTGTGCCCTTCGAAATGGCCTCACACGCCCGTATGCCTGGCCGTGTGTTAGGCCGTGCCCAACCTGTAGGGTATACTAACTTATGCCACACAACTCAGTCACACGCCTGTGTGCTGGGTTGTGTGGAGCATACTGACTTAATTTCTAATTACACACCAGGGGACACATGGCCATGTAACCTGACCGTGTGTCACACACGGCTAAGACACACGCCCGTGTGGACAAAAATAGGCTATTTACCAAGCCATTTTGCCTCCCAAATTGCATACACCTACACCAAACCAATTGGCACGAAAACATGACATATATAGGCATTCATCCAATATCAAATAAGCTTAATTCATGCTATATCAATACCAAAAATACAAGGTACACAACTACCACAATATGCCATTCAATTTCATACCAACTCATAATCTCAAATCATCAATAAGGCCACATTCATTTAAGCATAATCTTGCCTAAAATAAAAAATATACCAATCTCAAATGTCAACCATTTAATACTCCAACTACCAATTCACAACGAGCATATAAATGGAAATTATACAAAACATTTCAAAAGGCCCTTTTCAAATATATACAACCATCACCAAACATACCAAAATAAACCAAATCTCATGGCTACACATAACAAACCACATAACATTTACAAGCCAATTCAAATGGCTAAATTCATTACTATCATATATACCAAAATGACCATATTCCTATACATGCCATATAACCAAATACATGGATTCAAAAGTACCCAAAGAGAGAGCTTGATAGTGTGATGAGGTCTTCAATGATTCCCAAATTCAAGCTAGCTTTGATTTCACTATAAAACACGGAAAAATAAATAATGTAAGCTATAAAGCTTAGTAAGCTCGTATGAAATAATAAGCAAAGCTCACCATTCAATTACCATTCAAGAATATGAACATAACATACTACAAAATATTTAATCACAATGTTAACATATATTCAATCACATAATTAACCATGAACTCACAACTTCCATAGATTCAATGCTTATATAGTTTTTGTACATACCTGTACTGATAAGTATCTATTTTTCACCATATAATATCTTTGATATACCCGTTGAACCATTGGGAATACTATCAGATACTTGGGAATCACGCACCCTAAGTGCCACATATATAGCAAAAGCTATGTCAATCTCATATCACATATAATGCTCACTCTTGAGCTATCAATGAGTTTGCTCACACAAGCTGACGGTCATGACTAAACCACACAAATTACCAGTGGGGTATTTCCTCTAAACTTTTGGGTCAAGCTGTAAATAAAAAATCTCTAAAAATTTTCTGGAATAATCTCTTAGAGAAATTTCTCTCTACAACTTTCTCTTGAATTCAAGTGTGTAAATAATTTTATCTAGATAAATATCAGATTAAATTTAATCACTTTAAGATTTAATCTTATTAAAATATAAGAATGTTTATCTACAAGATAAACATTAAATTAAATATGATATTAAGATAATGACTTTAATATTAAATTAATAAATACGATTAGGATAAGTATTAAATTAAAATAATATTATTTATGGAAGAATTAATTTGAAATCAAATTCTCTGGTAGAATTCCAGTAGAAATGTAACTCTTCCACTGCTCAACCACTGAAGAGCAACCGTCACCGACCATTGGGACGTCGTTGTAGTTGTCGCAGCCACCGACACCATCGTGTCTGGTGATGTAGGTGCGACACCCTTACGGCAGCCCGAGCCAGTTCAGTCCAGGTCAATGATGACCTAACTAATCTAGTCTAGCCACTGATTAGACCGTCGGCCCAATTTCATATACCGAGTCCGGTTCGCCCAATTTTTTGGTCATGGTCTCAGTTTTTCCTAGTCCCAATTATGATCTCAGGTTGGATTTTCAAGTTCAATTACCCATTGTGCCAATTGTCTGACTTGAAAATTAACTTCCAAATGTAACATCCCAAAAGTTAGGGGGTTGTTAATTTTTTTCATAATTGCATGTTGTGCTTGCTAAGTGGGTTATTTGGGTGTATTTAGGGGTTCTAGCGAGGTCTGGGATTGAGTCGGAGCATTGGAGAAATTTTTATTTTTGGCCCTTTAGTTGCGAGGGCTGTTGGAAGCAGGACTTAAGTAAATTTGTGGGTGTTTAGGAGTCACAAGTTGACCATGTGGTAAGGTGGCTGTGGCGTCAATGGGAGAGCAAGGGGAGAAGGGGTTCGAATCCAACAGATGGCAACTGGATGCTTTTATTTTGTGACTTAAGGAGCAAGAGGCAGAGTTTGGATCAAACTCTGCAATGAGAGCTGGAGAATTTGTCAAACGGTTCAAATGGATGAAGGAGAGGAATTATAGGAGGAAAAAAGGGAGAAAATCATGGAAGTGATGGGTGTGGGAAGTGTTGGCCGAAAGTGGGGGTCTAGCTAAAGGGAATTTCGGCTGAAGAGGAGTCTGGGATAGCATTTTCGGTCATTTGGTGTAAGGGGAGAAACTGAAACTTTTCTTTACTTTTGATTCTTTTTTGGAGAGTGAGGTTTTGGGTATTTTCTCCTGGAGCATTTCGGGCCATCTCCTTTTCAATTCTTCTTGCCGAATTCTTAATCCCTCTCTTTTCTTCTCTGACTTCCTTCCTACTCTTTCCTCTCTATAGTTGAAATTTTTTTCTCTTCTCTAATCTTCAATCGTTTTTTCTTCTTTTTCCTTCCACATCACTCGACTTTCTTTGCAGTTTAATTCTCTTAGCCAGATATTTTACCTTTTCTTTTATTCTTCAATTGGCTTTACTTCTTTTCTTTCCCCATCTTTAGATTCTTTATTTCAGTTTAACTCACATAGTCGAACCTGTTCTTCTTGTTCACATAGTTGAACTTGTTCTTATTGTTCTTTGAACGCTCGTTTTTGGTTCTTGAAGTTGATTCTGGTGCAGCCGAACGTCCTCCATCACTTATTGTTGGGAATATTCACAACATCTTGTAAAGTAGTCTTTAGCCGGATCGTAGTTCTATTCTTTTCTAGTACGGTGTTGCAAGGAGTTTGTCAATTGGTAAGTTGTAGTTCTCTCTTTGTCAATAACGCTGATTCTATTCAGTTTTACCTTAACAACCGTAAGTTCTTTCCTTCATTTGGTGGCTAAAAGAATGTTCTTTTCTGTGCTTTGGCCATCGTTGGGCTTAGGGATTACAATAAGGCGAAAGGGAGCAAGTGGGTTGTTGTAATCAAACCTTTAGTGTTGATTCATCGTTCAAGTGAGGTAAGAACTGTGGCGATAATATTTGGTTTGGCCGAATGTGTAACACCCCAAACCCGGCCCATTAAATCCGACCGAATTTGGAATGCCACTGCGGAACACTTTCGAAAAACGTTCTTACTTAAGAGATAAACCGTTAAAATTTTGTCGAGTTTGGTAAAACATTTTCGTGACTTGTAATATTCTAAGTAAAATCGGAGTTTATTTTAAAAATATCGAATTCGAGCTTTGCTCGGGGAAATAAAACCGTTTGAAATCAACCTTTCATATTAGGGCATAATAATAACGATACTTAATAAATGAACTGAAATACTTTAGTGGGCCTTATTACAATACACAATTAATCAAAATACGGATAATGTAAATATTTTTCATTAAACAAGAGCTTCCTTTGCATGAAAATCCACTTTTGCATGGCCACCTTTGTATCCTCTCCCACCCGGTCCAAGCTTTACGCGCCACCTGAAAGGGTTTAATAAAAATAGAGTGAGTCACCAAGACTCAGTGCATAGTTAGACACATGTCCTCACATTTGGGCTTGGCCCATATCCACACAATCCATACATATATAACATACAATTATAAATATGCCATTATGAATACACAATATTATAAATATGATTATAATATACAATTACGAAATCCAATTCAGAAGTGATCTACATATCTTTCTTTTGCACACTATTTCTTAAGGTCGTGGCTAAGCCACCGATCCCATAGAAATCTCACATATCAATCGGTTCACAAATCAACAACCACGAATGTAGCACGAGGTTAGCATTAGAACACTCACATAGTGTACACCTTTTCTCCAATAGTCACATCACATGTCTCATGCGTACGTATATGTACCATAACAACATTCGTACGAAACAAATATGTATATTTTATCTATCATGGTCACATGTTATTTAGAACAATACACATTACATGTCATCACTTTATTTTACATTCATCAATAATCACTTTTTCTCGCAATTCACTGACAGGTTTCTATCGTAATCACTAACTTGATTTTTCGATCACTTACCTTAGTATCCATACTGTTTGCTTTTATTTCGGCTAACATGCACATCTCATACGTTTACATAAAATAATACTTACAACATATATATCAAGCAGAAGAACAGTGCGATAACTACGCACCTGTTTAAAGCGATATTCGATTTATCGATTCTAACATCAACTAAAGTCCCGAAGCTTCTGTTATTTATCGATTAGTCCCTAGAACACATAACCGAAATCGGTCACACTTAATACCAATATCATGGCCTTAGGCCGAATACCACAACCACTTACCTTGAGCACTTCAATTCCTGAAGGACTCCTTTGTGCTCCTCAATACTAGCTACACAGAAAAAGAACACATCATTATGGCCTTATACATATTCGGCCATCTCTAAAGTCAAGCCCAACATTCTGTTATCACTAAATCCAAAGTATGTCCTATGGTCGAGAATCAAAAGCCACTTGACTTTGCTAAAAGATCCGAAACTATCGTTTGCTTTTGGTGTTGACAAAAACTCTATTAACAACTTATTAGGATTGGCCATCACAAAAATACTAAAGACATGGCCCTTGGCCGAAACTACCTTCTTGCTTACCTATCTTTTCCAAGTCCCACAATGTTTTGCATGCCTTAGTAGTTACCAAAATTCCTTGAATAGCCGAAACCCACAAGGCTCCTTTAAAATCTCCTTAACACTAGCACAATAGAAATACATCAATATAGTCTTTAGCATGTCCGGCTATTCTTAGAATCAAAATCTAGCCTTGATTTCGGCATGCAAAAAGGAAAAGGAGAAGAAACCAACTACTTAATAGGGGTGCTTACCAACTTTTGTTTAGAGAGATTAAAAGGAAGTAGTCGAAGGCACCTTCTTCAATAAGGATTCGGCAATATTGCCTATCGTACTCGGCTAGCAACAATGAAAGGAACCCATGCAAGCACATTAGCTAGCTGAGAGCTTCATAGCTCCTTCTAAAATCAAAGCTCAAACATTGCCCTCTCTCGGTCAAGAGCAAAAAGGAAAGAAAGAGCAAGCAAAACAAAACAATGGCCACCTTCCTTGCTTTTCCTTCCAAACCGCAGCTCAGTCTCCCTCTCTTTCTCCCATTATCGGCCAAGAAAACAATGAAAGGGAAACAAACAAAGGTTTTGGCCAAGCTTTCCTCAAACCCAAGGCCGTAATGAAAGTCTCTCAAGAGTTTACCATTCGGCCATGCACCAAAATGCCAAGAAAGGGAGAACCAAAAATCAATTTCGGCCATGCTTGTGCCATATTCCAAACCGACCATGCTACCCACTTTTTCCAAAACTAAGGCCGGCCAAGTTTCCCCCAAAGCATGCTCTCCCTTCCATTTCCCATACATTAAAAATTATTAAAACACAAAAAAAATACCAACCCATGCCGCACATGCTCTCCTTTTGGTAAGTTCAATATTGTTTACAAACTATCAAAATATATCCCATGCCTCATCATTTTCTATACATTATATAATAATCCATCCTTGCATAAACTATTAATAATTATAATAAAATAATAATACACAACAAACAAAACTTATTCCATACTTTTAAAATAATTAAAAAGAAGGAGCAACCCTCCCAAGGCTGCATGCGTACGTGCTGCATATGCCATGCAGACTTAGTTCCTCACGCCGTCCAAAATGGAAGAAGAGCCTCTAGGTGTTACCCCCAGGTCTCGAACCCGAGACCTGGAGAAAGCTCCCCCAGCTTCCTGCCATTTCTGCTAAGGTGACTTTCATGCCATAAATCGTTGCGAGATTCTTATAAACTATCCTTGGTGGGTTTCCTAAGCTTTAGCGCTGGAGGCAAAAACAACGTCTAGAATGCGACTCCCAGGACTCGAACGCGAGTCCTCCCAGTCGCAGCTTCCCAGCAAGGTCCTTAACCGTTCGGCCAATATTCATTTCATGCTAATGACCGCATCTAAAATTCTTTTAACCCTTACTTGCATGCGCCCCTTGCCGACGCAAAACAAGATGAAGCGCAGCCTTCAGGACTCGAACTCGAGTCCTTGCGAAGGCCTCCCGCGCGCTGCTAACGTCCTTGCCACCTCGCCCAGGCGCCGTTTTGTGACATGGTTCTGCCCCGGTTTCTTTTAAGGCCTCCTTTAAGGCAGCGCCATTTTACAAAAATAAAAATGCTTTTGCTGCGCCTGAGACTCGAACCCTCGACCATGCTTGGCGCCAAACCTTAAGTGGCACACGGAAGCCACTATGCTACCTGGACTTTCATGTCCATAACTTCACAAAATTTATTATTAAGGCCTCTTCAGCCAAATTCCATTTTAAACCCTAAATTTTCAAAATTTTCAAAAGTGTCCCATTTTAATCCGGGAGTTTTAGGAACTCCAAAAACACATCAAAACCACTCTTGAGGCCTAATACACTCGAGTTATTTTCCAAACTCGCAACCCCTAATTCGGGATATTACAGAATGTGCCATGTGTGGAGGCGTGATATATGTGGTCTTTAGTCACACTTATGTGTATCATTTCTGGTACAGATTCTTGTTAAGGGCGTGAAGCCAAATGTGCTTGGTAATCGTTAGTGGTTGGGCTGTTTGTTCAAGAAAGGTGGGATACGAAGGGTTAATCACACGACTTGCTAAGGTGTGTAATCTCACACCTCTGTATACTGTGCTATTGCTGTGATCTACGAGTCAGCTAAAAGCTGAATACCGAAAAGCCTGAGTATCGGCAACAGAGATCACTCGAGTGTGCGAATGCTCGTAGTGATAAACCGAGCCACTAGTGATGGCGATAGACCGTAGAGAGTGTCACAAATGCTCTCGTGAAATTGAAGCTGTAATGGGCCTTGTTGGGCCTAAGTGGGCTAAGTGGGCCCAATGGGTTAACGGGCCAACAACACTGTCACAATTCAAATATATGGCATGTATAGCTAGACTCTGACACGCTACGTTAGTCCGAGAATTGACTAAATCGTAGCTCTGATACCAACCAAATGTAACACCCCTATCCCGTATCCGTCGCCGGATTATGGTTAAGAGCATTACCTGATAGATCAGAAACTTTATCAGACAATTTCGTAAATTAAACCAACATTTAAAATCATAGTGTCCCTTCGGTAGGTCATCGAGACCTAAAACATGCTCTAAACAGAGTCGGGACTAAATCGGAACACATACAAAAATTTTTGAAAATTTAAATCTTTCTAAAGTTTCAAGGGTTACACGCCCGTATGGGCAGACCGTGTGCCTCCCATGGCTGATAGACACGCCCATGTGTCTCCCCCGTGATCAAATCTGATTTAACCCCACGGCCACCAAGCACGCCCGTGTACCTTGCCTGCGGCCAATTCTGACTTGGCTCCACGGCCACCAAACACGCCCTTGCACTTTGGCCGTGGTCAATCCTGACTAAACCACAGGGCTACCAGGCACGTCCGTGTGCCAAGACCGTGTAATCTTAATCAGTTACTGACTTAGTCCCACGGTCAATAGTGGACGCCCGTGTACCACAACCGTGTGGCAAAATAGGCCATTTGCAAGGCCAATATGCCACCATCATTAGGGTCAAACCTACAAGCAAATTACCAATACATCTCATGCACATTTGACAACCAAGAACATATCAAAGTAATCATCCAATCTCTACATTCCAATCCAATTATAATTATGCCAAATTTTACAAGACTAAAACTCATGTAAACACAAGCATAGTTCATTCATACACTCACCATAAACTTTACCATTTCAAATACTATCAAACCATACCAAAACATGCACCATTTACCATTTTCATTAAAACATATAGCCAACACATAACTAGCCAAATCACATGGCTAAGTTCACATCTCATTCTTATACAAATATCTAACCTATACATGCCATATCTAGCTATATACATTAAAATGTACCAAAACAAGCTGAGTAGTGTGATGACGGTTCTTAACGATCCCTGAGCCTTCAGTAGCTTTGACGATCTATAAAACAGAACAAACACACACACAGAGTAAGATTTTAAAAGCTTAGTAAGCCAAAATACAAATAAACTTAACATGAATTGCACATAACCAAAATGGTGTAATGACCATAATGGTTCTCATAACAAATTCATCCCATTCTTTCTTTAGCTCATTTGCTTAGCTAAAACTTACCACATTCTCAATTCAAATACCTTATATGCTTATAGCTCATTTAAGCCTAATTTCACATATCATCTCGTCATTTCATAGCTCATATTCAATTTAGTAAGTTCATATAGATACTTACCTTTCATACAAACCTTGTGTAATTATCAAGCATACTTGAAACAGATAAACATTCACGTAATCGTTCATAGCCCGAAATTACCCGTTGAATATTTCAGAATCTAATAGGATATACAGAATACTCAGAATAGTTGTACAATGCCAACGTCCCAGACGTGGTCTTACATGTCATCAGATGTCGATGCCTCTGTCCCCGACAGGGTCTTATACGAATTAATACGATGCCAATGTCCCAGACATGGTCTTACACGTAAAGATTATATCGATGCCAACGTCCCAGACGTGGTCTTACACAAAATCTCGAATCAACGCCAACATCCCAGACGCGGTCTTACATGATAAAATAGAACAGATACCTATGTCATGACATAGTTAATCCTATCTATTACTAGGTTCGTATGGGACTTCTCGGACATTGTCACTAAATCAACCTTATCTCGAAATTCATGTACGGATCATCTCGTAAGCATTCATCATTAACATTAGTCACATGAACATGCACAGTTTAGTACAAATATGTTTATTAGCATAATGACTTACCTTGGATTCGATTTAACTGAACGGAAACGGCTACTCGGTTACTTTCGCTTTCCCGCAATCTAAGTCCGATTTCTTCAGCTCTTGATCTATACGTATTCAAATTTAACCCTTTTATTCACTAGTTCATCCAATTCAATCCAAATACACACATTTTGGGCAATTTACAAATTAGCCCTTATAATTGCACATTTTATCAATTTAGTCCATTTTTCTCAAAACATCAAATTCACAAATCACCACTTAACCACGCTTAGCTGAATGCTCCTATATAACATATAAGTCCACACATTTCATCAAATTCACAATTTAGTCCTTCAAAATGCTATTTTCACAATTTAGCCTTAATTAGCTAAATTCATCAAAAATTCAAGAACAAAACACGTTCATTCAACACATATCATTCATTTTTCACTATCATCCATCATAAAACACATGAGTTCATCAAAAGCTCATTTCAGAATTTCATCAATTCTCAAAATTAATACATGGGTTTTGTAGCTCTCAAAGCAACGATTGCAAAAACGTAGAAATTATCAAAAACCAAAGTCAAAACTCACCTTAATCTAGCTAAAAGGATGCAAAATGCCCTAGCTTCTTATTCCTTTCTCTCTTGTTTGATTTTCGGTGGTGAATGAGTTCAAAAATGATAAAACCAATGTTTCTTTTACTTATTATAACCTTTAATAATAAAACATGAAATTTTAACTAATGTTTTTAATATAAAAAAACATATAAGTATACATTTCATCCCCTAATACCGTCCACTATCTAAAATAGTGGCTAAATTGCTACATAAATCCCTCACATTCAAAAGCCAAAACAATTAGGCATTAAATAATTAGAAGGCCACTTTTAAACTTTATACGATTTAGCCCTTTTATCAAAATAAGCACACAAACAGAAAACTTTTCATACGAGACTTTCACACATGCTTATTCACGTATCATAGGCTCAGAAAATAATATTAAAATATTATTCTAACTCAGATTTGTGGTCCCAAAACCACTGTTCCGACTAGTGTCTAAACCGGACTGTTACACCGCAACACATGCCGGATTACCCAGCCACTGGTAGAACTTATAAGACCAGCACGATTTCACATAGTCACAATCTCGGGTCTGCTCACACAAGTTGTCGGTCATGACGAGACTACAAGGTGCTGCTTACACAAGCTGTCGAGTATCTGTAACACATGCTGGATAACTCAGCCACTGGTAGAACGCACGGACCAGCACCCGGATCACTTATTTCACTTAGATTTCACATAGGTTTCGAGTGAACATCACTCGTATCCATTTTTATTCCTATGGTTCAACCGAGAAATTTTTCACTTGTCGATAATTTGTCAATTACATCAAATATTCAGCCACAATTCATACCATTTATCAAAATAGGAAAACATAAGTAAAAACAATTCATTATTTACATACAAACTTACCTCGGTAGCACAATCGGTGAAAAGGACTTATTCGTCATATTCTTTGTTTTCCTCCATTCTAGGTCCGAACCTCATTTTCTTTAATCTATAATATCACATTTAGTCTATTTGTTAGTCACATTATTCAATGTGATCCAAATATCATATTATGGAAAAAATTACGTTTTGCCCTTGAAGTTTCACATATTTACACTTCTGCCCCTAAGCTCGTAAAACGATTTTCATTCAATTTCTTTGTATTTTAAGCCTAGACGAACCATTTTCATAACTACAACAGCCCACAATTTCCACTAATTCACACTTTTATGACAAATTTTATAACTTTTCCAAATTTGTCCTTTTTAGCATCTTTACCGAAAATCACCTAGTAAAAGTCGTTTCTCTAACCATAAACATGCATAATCTACCTTTAAACATCAAAACACACATATTCATCATGGTTCAAAACCCTAGACTTCAACCATATCTCAAAATATTGGTAGAAATATATAGATCTTGTTACGAGGATTTCAAAAACGTAAAAATCATTAAAAACGGGGCTAGAACAGACTTACAATCGAGCTTGGAAGCTTGAAAAACCCTAGCCGTGGTTTCTCCATGCATGTTTCGGCCATGGGTTGAAGATGGACAAAAATTTGGCTTTTATTTTGTTTATTATGTCATTTAATCACTAAATGACCAAAATGCCCCTAACTTAAAAATAATCTATTTCACTTATTTCATATCCATTTTTGTCCAACAAATTATCCAATGGTATAATTACCATTTAAGGACCTCAAATTTAAAATTTCATAACAACTGGACACCTCTAACATGTAGAACTCAACTTTTACACTTTTACAATTTAGTCTTTTTGACTAAATTGAGTGCCCAAACGTCGAAATTTTCAAACGAAATTTTCACAAAATCATTTCGTGAAATCGTAGACCATAAAATGTAATAAAAATAATTTTTTTCCTCTTCGAATTTGTGGTCCCAAAACCACAGTTCCGAACCGGGTTGTTACAAAAAAGGTAAATTATTTAATAAATGATAATTTAATAAAACCAAAAGCCATTTTCTTCATTATCATTTTCTTCTAACCAAAATTAGGGTGTAATAAAGCCATTTTAAAGCTTTCAAAGTTTCGGCTACTTCATTTGGCTAAATTGATCAAGAAAAGCGAAATATGGGCTTAGATCGAGGAAAGAACAAAGTCTCGGATTAGTTGACCCGTGTCGTCATTTTTAAGTCCGAGGTAAGTTCGTATGTTATAAGTTGCATTACAAATGTATTTTATATGCTTTGATATTGCATAAACTGTGAATACGAGACTACGGATATGTTCGATAGTGGTTCGATGACAGTTCGGCATTCGAAATCCCGGTTGATTAGCTATTTATACTTATAGATAGAACACAACCTGGCTCATGATACCAATTGTTGGAAAAACGGGTTTGGAAAATGCAACGAAAATAAATTTAAGAAAAAAACCAGAGTTCTAAAAGCTTTTCCAAAACAAGATCTTGGTTATGATATCTAAAGTAATAAACACTTAATCAAAATTATACCTTTTTTATTCATCTAGGATGAGTGGTTCGACCGAGTAGTCTTTTCTATTATCCTCAAGCTCACGTCTGCCGAGTGTAGGCTCACTTAGAATCAAAAAAAATTTCACAAAATTTACCAGTGGAGTAATTTTACAATTTCTCTAAACTTTTGGGTCAAGCCGTAAATCAAAAAAATATCTCTAGAAATTGATCAAGAAAAGCGAAATACAGACTTAGACCGAGGAAAGAACAAAGTCTCGAATCAGTTGACCCGTGTCGCCGTTTTTAAGTCCAAGGTAAGTTCGCATGTTATAAGTTTCATTACAAATGTATTTTATATGCTTTGATATTGCATAAACTGTGAATACGAGACTACAGATATGTTTGATAGTGGTTCGATGGTAGTTCGACATTCGAAATCCCGGTTGAACCTTAGGAATAGATTAGGATACTAGTGACATGTCATTAGGTGATACACTGATTTGGCTTCGGGCCATAATATTGGCACTTAGTGTGCGAGACTCTTGAGTATCCGACTTCTATTTCGAATGGTTCAATGGGTATATTGAAGATGTGAATTGATAAGAAATGAATATGTATCGGTACAGGTATGTACGGAAAACTATTCGAGCAATGAGATAAAGGAAGTTGAGAGCTTATGATTAGTTATGTGGTTAAATTCTTTGTTAACTTGGTGATCAATGTTTAAATTCAATTTATTTCATTTAAATTGAGATATAAATGAATGTTGATATTTATTTCTTATTTTCATACGAGCTTACTAAGCTATAAAGCTTACATTGTTTATTTTTCCATGTTTTATAGTGAATTCTAAGCTAGCTCGAAT
The DNA here is from genome assembly GCA_005393395.2 of Gossypium australe. NCBI lineage: Eukaryota > Viridiplantae > Streptophyta > Magnoliopsida > Malvales > Malvaceae > Gossypium > Gossypium australe. Next base: position 73,129,760 of record CM016626.1, on the reverse strand, counting down.
TTGGGAATCGTCGGAAACTACATCACACTATCAGGCTATCAATTTGGTATTTTTAAGTTTATGTTTTGAGTATATGGCATGTATAGGTATTTTGAGTCATTTTAATTATGGGTTGATAATGATTTTGGTAATTTGAAATGGCATGTAAATATATATATATGTTTTGGATTGTAAATATAGCCATGAGAGTTGGCTTAATTTGGTTGTTTTGGTTATGTATACATATGTGCATATATGGTTTGTATAGTAAGTTCATGATGGATATGTGTATGGCTTATATTATGAAGCTTGTGGATATAGATATGGTAGATACTAAATGGTTGATATTGAGAATTGGTATGCTTGTGAGATTAGGCTAAATAATGTATGTTTGAGATTTGGTTATTTTTGATGATTTGATAAGTTAATTTGGTATGAAAGTTATGGCATTATTTGTAACACCCCTTACCCGTATTTGACGCCGGAACAGGGTACGAGGCATTACCAGACTCACATCACAAGCAATCACACAATTTCAAGTCATAAATTTGCGTTCAAATTAAAAAAATTCATACACATTCATATCGTCCCTAAAACGAGCCTACGAGGCTCAAAACATGTATTGGAAGTAGTTCGAGACTAAACCAAGAACTCAGGGAATTTTTATAAAACTCAGAAATTTTTTGCTAATTATAGGGCTTACACGCCTGTGTGGTCCAAGGTACACGCCCGTGTGCTAGGCCGTGTAGCACACATGACTAAGACACACGCCCGTATCTATACCAGTGTGCTCAATTCTGGACATTCTATTTTGCAACAATTAAGGTGCAGGGGACACACGGCCGAAACACATGCCTGTGGGACAGACCATGTGTCACACACGGCCTAGACACACGCCCGTGTGTCTACCCGTGTGGACAAATTAAAGGCTATTTACCAAGCCATTTTCCACCCTTGTACACACATACACTTACATCAATTCAAGGAACATACATAACATACTTAGGTAACCAAATAATCCACAATTATGACCAACACAATATCCACATCTATCATACTCACAATATTTACTAAGTCACAATTGACTACTTTCAAGATACCTAATTTTACACCACTTTATCGTTTCATCAATAGACCACATTTCCAAACATCTCACATTCATACCATAAATAACATTTCTATCATTCACCAAGCATACCATGACCATATCACCAAAGTCATTAGCACACACACATATATAGTTAGGCTTACAACAATGATAGCCCAAATAAACCAATCTACATGGCCAATTATCAAAACAAGCATTTGACAATCACAAGCCAACACATTGGCTACAATCACAATGACACATTTAACAAATGCCTAAGTCCCTATACATGCCATAGACTGAAAATACTTGAATTCATTTATACCCAAAATGATAGCTTGATAGTGTGATAGGATCTCCAGCGAACTCCAATCCGAGCTAGCTTAATAACCCTATAAGATATGGGAAAATAAGGGGGTACGCTATATATATAGCTTATTAAGTTCATATGCAAATAATACAAAACATTATTCATACACTTGAATCTTAACAAATATTAACATAAATGTAATTAAAAATTCATAAACACAACTTACTCAAATCCCAATCTTGCCAACAACTCATCATATAAATAACATAACATATTTCAACATAAATGTCATTAAACTTCATGAGTATAATTTACTCAATCACATTCATGCCTATAGCTCATCATACGAATAACATAACATATATCAACATAAATGTCATTAAAACTTCATAAATGTCATATGAACATAAATGTCATTTAATATCAACATAACATCTATCAACATAATTGACTTATACTAATAGCTCATCATATAAATTATATAACATGTATCAACGTAAATGTCATTTAAGCTTCATAAACACAACTTACTCAATCACAATCTTACCAATTGTTCATCATATGCTGATCTCATTTTCTTTGAGTTTTACGTACATATCTGTACCATCTGATAACATATTCACATACTTTCTCATCTTTGACATACCCATTGAACCACTTGGAATACTACCGGATACACGAAAATCTTTGCACATAAGTGCCACATATGTAGTCAATGCTACCACAAATCTCATAACACATATAAGCTCGCTCTCGAGCTATCCTCGGGCCTGCTCACACAAGCTGTCAGTCAAGACGTAGCTACGCGGTGCTGCTCACACAAGCTATCAGGTATCCACAACATATGCCGATATACCCAGCCACTGGTAGGACATACAGGACCAGCACCCGGGACACATAAATCACATAATTATATGGGTTCCTAGTGACATGTCACTTGTATCCTAATCTATTCCTAAGGTTCAACCGAGATTTCTCTCTTGCCGGAACTTTGTTGAATATGCTTATAGAATAAATCATACATTTCATGCAATATCAAAACATTATAAATACAATTATAATGTTGCATTATTTACATACAAACTTACCTTGGCATAAAAATGGCAAAAAGGACTAAATCGTCAAATACTCATTTTTTCTCCATTCTAGGTCCGAACCTCATTTATCTCGATCTATAATATCAAATTTAACTTATTTAATCATTATACTATTCAAGTCAGCCCAAAATCACATTATGGAAAAATACATTTTTGCCCCTAAACTTTTGACATTTTACATTTTAGTCCCTAGGATCGTAAAATGATTTTCATTCAATTTCATTACACCCAAGCCTAGCCGAACCTATATCATGCTCATAGCTGCCCACATTTATCATTTATTCACACTTTTAATACTCATTTTACAACTTTTACAAATAAGTCTTTTTAGGCATTTTCACCGAAAATCACTTAGCAAAAGTCGTTTATCATACACCAAACATTCATTTTCTACCATTAGACATCAAAATACACAAACATCCATCATGGGTAAAATTTTAGACCTTGACATCTCTTCAAATTGATAGTAGAAATAGAAAGATCGAGTTACAACGACTTCAAAAATGTAAAGAGCATTAAAAACAGGGCTAGAACGGACTTACAATCGAGCTTGGAAGTGGAAAAACCCTAGCCATGGCTTCTCTTGAGACATTCGGCCATAGCATGAAGAAGATGAATAAAATTTTGGCTTATTTTGCCTTTTTAATTCTTTTAATAACCAAATTACCAAAATGCCCTTAATGAAAAACTTTGAAAACATACCAAACCATGTCCATTTTTGTCCACTAACTTAACCAATGGTCTAATTACCATTTAAGGACTTCTAATTTAAAATTTCATAACAATTGGACACCTTTAACATATAGAATTCAAGTTTTGCATTAGCAATTTAGTCCTTTTAACTAAATTTTCACGAAATCGTTCCATAAAAGTGTAGACCTTAAAAATATAATAAAAATGAATTTTACTATGTCGGATTTGTGGTCCCAAAACCACTGTTCCGAGACCCAAAATTGGGATGTTACATTGTTTGTGATTTGTGTGTATGGAGAATGAGAATATAGAATATGCATGAATTATGTTTGAATTGGATGATTAAATGCATATTGATGATATGTTTTGGTTTCAATTAGGTTGATATAGGTGGGCACAAGTTTGGGTGGCAAAATGGCTTGGTAAATAGCCTATTTTTGTCCACACGGGTAGAGACACGGGCGTAAGTCTCAGTCGTGTGTGACACACAGTTTTGTTACACAGCCATGTGTCCCCTGGTGTTGAAATTAAAATCAAGTCAGTATGCTCCACACGGCCTCACACACGAGCGTGTGACATGGCCGTGTGGCATAAGTCAGTATACCCTACAGTTTCGGAGCGGCTTAGCACACAACCTGGCACACGGCGTGTATGGCCATTTTTAGGGCACACGGGCTGGCCACACTGTAACACCCCTTACTCATAACCGACGCCGGTACAGGGTACGAGACGGTACCTTTATTAAATACATTCATACAAACAATTCCAAGTTATGAGATTTCATTCAAATTTAAAACCTTTCAAACTTTATCTTAAAATACTTAATATGAGTCTATGAGGCCCAAAACACATTTTAGAAACGTCTCGGGATCAAATCAAGTTCTTTAGAAAACTTTGGAAAATGTCACTAAAAACAAGGGCATACGCCCGTGTGGCAAGGGACATACCCGTGTGGGCAGACCGTGTGGTCACACATGCCCATGTTCCTAGCCGTGTGGATTTATTTTTCAATTCAAACCTACAAGAGTTTTCACACGGCCTGGAACACACCCGTGCCCATGAGTCGTGTCCTCCACACGGCCATGACATTCTGTTTCTGACGTCGTCAACCCAATAAGGTCACACGGCCAAGAAACATGCCCGTGTCCTTAGGCCGTGTAGCGAATTAAATTCCTAAATTCAAGTGCAGACTTCACACGGCCTAGGCACCTGCCCATGTCCTATGGTCGTGTCTTCTACACGATTGAGACACACGGTCGTGCCTCAGCCTATGTGGTTACTACTAGGCATTTTGTTTTTCCAACTTAGCATGCAAGGGGACACACAGTCGAGCTACACGCCTACGGGTCAGACCGTATGTCACACATAGCCTAGATACACGCCCGTGTGTCTACCCGTGTGGACAAAAACAAGGCTATTTTCCAAGACCTTTTTGCCACCCTTACTTTCACCAACATAAGCCACATTAAATAGCACCAATCCACACATAAACATCTGACCAATTAAGCCACAATCAAGACATACACACATCAAGGCCACTACACTCCATTCACATGCAAAACTTATCACATACTTTATCAATTCAATTATGCCATTTGCTAACTCATGAAAAAAACATCTTCATTTGTATAAAACAACAACAAATATTAGCCATCATCCATGGACTTATACAAAATGAATCAATCTTCAAAATAAGCCAACACTTTTGGCCATAACAATCTGACACTTGACAAAAGACCAAGTCCCTATACATGCCATACTCAAAATGATAAATCTAACTATACCAAATGTTCAGATTGGTAGTGTGATCGAGCCTCCGACTTCTGTTGATTCCTGAGCTAACTTGGCAGCATTATAAGAAAATGGAAAGGAGAAAGAGTAAGCATAACGCTTAGTAAGTCGCAGGTAAATAATTAACAGTAATTACCATGCGTTATCATACTCATATCATCTTATAAGCTTGCAAAAAATTCTCGAATGATTAAAAGCATAACTTACACATTTTCACCCTTACTAATCATACAACGTAATTCGAGCTCATTTCTCATGAATTCTCATGTAGGTACCTGTATCACTTACAACATAGTCGTAAATTTTCTCACTTTTGACACAAGCTCTAAATTACCCGTTGAACCAGTTGGAATACCAAAGGATACTCGACAAGCCTTACATAAGAGGGTACGATGCTGATGCCATGTCCCAAACACGGTCTTACACTGGCTCACATATCAAGGACGATGCCATGTCCCAGACATGGTCTTACACTAGCTCTCGTCTCAATACCGATGCCATGTTCCAGACATGGTCTTACACTGGCTCTCGTATTGTAGCTGACGCCATGTCCCAGACATGGTCTCACACAAGCACACATTTCATCGCCAATGCCATGTCCCAAACATGGTCTTACACTAGCACACATATCATTGCCGATGCCATGTCCCAGATGTAACACCCCTAACCCGTAACTATCACCAGTTTAGGGTTAAGAGGCATTACTAGACAATCAGAAACTTTTACGGATATTTCATAACATAATCTGACCAAACACATCAAAGTGTCCCTTGAATAGGTCTCTGAGACCTTAATCATGCTTTAGAAAGGGGCCGGGACTAAACCGAACAATGTGGAAATTTTTGGAAATTTAAAATTTTTTCCAAGTTACAGAGGTCACATGCCCGTGTGGGCAGACGTGTGCCTCTCATGGCTTTAGACACGCCCGTGTGTCTAAGCCGTGTCAAAACAGGGCATACATACTGACTTGTCCACAAGGCCTGAGACACACTCGTGGTCGACACTGACTTGCAACACACGGCCTGTCACACGCCCGTGTGTCCAGCCCGTGGTCGCTACTGACTTGATCCAAACGGCCAGTCACACACCCGTGTGTCTTGCCCGTGGTCGAGTCTGACTTGTTTTGAATTGCAACCTCGAAGGACACTATCGAGCCACACGCCCGTGTGCTCAACCATGTGGGCAATTATAGGCCATTTTCAAGGCCAAAATGCCACCCACACTTGGGTCATCCCTACAAGCACATATGAGCATGTTTCGATACATTAATGGCAACCAAAAACATACCAAATGGTCATCATTTTCAACTAATATACCATTTAGCTCAACTAAATCACAAGTATATCTAAATAATATTCATCCATAAACTTACCAATCCATTAGGGCATCACTCCATCAAAAATATACCAACTATATATCACCAAAACATAGCTCAATATTACCATATGCACTATTACTAACAAAACACATCACATAGCTCATCAACTTATTCACAACATATCATTAACTAGCCATATCACATGGCTATTCATATGTTCCCAAACAGAATTCAAGTGACTAGCCTATACATGGCATACTTGGTATATACACTTTCAAAAGATACCAAAAATCTGAGCCTCTCGTAGCTTTAGCGATCTATAAAACATAATAAACACACACAAAGTAAGCTTTCAAAAGCTTAGTAAGGCATATACAAATAAACTTGTCATATAATCATTTATAAGCATAGCAAATCAAATTCATTTACATATCTTCATTTCAAACATATAGATTTCCCTTTGGCTCAATTGGTTTGCCATTGCTTACCAACATTTCATATCTCAAAATATCACTTTTGCTCATATCACATTCAAGCACATATCACATATTGTCTCATCAAATCTCTACACATATTCACCTTGGTAAGTTCATATATATACTTACCTTCCGTACACTTATTTAGTGTACAATTCAAACGTACCTGACTTGTTTATACATTTCACATAATCTCTTATTTCTCGGTCTTGCCTGTTGAACCGTTCGGAATCAAATAGGATGCTTGAAATACACGGAATAGTCATACAATGCCAACGTCCCAGACGCGGTCTTACATGTAACCAAATATCGATGCCACTATCCCAGACAGGGTCTTACACGAATTAAATACGATGCCAATGTCCCGGACATAGTCTTACACGTAAATCTCAAATCGATGCCAACGTCCCAGACGTGGTCTTACACGATGTCTCATATCGATGCCAATGTCCCAGACGTGGTCTTACACGATATCACATATCGGACACCTATGTCATGACATCTGTAATCCTATCTATTCCTAGGTTCATACAGGCTTTTTCGAATGTTGACACCATGCCAATATTATCTCAGATTTCATGTACTCGTCATCTCGAACACATTCATCAATATGAAGTTTCATATGAACTTACATATATCAATGTAAATGCATTTATTTGTATATCGACTTACTTCGAATTCGAGTAAACGAACATATTCGGCTATTCAAATACTTTCGATTTCCCACGATCTAAATCCGTTTTCTTCTGTTATTGATCTATACATATTCAAATTTAATCCATTTATTCACCAAATCATTCAATTCAATCCAAAAACACATATTTAGGGTAATTTACAAATTAGCCCTCATATTTTTACATTTTGACATTTTAGTCCCTATTTCACAAAATCATAAAATACACAAAATTTCATGTTACCCATGCCTAGCTGAATTTTCACAAGCTTCATACAAGTCCAACATTTCATTTATTTCACAATTTAGTCCCTCAAAATATTATTTTCTCAATTAAGTCCAAATTACTCAAATTCATCAAAAATTCAAATACAAACTATATTAATCTATCACATATCTTTCATAATTCATCTTCAAACATTACAAAACTCATGTGTTCATCAATGGAATATTTCAAAATCATCATCAATTCACACAATTGAAGCATGGGTTTTGAAGAACACAAAGCAACGATTTCAAAAACGTAAAAATTATCAAAAATCAAGTAAAAAACATACCTTAATTTTTGCTTCTAGCTAGCCGAATGTTCAAATCTTTAAACTTTCTTTTCTTTTCTTGTTTTTGGTGGTGAATGATACCAAATAATGAAACAAATGTTTTATTTTATGTTTTAATTAACTCATTAATCATTTTACAACTTTAACCTTTATTAAACCATATAAAAATCATGTAAAATATGGATATAAATGTCCACAATCATAAACAAAGGTATAATATCCATTTAAGGACTTCACCTTTAATATGCCATGTCAATTTAACACATTAACAAATGGCAAGTCACTTTTACTTTTTATGCGATTTAGTCCTTTTCTCAAATTAAACACACAAACAGTAAAATTTTCATACGAAACATTCAAACACGCTAAATCACATATAATAAACACAGAAAATAATATTAAAATATTTTTTCTGACTCAGATTTGTGGTCCCGAAACAACTATTCCGACTAGGGTCTAAACCAGACTATTACACCAGACATGGTCTTACAGTAGCACACATATCAACTGAATGTTATGGCTTGGATATCCAATCTAATACTAAGGTTCAACCGGGAGTATACCACATCAAATTTCGTCATGCATATTCATAACGATAATCATACATTTTATGCAATATCAATTTTTTAATGCATAATAACAATAAAGTTGTATTATTTACGTACAACTTACCACGGTATGCAAAAAGTGAGCGACTAGATTGAATTAGTCTACTAGCTTGGTTTTCCCCCGGTCTAGGTTTGGACTCCGTTTTTCTTGGTCTATAATGACAAATTCACTTATTTAACCACTACATAATTCAAGACATTCCAAAATTCTTACTTTGGCAAAAATTACCATTTTGCCCTTAGACTTTTACATAATTACAATTTTGCCCCTAGGCTCATAAAACAATTTTCATCAAATTTCCTCCTTTAACAAGCCTAGCCGAAACTAATTTAAGCTTATAGCAACTCACAAATCCAATTATTAAACACATTTACTACCTATTTTACAACCTTTACAAAAAGGTCCATTTTAGGTGTTTTCATGGAAACCCCTTTCACAAAAGTTGTTTATTTAACAACCAAGATTCATTTTTTTCCATAACAATTCAGCAAACAACACTAATGTTCTCATGGATAAACCCTAGAATTTCAACTATAGTGCAAAATAGTCCCCTCATTAGCTAGATTAAGCTACAAGGGTTCCAAAAACACAAAAATCATCAAAAATGACCATCAAGATGACTTACTTGCAAGGATGAAGAGTTGTTGAAATTTTCAAGCTTCCATAGTTGTTTTCTTGAGTGAAAAATCAGTGGAGAATAAAGAGAGAATGAAAAAGATGAAAACTTTCTCTTATTTTATTTTATTTCATCAATTTAGTCACCTAATTCCACCAACTTTGTCCAATTTGCATTTTCTTGTCCCCTATGGCCAGCCAACACTCTCCTAAGGGCCTAATTACACATTAAGGTCCTCCAATTTAAGTTTCTATAGCTATTTGACACCTTTAGCTTCTAGAACAAAACTTTGCACTTTATGCTATTTAGTCCTTTTTTCAAAGTTAAGCATGCAATTACTAAAATTAATTCACCAAAATTCTCATGCACTTATATAATCATGCTATAACACATAAACTAATATTAAAATAATTTTCTCCGACCTCGGATTAGTGGTTCCGAAACCACTGTTCCGGCTAGCCCCAAAATTGGGCTATTACAATTCTCCCCTTAGGGATTTTCGTTCCCGAAAATCTTACCAGTGAAACTGTTCGGGTATTGGTCTCTCGTAGTCTCCTCGGGCTCCCATGTGGCCTCTTCAACCCCATGTCTATGCCATAGTACTTTCGCGAGTGCTATACTTTTATTTCTCAATTGCTTGACCTCTCGATCTAAAATATTAACCGACTCTTCACGATAGGTCATATCTAGTCGAATTTCAACCTCTGATGGTGAAATCACATGTGATGGGTCAGAACGGTAATGGCACAACATAGACACATGGAATACATCGTGGATCTTTTCTAACTCAGATGGCAAGGCTAATCGGTATGTTACCGGTCCAATTCTCTCAGTCACCTCATATGGCCCAATAAAACGTGGACATAACTTGCCTCTCTTACCGAATCTGAGGACTTTCTTCCACGGGGATACTTTCAGGAACACCTTATCACCGACTTGAAACTCAATTTCTTTTCATTTCAAATCCATGTAGGATATCTATCTATCCGAAGCGGCCTTCAAACAGTCACGAATTACCTTCATTTTATCTTTAGTCTCATTGATAAGTCAACCCCGTGAATCTGATTTTCTCTGAGTTCGGTCCAATACAAAGGTGTTCGGCACTTACACCCATATAAAGCCTCATAAGGTGCCATTTTCAAACTCGACTGATAACTATTGTTGTAGGCAAACTCTACCAAGGGTATGTACTTTTCCCAACTGCTTTGAAACTCAAGAACACAGCACCGCAGCATATCTTCAAGAATCTGAATTACTCTTTCCGGCTGACCGTCGGTTTGCGGGTGGAAAGCAGTACTAAAATTCAGCTTTGTCCCCAAAGCTTCTTGTAACTTTTTCCAAAACCGTGATGCGAACCTTGGATCTCTATCCGAAATGATCGATAAAGGTACCCCATGAAGTCTCACAATTTTAGAAACATACAAATCGGCCAATTTCTCAAGTGGATAGTCAGTATGCACCGGTATAAAGTGAGCTGATTTCGTAAGCCTATCATCCAGAACCCAAACGTCATCTTTCTTCCTTGGCATCAATGGCAAACCAAACACAAAATCTATGGTAATACGGTCTCATTTCCACTCGGGAGCCATTACGGGCTTAAGTAGACCCGAAGGTACTTGGTGTTCGGCTTTCACTTATTGACAAATTAAACACTTAGAGACAAACTCTGAGATGTCTCTTTCATTCCTGACCACCAATACATTTTCTTCAAGTCATTACACATTTTCACACTACCCGGATGGATAGACATACAACTACTATGTGCCTCATGCAAAATCTTCTGAATAAGCTCGTCGTTTTGGGGTACACAAATTCTGTCTTGAAACATTAAACAATCATCTGAACAATTCGAAAGTCTGATTCTATACCCGTCTAGCACTGAGTTATCTTGGCTTGCAACTCTTTATCACTTTTCTGAGCTTCACAAATCTCTTGCAAAAACATCGGTCTAGCTCTTAACTCAGGTATGACTGAACCATCATCAGTCATAGACAACTGGGTATTCATAGCCCTCAAGGCAAACAATGACTTCCTACTCAAAGCATCGACGACCACATTTGCCTTCCCCGGGTGGTATTCAATTATCAACTCATAATCCTTTATCAGTTCTAACCATCTCCGCTGTCGTAGGTTTAACTCCTTTTGAGTCATCAAATACTTTAGACTTTTATGGTCGGTGAATACTCGGTATTTCTGCCATACAAATGGTGTCTCCAAATCTCCAGTACGAACACTATGGCGGCCAGCTCTAAATCATGAGTCGAATAGTTTTTCTCGTGTGGCTTCAGTTGTCTCGAAGCATAAGCTATTACTTTGCCTTCTTGCATAAGTACACACTCCAATCCATTTAACGACGCATCGCTATACACCACAAATTCCTTTCCCGGTTCCGGTTGCACTAAAACTGGGGCTTCAGTCAATAATGCTTTTAGTTTCTCAAAACTCTGTTGGCACTTCTCTGTCCATTCGAACTTGACCTCTTTTTGTAGCAACCTCGTCATAGTAGCAATCATGGAGAATCCTTTGACAAACCGTCTATAGTATCCCGCTAAGCCTAAAAAGCTTCTAATCTCTGACACATTCCTCGGCGGTTTCCAATCAACGATAGCTGATATCTTGCTCGGGTGAACTTTAATTCCATTACCCGACATGATGTGTCCTAAGAATCTGACTTCTCAGAGCCAAAATTCGCTTTTGCTAAATTTAGCATACAACTGCTTATCTCTTAAATTTTTTAAGACGGTTCTCAAATGTTCCGCATGCTCACTCTCATTACAAGAATAAATTAATATATCATCGATAAAAACAACAACAAACTTATCCAAGTACGGTCAAAAAATACGATTCATTAAATCTATAAACACGACGGGAGCATTTGTTAAGCCAAAGGGCATGACAAGGAACTCATAATGGCCATATCTCGTCTGAAATGCAGTTTTCAGTACATCTTGTTCCTTAACTCTCAGCTGGTAATAATCGGACCTTAGGTCTATCTCAGAAAACACTGTGGCTCCCTTCAATTGGTCAAACAAATCGTCGATCCTTGGCAAAAGATACTTGTTCTTAACTGTAACCTTGTTGAGCTGTTGGTAGTCTATACAGAATCTCATCGACCCATCTTTCTTTTTCGCAAAAAATACGGGAGCACCTTACGGAGAATAACTTGGTCTTACGAAACCTTTATCCGTCAACTCTTGTAACCGAGCCTTCAATTCTTTTAACTCCAATGGTGCCATCCTATACGGGGCTAACAAAATAGGTGCCGTACCAGGGACCAACTCAATACCAAAGTTAACTTCTCTAGCTAGAGGCAATCCAGGTAACTCTTCCGGAAACACATCTGGATACTCGCATACCACAGGCATTGACTCAATCTTTACTTCCGACTCTTGGGTATTCAACACAAATGCAAGATAGGACTCATACCCTTTTCTCATGTAGTTCTCAGTAGTCATAGAAGAAATCAGTACAGGTAAGCTATTCGGTTCACCTGATTCAACCCGAATAATATCCCCATTTTCACATCTCAGTTCAATAAACTTACTACCACAATTTACTAACACGTTATGAACAGTCAACCAATCCATGCCAAGAATTAGGTCAAATTCATCAAACGGTAGTAGCATGAGGTTAGCCGGAAAAAAATGGCCTCTAATCATCAAATGACAGTTTCTACACACTTTATCAACTATCACATACTTGCGTAACGGGTTTGACACTTTTATCACAAATTTAGTAGACTCAAAAAGCATATTCATGCTAGACACCAATTTCATACAAATATAGGAATGGGTAGACCCCGGACCAATCAAAGCAACAATAGAGATATCATGAAGAGAAAAAGTACTTGTAATCACATCTAGTGATGATGCCTCTTCGCGAGCGCGAATGGCATAAGTCCTTGCAGGCGCTCGACCCTTACGGTGGACTCTCTAGGTGCACCTCTACTGCCAACCCCACTTCCAGTCTTCTTTTGTGGTCTACCCCTCGAAGGTGCATTACCCGCTCGCACTTCTCGCTTTTTGTCTTTTTCTTCCATCTCAGGACAGTTTCGAATGCAGTGGTCTAACGAACCGCACTTGAAACAGCCTTTATCATTTCATCGACACTCACCAAAATTTCGTCTACCATACTACGAACACTCTGGTTTATTTGGTCAATCACTACCGACACTCGCAATAGAAGTGGTTTGAGCTTTAGATGCTGAGTACTGGTTACTCCTATTTCTATTCAAGAATCCCACTAAAGCATTTGATCGAGTAGTGAACTCTCTCGATTTCTTGGATGAGGACTGAAATGATTTCCCCAACTATCTTTTATTTGAGTCACGAGACTCAATATCAGCTTTCCTTTTCTCTTTGGCCAATTCCTTGGCCTTGCAAGCTCTCTCTACTAGTACAACAAATTCTTTCAGTTCTAGAATACCAACAAACAATTGGATGTCCTCATTTAATCCATCCTCAGACCTCTTACACATGATGGCTTCGGTGGATACGCACTCCCGAGCGTATTTACAGAGCCTCACAAACTCACGCTCATACTCGGTTACTATCATTCGGCCTTGCTTCAATTATAGAAATTCCTTCATGTCCTGGTCTATAAACATCTAGCTAATATACTTTTTACGAAACTCTTCCTGAAAGAATTCCCAAGTTATCCTTTCCCTTGGTACAATCGACACAACACACTTCATGCACTCCTCAGGTGTGCAATACAACTCATCGAATACCCTACTGGTATTTTCTAGCCAGAATTCTGCTCTCTCTGGGTCATCATCTATATTCGCTCTAAATTCCTTAGTGCCTTGCTTTCGAATTCTATCTACCGGAGGTTTTTCTCTTCTAATCGTTTCCACTACTTGAGGAGTTGTAGGGGCAGGCTGGGGAATTGGAAGGGGTGGAGAAGGTGGAGTGTTCGGGTTTGCACGAATAAACTCCGAATACCAAACATTCATCATATGGAGGAAGGCTTCTCTAGCCCCTCCGCCCTAACTCAATGTCCCAGATCGTGTGGAAAGGGACACGCCCGTGTGGGCAGATCGTGTGGTCACACACGCTCATGTTCCTAGCCGTGTGGATTTATTTCTCAATTCGAACCTATAGGGGTTTTCACACGGCCTAGAACATACCCGTGCCCATGACCCGTGTCCCCCACACGGCCATGACATTTTGTTTCTGACATCATCAACCCAATAAGGTCACACAGCTAAGGCACACGCCCGTGTCCTTATGCCGTGTGGTGAATTAAATTCGTAAATTCAAGTGCAAACTTCACACGGCCTGGGCACCTGCCCTTGTCCTATGGTCGCGTCTTCCACACGGTTGAGACACACGGCCGTGCCTCAGCCCGTGTGGTTACTACTGGGCATTCTGTTTTGCCAACTTAGCGTGGAGGGGGACACACAGCCGAACTACACGCCCATAGGTCAGACCGTGTGTCACACACGGCCTAGACACACGCCCGTGTGTCTACCTGTGTGGAGAAAAACAAGGCTATTTTCCAAGCCCTTTTTGCCACCCTTACTTTCACCAACATAAGCCACATTAAAAAGCACCAATCCACACATAAACATCTGACCAATTTAGCCACAATCAAGACATACACACATCAAAGCCACTACACTCCATTCACATGCAAAACTTATCACATACTTTATCAATTCAATCATGCCATTTGCTCACTCATTGTAACATCCTGAAAATGGGCCTATGCATTTTTTATTTAAGTATACGAAATGGCATGTCTTATGTGTTATGAATATATTATGAACATTTTTGGAAACTTGGAAATGATTTAGAAATGTTAAGTTTCAAAAGAGGAAAGTGAACATTTCTGGAAACTTGGAAATGATTTAGAAATGTTTAGTTTCAAAAGAGGAAAGTGAACATTTCCGGAAACTTGGAAATGTAAGAAATGTTAAGTTCAAAAGAGGAAAGTGAACATTTCTGGAAACTTGGAAATGTAAGAAATGTTAAGTTTAAAGGAGGGAAACGAACATTTTTGGAAACTTGGAAATGTAAGGAAATGTCAAGTTTTAAAGTTTTAAAAGAGGAAACTAAGGCAAGGTGGCCTTAAGAAAATTAATAGGAGGAATTTGACACACAAACAGGCTTGGAAAAGTGGCCTGAAGATATCACTTAAGGCCCAGGTAGGTGACGCCACAAGTTATGCAAGTGGGCCTGAGTTCGAGTCACTTAGGAAGCAAAAATAAATTTTTATTTTTGCTACAAGGAGCAGAGAGATGGACGGCACAAGGCTTTTAAAAGAGGAGTTTTATTCTCTTTAAATTTCGGCTAAATAGGAAATAAATAATAGATTTATTTTAGATTATTTTCAAGAGATAATTGTTAGATTAAATTCTTTTAATAAAGTGATAATTCAAGGGATAAAGCTATCAAAATAGAAGAGTGGTGGCCAAGTAAGGGACTCTAGCTAGTAAGTTCGGCTATAAAAGGAAAAGAGAGGCCATTCAGCATTATTTTCTCTTCCTTGATAACCTCTGCCGAATTCTCTCTGCTCATCATCCTCTTTTTCTTTTTGATTCTCTTTGGCCGAATCCTTCTACACCCTATTCTCTTATTCTTGTTCTCTCAATCTCCTAAAAGCTGAATATTGTTGAGGATTCAAGCCAAGGTGTTGTTGACTACAACATTAGGGGAGGAATTTCGGGATATCAAGTGTTGCCGATTTCAATACTAAAGGTAAGGATGTTATTGACATCGTTTTGGTTCTTTTCTTTAAGCCGAAATTTAGATTATAATGCCATTAATATCTTGTTGCCGAAGCCTTGAAGAGATCTTTTGGGATTTACTAAGTGTCGACTACAAGGAAGGAGAAGTTCTTTTCCCGAAGGTACACCATAGGCCGTGTGTTCCCTAGTTATTCGGTGAGTTTCAGGATTTAAAATCCACAAGGTAAGTGTCTATAGCATTCGGCCAAGGCTTATTTTGGTATGAAGATCTATTTCTTATTTCGTTTAAAAGCCGAAAACTAATCTATGAAGGGATTCAATAGAAGCCGATTACAAGGAAGGGAATCTACAACATTCCGGGATTTGATTAGTAAACAAATCAGCAAGGTAAGGATTTTAGTGTACTAATCCTACTAGGATTTGGTATTATAGCCAAATAGGCTTTATGCTAATATATTAAGGTTGGCCGAATGTAGGAATTGAGATCTAAGGCATTAGATCAAAGCGTTTCGGGATTTAAGTGAACCGCTAAGCAAATCAGGTGTGTACCCTATCCTAAGTTTTGATATGTTCATGGCTATGATTAAATTAAATGTATTATTAAGAATGTGAAAATATGGCTAAGTACCATGTTATGGTACACAGTACTAAGGTACGTTTTCCTACTCCCACTAGGATTATGAAATATGTTATATGTAACATGTGAATAAAGACAAGAATATGAAATTTGGCATGTTAATGCATACTATGTATGATATGGGGCATATGGGTTATTGAAAAGGGGAAGTAAATGTGGTGACCTAAGACCACGAAATCTGAATGTGGTGACCTAAGACCACGATATCTGAATGTGGTGATCTAAGGCCACGAAATCTGAAAGTGGTGACCTAAGACTACGAATTTTATAAGGGCGATGAGCACGTCGACTGCAGCGACTGCCTTCGATGGAGTGTAGCGGAAGGAGGGTCGACTTAGTAGTCCCCACGGTGTACAGGTTGGTACGGGGAAGTGTAGCAGATGGCTATCTAGGTTTGGGTTTGGGTTGCATCATTATTTTTACCTGTTATATGAATATGTATGTGATATGATAATGCATGCCTGAGATGTTAATTCTTAGTGTTGGTTACACATTGAGTCTGTTTGACTCACCCCGTTGTGGGAACTATTTTCAGGTGACGATCAATAATGGACCGGGTTCGGCAGAAGCTTAGGGATGGCCATGCACAGCAAGAAATTTACGATTTGGACTGTTATTTTATTTTAAGTATTTTTAAATTTTAATTTTGGAATTATTTGATGTAATAAGGCCATAGTTGAATTTCTTTACTTTTGTTTTTATTTGTTATGACTGTGAACTATTATTAATTAATGGATTAAGTAAATTTATTTTAAAAACAAACCCTAAACCTTTTGTCCCCTAAAGTAAAGGATTTTAGTAAAATAAACTTGTTTTCAATCCAAGCCCAACCCAATAATAATCTTTCTTTCAAAACACATAGTCTTTCCAAAGTAATCAACGAATTTTGAACTGGTTTACATCGAGGAACATACCAGATCCGGTCAAGGCTCGTGGGCCGGGTTTGGGGTGTTTCACTCATGAAAAAAAACTTCTTCATTTGCATAAAACAATGACAAATATTAGCCATCATCCATGGCCTTATACAAAATGAATCAATCTTCAAAATAAGCCAATACTTTTGGGCATAACAATATGACACTTGACAAAAGACCAAGTCCCTATACATGCCATACTCAAAATGATAAATCTAACTATACCAAATGTTCAGATTTATAGTGTGATCGAGCCTCCGACTTCTGTTGATTTCCGAGCTAACTTGGCGGCACTATAAGAAAATGGAAAAGAGAGGGAGTAAGCATAAAGCTTAGTAAGTCGCATGTAAATAATTAACAAAACTTACCATGCTATACGCATATCATCTTATAAGCTTGCACAAAATTCTTGAATGATTAAAAGCATAACTTACTCATTTTCACCCTTACTAATCATACAACATAATTTAAGCTCATTTATCATGAATTCTAATGTAGGTACTTGTATCACTTACAACATAGTCGTAACTTTTTTCACTTTTAACACAAACTCTAAATTACCCATTGAACTAGTTGGAATACCAAAGGATACTCGACAAGCCTTACACAAGAGGGTACAATGCCGATGCCATGTCCCAGACATGGTCTTATAGTGGCTCACATATCGAAGCTGATACCATGTCCTAGACATGGTCTTACACTAGCTCTCATCTCAATGTCGATGCCATGTCCCATACATGGTCTTACACTGGCTCTCGTATTGTGGCCGACGCCATGTCCCAGACATGGTCTTACACGGGTTTTCATATTGTAGCCGATGCCATGTCTCAGGCATGGTCTTACACTAGCACACATATCATCGCCGATGCCTTGTCCCAAACATGGTCTTACACTAGCTTTCATAATGTGGCCGTTGCCATGTCCCAGACATGTTCTTACACTAGAACACATATCAACCGAATGTTATGGCTTAGATATCCAATCTATTCCTAAGGTTCAACCAGGAGTATACCACATCAAATTTCGTCATGCGTATTCATAACAATAATCAAACATTTTATGCAATATCAATTGTTTAATGCATAATAACAATAAAGTTGTATTATTACGTACAACTTACCTCGGTATACAAAAAGTGAGCGACTAGATTGAATTAGTATATCAGCTTGGTTTTCCCCCGATCTAGGTCCGGACTCCGTTTTTCTTGATCTATAATGACAAATTCACTTATTTAATCACTACATAATTCAAGGCATTCCAAAATTCTTACTTTGGCAAAAATTACCATTTTACCCTTAGACTTTTACATAATTACAATTTGCCCCTATGCTTGTAAAACTATTTTTCATCAAATTTCCTTCTTTAACAAGCCTAGCTAAAACTAATTTAAGCTTATAGAAACTCACAAATTCAATTATTTCACACATTTATTACCTATTTTACAACCTTTACAAAAAGGTCCATTTTAGGTGTTTTCAAGGAAACCCCTTTCACAAAAGTTGTTTATTTAACAACCAAGATTCATTTTTTTCCATAAATATTCAGCAAACAACACTAATTTTCTCATGGAAAAACCTTAGGCTTTCAACGATAGTGCAAAATAGTCCCCTCATTAGCTAGATTAAGCTACAAGGGTTCAAGAAAAACAAAAATAATCAAAGATGACCATCAAGATGACTTACTTGCAAGGATGAAGAGTTGCTGAAATTTTCAAGCTTCCATGGCTGTTTTCTTGAGTGAAAAATCGGTGGAGAAGAAAGAGAGAATGAAAAAGATGAAAACTTTCTCTTATTTTATTTTATTTCATCAATTTAGTCACCTAATTCCACCAACTTTGACCAATTTGCATTTTCTTGTCCCCTATGGCCGGCCAACACTCTCCTAAGGGCCTAATTGCACATTAAAGACCTCCAACTTAAGGTTATATAGATATTTGACACCTTTAGCTTGTAGAACAATACTTTGCACTTTATGCAATTTAGTCCTTTTTTCAAAATTAAGCATGTAATCACTAAAATTAGTTCACCAAAATTTTCATGCACTCATATAATCATGCTATAACACATAAACTAATATTAAAATAATTTTCTCCGACCTTGGATTAGTTGTTCCGAAACCACTATTTTGATAGCCCTAAAATCGGGCTGTTACACACACGGGCATGTGTGTGGGCCGTGTGAACCAAGTTAGAGAGTTACACGGGGTCTGAAACGGGCTGGGACACGGCCATGTACTCCTATTTTGAAAGTCCACACGGCATGTGACACGGGCGTGTCTGTTGGTCATGTGATACACACGATCGGGCTACACATGCCTGTGTCCCCTATTTCGGAACCACTCCCGAGTTCATGTTTTGAGCGTCGTGGGCTCGTTTAAGGGACATTATGGTTGGTTATGGTGAATTGTATTTGAATTTATAAATTGTATATGTAATGTATGTTTAAAAGTGTTGTAAGTCCGGTAATGCTCCGTAAGTCCGGTAATGCTCCATTAAAAGTGTTGTATTTTAATCCCACATTTGGCATACTTTTGGATGATTTATCCCTTAAATTATGGAATTTGATGCTTCTAATCCTTTAATTTCATGTTTTATACTTAGGAGAGCATAGGAGGATGAAAAGAACGAAAAACAGGCCAAAAACGGAGAAAATGGGCCAAAGTAAGAAATCCACACGGCCTGGAGTTCGCCACACGGTCGTGCCACTTTAGCAGACTCGAACACGGCCCAGGGCTCGATTCACAAGGGCGTGCCACACGGGCATGTCCCTGCCGTGACCTGTTTTAATTCCACTCGGAAAAGAATACTTAGAGGCAAAGAAAGACATTCCGAAAGCCTATATAAACACCCTAGAGGGAAACCTAAAAGGGTTGTTGGTCAGAGCCCGACAGAGAGTTCGACAGAAGGCCTCTGTCAGTGCTTTTGACAGAAGTGAAGCTAGAGAGGGCAGAGTATAGGGAATTACTCCGAAAGCCAGTGGATCCATCTCAGAAGTCAGAGTAACGCTCAAGACTGAAGATTTTCCCTTTAATTTCCTTTAGGGGGTTTTAGGGTTTTTCTTTATGTTTTGTTATTTAATTTCTTCTGAGATGTATTCTTTTATAAACATGAACTAAACCCCTCAAATACCTGAGGGGGATGAAACCTAAAACGGATCTTGTTATTGTTTTCTGAACTGTATGATAAATACTTGATATATGTGTTCGTAATTCTTGTGTTAATATTTCAGGATATTGATTCAAGTATTGATGTGCTTATTCAAAGGAGCAAAAGCCACTGTTTAAGAGTAGATGTAGCATAGTTAAGTGGAGTTAATCGCACTCCTAGAGATAGGACGACAAAAATCTACCGGATTAGGGTCAAACCTAATATGGGAGTCCATAGATCGAATTAATGCAACAGTAGGGTTTTAATTAGAAAGAGATTTCAATTAATCAACCTAGGGTTACAGTTAGTAGCCTCAAAAGAGGTATTAATATAAATTAGGGAATCCTACGGATCAAGTCAAGTGAATAAATCATCTGGTTCAGAGTTAAATAATAAGTGAAGTCTAGGTGGATTCTTCCTCAGGTATTGTCTTAATCAATTGGTTTTCTCAAAAGTATTTCTCCAATTCATTCTCTGTGTCTTAGCATCCTTAGTTTAGTAATTAGTTAGATAAATACCAATCCCCTTTATTTTGGGCTAGATAATAAAAAGAAAGTTAGTACTAGTACTTTTGGTTCCTTTGGGTTCGACATTCCGGTCTTGCCACTTCACTATACTACTGTTCGATAGGTACGCTTGCCTCAATCGTGGTGATAGTTAGTTTCTAGGCTCGATCATTCATTATATAAATATTAAAGCTTTCAGCCCACCATCAAGTTTTTGGCACCATTGTCGGGGAACTGAAATATTAGGAACGCTCAATTTTAATTACTTTAGCCATTTTTCTTTTATTTATTTATTTGTTTCTTTCTAATTTTCAATTTTTGTTTTCTGATCTCTCTTTTATTTTGCTTCTGATAGGTTTTTCTAGTTTATGACTAGAAGGAACCCGTCAGGACCCTTGATTTTTGACAGCGATATAGAAGGTACCATTCGCAGAAACCACAGAGAAATAAGGCGAAGCCTACAAGACATAGAAGAAGAGAGAGGACGAAACCAATAATAACGAAGAGATGGCTGATCTCCAAAACAATCTGCTACCTCCTGTGGTCACGGCAGATCCGGTGAATCAAAATCCTGTTCCTCGTACTATGTATGATTATGCTAAGCCTAGTTTAATCGGTACTGAATCAAGTATTGTAAGACCTACTATTGCTGCAAATATTTTTGAACTGAAACCTAACACTATACAGGTGATATAACAGTTTGTTCAGTTTGATGGTTTGCAGGATGAGGATCCTAACACGCACTTAGTGAACTTTTTGGAATTATGCGATACATTTAAAATTAATGGCGTTTCTGATGATGCCATTCGCCTTCGATTGTTCCCCTTCTCATTGAGAAACAAAGCCAAACTGTGGTTGAATTCTCTTCCACGAGGATCAATCACTACATGGGATCAAATGACCGAGAAGTTCTTATTAAAATATTTTTCACCGGCTAAAATGGCCAAGTTGAGGAATGATATCTCTTCTTTTGTGTAGATGGATTTAGAGACACTTTACGATGCATGGGGGAGATACAAGGATCTACTAAGGAGGTGCCCTCACCATGGGTTACCCTTGTGGCTACAGGTCCAAACCTTTTACAACGGTGTGAACCCCTCAACTAGGCAGTTGATTGATTCAGCCGCCGGTGGAACCCTGAATAACAAGACTCCTAAAGTGGCTTATGAGTTTATAAAGGAGATGTCACTGAATAACTGTCAGTGACAAGTCACGAGGACAAAGCCAACAAAAGCCGCCAGTGTTTTCAACCTCGACGCAGTGACGATGATATCAAACCAGGTAGAACTGTTAAGTAAAAAAATTGATGGTTTATGTGGTTCTTCGCAGGTACATCCAGTTATGCAGTGCGATACGAATGGAGGAGGGATGAACAACACAGAATATCTTCCTTACAACCCGAGCGCTGAAAACGAGCAAGTTCACTATATGGGTAATAATTCTAGACCTCAAAATAACCCTTATAGTAATACTTACAATCCAGGTTGGAGGAACCACCCTAATTTCTCATGGGGTGGCCAAGGAAATTAAAGACAACAACCCCTCTCAGGCTTTCAATAGCAACCCTACTCACAAGAAAAGAAGCTGAACCTTGAGGAGATGCTAACAAAATTCATCGCGGTGTCAAAAACTCATTTCCAAAACATCGAAACAACACTTAAAAATCAACAAGCATCGATTCAAGGGATCGAGAACCAATTAGGGCAACTTGCTAAGCAGTTCTCTGAACGATCACAAGGAAGCCTGCCAAGTAACACTGAAACTAACCCGAAGGAGCAACTTCAAGCAATAACGGCTCACGGTAGTGAAGGGTTACATGAACCAAAAGTGAGGCAAGAGAATGTGGTAGAGGAAGATAAGGTTGATGTAAGCCATAATAAACAAAAACCGGTAATCACAGAGTACCAACCTCGCGTGCCATACCCCAATGTGATGAAGAAAGACCACGCAGATGAACAATTTGGTAAATTTCTTAAACTTTTAAAGAAATTACATATTAACTTATACTTTCTTGAAGCTCTTTCGCAGATGCCAGATTCAAGGAAATTTTTAAAAGAGCTTTTAACAAACAAACGGAAGTTAGACGAGAAGTCGCATGTGGAGCTAAACGCAGTGTGCTCAGCAAATCTGCAAAATAAACTACCACGAAAATTAAAAGATCCAGGGAGTTTTACAATTCCATACTTAATTGGTAGTTTATTTGTTGATAATGCTTTAGCTGATTTAGGGGCAAGCATAAATGTTATGCCTTATAAAATGTTTAAACAGTTAGGTCTAGGGAAACCCGAACAAACTAGGATGAGCATTCAATTAGCTGATAAAACTATTAGAATTCCTAGGGGTATAATCGAAGATGTTCTAGTAAAAATTGAAAAATCCGTATTCCCAGTAGACTTTGTCTTTTTAGACATGGATGAGGACAATAATATCCCTTTAATTTTAGGAAGACCCTCTTTAGCAACTGCGAGAACTAGAATTGATGTTGGTATAGGAGAACTCATACTTCGTGTAGGTGACGAAACGGTCATTCTTCAAGCGCTTGACTCGGCTAGGATATCAAGTAATAAAGGTGAGAATATAAATTCTATTAATAACCATTCGGTTAAACCTTCTTTTCAGGAAGCACCACGGAACTACACAACTGAGCCAGATCCTAGACCTCATGCCAACAAGAAAATAACTCATGAGGAACGAAGGCTTTAGATCGATGAACTAGACGAGTAGAAAACACATTTCAAGGAGAAATTAGGAACACACGAAGTAGAACCAAAGCAAAACCATGTCAAACTTAAGGATGAGCCAAAAAAATTTAAGATCGGAGATCAGGTATTGTTGAATAAAATAGACCCTCGGATCACCACTTCAGACCTTGATACAAACGAAGAAATCCCTTTTCAGGTACTGAATATCTTCCCATATGGAATAGTCGAGGTAACTAATCCCAAGGTCGACACTTTTAAGGTAAACACTACTCGACTCGAACTATACAATAATCATAGAACTGATAGCAGGGGTGAGGAGTTTCAACTCCTCAAACCACCATGAATACGCGGATGAGGGTAAGTCTAGCTTAAGACTTTAAATGAGCGCTTCTCGGGAGGTAACCCGAACACTAACCCCATTAATTTTCATATCTTTATTTTTATTTTTATTTTTACTTTTAGCATCTAACTACAAACTAACCAAACTAATGAAGCACAGTTTTCCCTACCACACGGCCTTGCACACTGCCGTGGCTGTGGCCGTGTGGACACCACGAATTTGCACACCGGCACGACAGAGATTGTGCGAAAACAAGACGAAATTTTCCCCAAGCCACGGGCTTCGACTAAAGGCCACGGCCATGCGATACGGCCGTGGTCGACACTGATTCCTCAAACACGGGCGTGGCGACCTGCACACGGGCATGGGAGAAGCGAACGAAGCTCAGTACGGCCGTGCAAGACGGCCTTGTAGGACAACATGCCCACAGCGCACGAGCGTGGGCCGCATACCAGGCATGCCAAAAACCCTAATTTTCGACACACACTGGTTAAAAACGAGTCACACGGGCGTGTTACATGCCCGTGTGCCCCTATTTCTATATAAACCATTCACTATTCATTATCTCCTCCACTAAAACCCTAGCCCTCCTTCCACCACCACTCACACAAACTGCCGCCCTTCATCCCTTTTCCCCTATTCCGACCACCACTATAACTAAAGGCAAGCCCAACACTACCACCCCCATGTTAAAAAGGCAAAAAGATCCTGGCACGGTCGCCCCGTGCAATCACTCTTCATAAGTTCATGCCGGCGGCTTCATTCACCCTACGACACAAGGATCCTTAAATCTGTTCAACTTTCCTTTTTCTTTTCTCTTCTCCTTTATTTTCCTTCCATTTTTCTTTCTTGTTCTTAATTTTTATTATTATATTTTGTTTTCTTTAATTTAGGTTCAAAAGGTTGCTTGGGAATCACCACACCACGACCACTTCCAACTCAAGGAATCCATCAAAAATTCAGGAAGTTTCACTTCTCCCTTTCTCTTTTAATATAATGCTATTAATCTCTAGAATATCTATCTTTGTACATTGAGGGCAATGTACATCTTAAGTGTGGGGGGTGAATTCTAAAAGTTCCTAACTTTTTGCATTATTCTCAAATCCCTGAATTTTGTCTTTTCTTCTCATATCACTATTAGAATAAATTCTGATTGATTTATGATTTTTATTGACATGTCTTGAATTAAAACATAGGCGATTGTGCATTGATTGTTTAAAATTTAAGGCTTTAGAGAATAAAGCATGATGAGTTGATTTTTGAAAATTAAAAATTTGCTAGGTTGTTTCCCCAAGTTTAGGTATTATCTTGAAATTTGAAGTTCACAGGGTTTACATCAAAAACCAATAATTTCTGTGAGATTTTGAGCCTTTAGAGCATACATTCCTTCGTGCTCACTTTTATTGTTGCTTTGAGTGAGTTAATATTGATCTGTTATTCTAGAACTTGCTTCGATTATGCATGTCAAAACCACACTTTTGATTTGATATACTGAGATGATAAAGGCACCTAGGATTTAACCCACTTACTTTCCAAAAGGCCTACCTTCATGTTTAACCCTTAGTGAACCCCATTAAGCCTAACAACCCATTCATTGATTTACCCTTAATATTAACCCAAGACTTACTCTTTTTGATTCATTAAGAATTTTTCCTATTAACCTTTTTATCGAGATTTGATTTGAGAAGTTGCCTAACTATGTTTTCCATTTCAGTTGTTAAATTCTTATTATTGTACTTGATTTGTTCTTAAAAAAATAAAAAAAAGTTGAAAGTATATACATTGTTAGTTCTATGTTTTTATGAGCTTAAACAGTAAATCTCACATCTTTAGAAGAAGCTCATTTTATTAATGTAATTATTCATTATTAGTCTATTTTTCTAGTTTGGTAATTGATCAATTCAATCTCAATTCTAACCTCCTCTTTCAACCTGTGACCACACCCCCTAACCAAGCCACGTTACAACCTTTTTTAAAGACCTTTTGATCGATGTATCATCTCAATTTATAGTGGTGGAGATTTGAGTTTCATGCAAGCCTATGGTAATAACATTCCATGTTGACTATTGAGTGCTTAATTTTTGTCCCTTAAACACTTAGAGCGATTTTGAGTGAATCCTTAGTGAGGATGTTAACTCTATGATATTTTGAATCAAAGGTGATTACTTAGATAAGGGGGATACCTATATTTTCCCATAAATAAAATACTTGATAAACCGTAATTATAACATATTTTAAACCCACATTTAGCTCACTTTTCGATGATTTATTCCTTGATTTATATAAAAAGGTGCTTGTAATCCCTTCTTTTCATGTCTTATACCCAGGAAAGCACCCGAGGATGAAAAGAATACAAAAGGGCCCAAAACGGAGTAAATCGGCCTTAGCACGAGATGGACACGACCTGGCCCAAATTCCACACGGCTGTGCCTCGACGATCACATAGAGCACGGCCTCAACCGTGCCTCACACGGCCGTGCCTCAAGTTAGAAATCCGAACACGGTCTGAAGTCGATCCACACGGGCGTGTGCCATGGCCGTGCCTCTGTCACTGGAAAGAACAATTTCAGTCAGAAAAGGATACTTAGGGAGAAAGAATCGTGTTCCGGGAGCCTATATATATCCCCTAGGTCCCACCTTTGAAAAAGCGTCAAAGCTAGGCTAATGAGCCAAGCCGGAAAGGTCAGAGTTAGGGAATAATGCGAGGATAGCCAGTTGATCCATCCCAAGAAGCTGGAGTTGTACTCAAGACGGTGGAATTCTCCTTCAATACCTTCAGGGGGTTTTAGGATTTCCTTATGTTTTGTTTTACCTTTTCACTTGAGATGTTCTTTTTATTCATTATGAACTAAACCCCACAAATACCTGAAGGAGATGAAACCTAGATGAATTTTGTTATTTGATTTCTGAATTTTATGATAATTGCTTAGCTTGTTCTTAATTATGTTACTTAATCCAAATCTGATGTGCTTAGGTGGAGGAGGAATAGACCCTGCCTAAAAGTAGATCTAACATAATTAAGCGGAGTTGATCGAACGTCTAGAGATAGGGTTACGAGATTTTGCCAGATTAGGGTGAAACCTAATATGGGAGTCCATTGATCGATTTACTGCCATTCTAGGGGGTTATTATAAGTGAACGAGAGTTCCACTAATTAACCTAGGGTTAGACGTTATTCGCCTCGAGAGAGGGTTTAATATAGGTTAGGGAGTCCTACGGATCAAGCTAAGAAAAGAAATTGTATAATTCAGGGTTAGGTAACAAGTGAAGTCTAGGTGGATTCTTCTTGAGGGTATCATCATGATCAATTGAGTTTTTCTTCAAGTTATATTCCAAATCGTTCTTTTTGTCTTTGTGTCCTTAGCTTAGTCGTCGTCAATTTAGTTTAAAAGCAACTTCACTCTACTTTTAAGGCTAAATAATATAAAGAAAGTTAGTATTAGTACTTTTAGTTCCTTTGGGTTCGATAAATCCGATCTTGCCTAAGCTATACTACTGTTCGATAGGTACACTTGCCTTTAATCGTTGTCAGAGTTAGTCTCCAGGTTCGATCATTCTTTTATAAAATTTTAAAGCTCTGATTTCAGCGATCAATACTCAGCTTAGATTGTTTAAAACTTTAATGTTATTTTAGTTGAATTCTCAATGTATGATTACCTATGGATTATTTCAAAACATTATTGATAGGAGTTATAAGTTGAGAAGAATGAATTTTAATTGTGAGTTGAGGATTTTGATTGAGGACAAGCAAATGCTTAAGTGTGGGGGTATTTGATAAACCATAATATATACATATTTTAATCCCACATTTGGCATGCTTTTGGATGATTTATCCCTTGAATTTTGGAATTTGATGCTCCTAATCCTTTAATTTCATATTTTATACTTAGGAGAGCATAGGAGGATGAAAAGAAAGAGAAACGGGTCAAAAACGGAGAAAATGGGCCAAAGTAAGAAATCGACACTGCCTGGAGTTCGCCACACGACCGTGCCACTTTAGCAGACTCAAAAATGGCCCAGGGCTCAATTCACACGGGCGTGCCATACGGGCGTGTCCCTGCCTTGACCTGTTTTAATTCCACTCGGAAAAGGATACTTAGAAGCAAAGAAAGGCATTCCGAAAGCCTATATAAACACCCTAGATGGCAACCTAAAAGGGTTGTTCGTCAGAGTCCGACAGAGAGTTCGACAGAAGGCCTCTGTCAGGGCTTTTGACAGAAGCGAAGCCAAAGAGGGCTGAATACAGGGAATTACTCCAAGAAAGCCAGTGGATCCATCTCAGAAGCCAGAATCACGCTCAAGACTGAAGATTTTCCCTTCAATTTCCTTCAGGGGTTTTAGGGTTTTTCTTTACGTTTTGTTATTTAATTTCTTCTGAGATGTATTCTTTTATAAACATGAACTAAACCCCTCAAATACCTAAGGGGGATGAAACCTAAGATGGATCTTGTTATTATTTTCTGAATTGTATGATAAATACTTGATTTGTTCTTAATTATGTGTTCTTAATTCTTGTGTTAATATTTCAGGATATTGATTCAAGTATTTATGTGCTTATTCAAAGGAGCAAAAGTCCTTGTTTAAGAGTAGATCAAGCATAGTTAAACTGAGTTGGTCGCACTCCTAGAGATAGGATGACGAAAATCTGCCGGATTAGGGTAAAACCTAATATGGGAGTCCATAGATCGAATTAATGCAACACTAAGGGTTTTAATTAGAAAGAGATTTCAATTAATCAACCTAAGGTTAGACGTCAGTAGCCTCGAAAGAGGTATTAATATAAATTAGGCAATTCTACGGATCAAGTTAAGTGAATAAATCGTCTGGTTCAGAGTTAAATAACAAGTGAAGTCTAGGTGGATTCTTCCTCGAGTATTGTCTTAATCAATTGGTTTTCTCAAAAGTATTTTCTCCAATTCATTCTATGTGTCTTAGCATCCTTAGTTTAGTAATTAGTTAGATAAATACCAATCCCCTTTATTTTAGGCTAGATAATAAAGAGAAAGTTAGTACTAGTACTTTTGGTTCCTTTGGGTTCGACATTCCAATCTTGCCACTTAACTATACTACTGTTTGATAGGTACGCTTGCCTCAATCGTGGTGATAGTTAGTTTCTAGGCTCGATCATTCATTATATAAATATTAAAGCTTTCAGACCACCATCAGTAACCCTATTCTGGCGTTGAATATGGGTGAGGGGTGTTACATATATACCGGGCTTGATTCGAATAGTTCTTTAGGTCTTGGTCTCGGTTTTGGGCTCACAGGCCCAATTTACAATCTCAGGTCCAATTTTCAAGTGCAATTATCCATTGAGCCAATTGTCTAACTCAAAAATTAACTTCCAAAAATATCATATTAATTTTAATTGATTTGATTGATTTAATTTTACTTTATCAAAAATAATTTTTCCAAAATTTACTTAGATTTTTCAAATTAATTTTTTAATAAAATTCTTTAATCAAATTCTCTAGTTGAACAATTCTTACGACCACCTAACTTAATTCCACATCGAATAAATTGACTTAATTAAATTATTTCCAAAGTCGTAGAATTTTCTTTTGATTTAAATGCAGTCTGATCGCGCTTTTGTTGAGCTAGCGGATGGACCAATCGGACATATACAATTAAGCTATAGTAATTGCCATTATGTCTAGAAGCATTGTTCCGATAATTCACAATTACTTAATCATGGAGCCAATTCACAAGAAGTACCATGATTGAAAACTCCTTATTGTAGAATCTTTACGAAAGCAATTTATCCAACTACTTTGTCCAATGACGTCATCATGCGTGTGTCACCCTTATATGATATCCTTGATTCTTTTTAAGTTAAATCCGTTTACTCAATACAATCATATTTTATCTCATTGTTAGCATTGTGTCTTCTTAATGATTAATATGATCACTGTCAACAAATGACTGTGATAAATTACTTGTTTGAGAACAAGCAACCCGTGGCCACGTTCCATATTTATCAATCCACACAATGTCAATGAAAGGATATCATTAACTCTTTAATTGAGCTATGAATTTCACTATTTCTAGTAAAGTCATACCATAGGCAAGTCATGTTCCCGACATACCGACTATGAGCTCAATTATCTTTAGAGCATAAGCCTCCACTTATATCAAAGCACATGAGTTGCATACGCATGGTCAGTGACTAACTCAAGATTTAGGTAAATCACACCATGAACATCACGAGTAAATTAATTCATAAACAGATTCAGAATCAATTAATCTTGGGTCCAATCCAATGTATCATCCTACCAATGAATACATCTATGTCTCTACTCGTGGAGTTAACTTTTCCAATAGCCAAGACTAGTCATCTCCCCAATTAGAGTTGTAGACAACATAATAATCATTCCTTGTATTTGAATCAAATGCTCACTTTGATTCTTTTACGAGATTATGGACTCATTTAGGTTATCTACTAAAGTAAGTTGTCTTTCTCGCAATGTAAACGTTATTTACAATGCCACTTATCTTCAATTTGAACTTTACACAATGAATGAACTAATATTTTCTTGTCACAATTTCGCTATGCATGCAAAATATAAGACATAAATAAAATATACATAATAGTGAAATGTGAAATTAACTTTATTTATTTATTCATTGTTTAAATAAATAGAAAACAGTTACATGTTTACTACAATATGGGCACATTTCCCAACAAATCTGAGGAACTATGTTCAACCAGCACAATTTGAACCATTAGAGTTGGAAGCTTGGGAATACACAAAATTGAAGTTGTCAATTGATGAACTGCTCAAACTCGAACTTAAGGTATTTCCTTCTCATCTGAAATACTTTTATTTGGGTAACAGATCTACTTTGGCTTTGATTGTTTCAATAGAATTAATAGAACACCAAGAGGCTCAACTGGTCGAAGTTTTAAAGAATTTTAAAAAGGCGATTGGTTGGACCATAACTGATATTTGAGGAATAACCTTGTCCTTTTATATGCACAAGATTACCCTAGAGGAGGGAGAAAGAGGTAGAGCCAATGGGCAAAGGAGACTCAATCCAATAATGAAAGACGTAGTTTGAAAAGAAGTTATCAAATGGTTAGATGCAGGAATTATCTACCCATATTAGATAGTTCGTGGGTAAGTCCAATAGAGTGTGTACCAAAGAAAAGTGGAATCAAGATTGTTGAGAATGAAAAAAATGAGTTAATCTCGACAAGGATGGTCACGGGTTGGAAAATCAGGATTGGCTACAAAAAATTGAATAAAGCCACGTGGAAGGACCATTTTCCGCTACCTTTTATGGATTAGATGTTAGACTGACTAGCAAGTAATGAATATTATTGTTTCTTATATGGATATTCGGGCTATAACCAAATAGTTGTAGCTCCAGAAAACCAACACAAAATGACTTTTATTGGCCCATACAATATGTTTTCTTTTAGGCGAATGCCTTTCGGATTATGTAATGCACCTGCCACATTGATGGCAATATTTACTAATATGGTAAAAACTTTTGTTGAGGTATTCATGGATGATTTTTCTATTTTTTGGTAATACTTATGTTGTTTGTGTGAGTGATTTGGCTAAGGTACTGAAGAGATGCGAAGAGACAAATCTTGTCCTTAATAGGAGAAAATTGTCTTAGGACATAAAATATCCAAAAGAGGGTTTGGATTTGACAAAACAAAGGTGGATGTAATTGAAAATTTTCCACCACTAATTAGTATGAAATGAGTTAGAAGTTTCTTAGGCCATGCCGGTTTTTACCGAAGGTTTATTAAATATTTTTCAAAAATTTCCAAGCCTTTGTGTATGCTATTAGAAAGAGACGCCATTTTTGAGTTTGATAAAGCATGCTTGAAAGCTTTTGAGGAATTAAAAATTTGGTTTATCTCATCCCCAATAATTGTTGCACCTGATTGGAACTCACCTTTTGAGTTAATACGTGATGCATGCGATTTTGCTGTTAGAGTGTTGATGGGTCAAAGAAGAAACAAAGTGTTTCATCCGATATACTATGCAAGCAGAACTTTGACAAGAGCCCAACTTAATTATACGGTAACTGAAAAAGAAATTTTTGCTTTAGTTTTTGCTTTTGACAAGTTTCGTTCTTATGTCATAGGTACAAAAGCCACAGTATTTACCGATCATGCGACTATTAAATACTTACTCACAAAGAAAGATGTAAACCAAGGCTAATTCGATGGAGACTTTTACTCCAAGAATTTGACCTTGAAATCCAAGACAGAAAAGGTGTTGAAAACCAAGTAGCTGATCATCTGTCGAGGTTGGAACAAAATGAGGTAACTCATTCACTTGTTCCTATCAATGGGAATTTTCTATATTAACATATCTTCTAGGTAAGTCGAATTCATGAAGTTCTTTGGTTTACTAATTATGCGAATTATTTAGCATATGGAATAATAATCCTTCACGATAGTTGGTATTATTTCTGGGAGGATCTGTTTTGTTTAAACAATGTGCAAATAATATAATCAGGAAGTATGTAGCTGGAAGCGAGATTGACGAGATCATATACCACTGCCACTCATCTCCAAGTGGAGGAGACTTTGATGGTTCCGACACTGTGGCAAAGATTTAACAAGCAAGATTATTTTAGCCTACAGTGTTTAAGGATACGTATGTATATGTGAAAATTTGTGATAAATGCCAAAGGACCGGAATCATATCAAGGAGGAAGGAGATGGCATTGACAAAAGTTTTAGAGGTAGAATCATTTGACGTATGAGGTATTAATTTTTTAGGTCCGTTTCCTTCTTCTTATGGTAATAGGTATATTTTAGTAGCTGTGGATTATGTATCCGAATGGGTGGAAGCTGAGGCATACCCAAAAAACGATGCTAAGGTAGTTATGTGATTCCTACATAAGCATGTGTTTACACAGTTTGAGACTCCAAGAGCTATAATTAGCAATGAAGGATCTCACTTTGTGAACAAATGGCTTAAGTGGTTGATTTACAAGTATGATGTGAGACACAAAATTACCACTGCCTATCATACACAATCAAATGGGCAAGTTGAGTGAGTAAACCGTGAGATCAAAAGAATCCTTGAGAAGGTGGTACGTCCTAATAAAAAGATTGGCCCGAAGGCTCGGTGATGCTCTATGGGCTTATGAACAGCTTTCAAAAAATCGTTCGGAATGACTCTTTATTGGATAGACTTTGGAAAGGCATGTCATTTGCCGATTGAGTTGGAAAATAAAGTTCACTAGGCTTTGAAACAATTAAATTTGGATCTAAAGCAAACTGGTGAGAGAAGAATATTACAACTTGACGAGTTGGAACAGTTGAGGTTATTTTCATATGAGAATGCCAAGATGTGTAAAGAAAAGATTAAGAGATGGCATGGAAGTTGTATACATCCTCGTGAATTAAAAGAAGGTCAAAAAGTGTTGTTGTTTAATTCAAGGCTAAGATTATTTCCTAGGAAGCTCAAATCCCAATGGACTGAACCTTTTACCATTCACAAAGTCTATCCATATAGAGTCATAGAATTGCGCGACAATAATGGAGGTAAGTTTAAAGTTAATGGTCAACGTCTCAAGCACTATTGTGATGGTGAAGTGAAGTGAACTGAAAATTCGTTCAATTTAACAGACCCTTGACTTGTCTTATTTTTATTTTTAATAAATGACATATATAGAATTTTTTTTTGAATTAGTACTTTAAATTAAATCTATCTAAGGAGATTGGAACTTAAGTGGGACCATTTGTGATGCCTTTAACCTTTCCTAGGATATTAATTAATAAATTTTCTAAGTAATCCAAAAAAATTAATTTTTATTTTTATTTGCAAATTTTAATTTAATTTTTTATGTTTAATAAGAGGGTCGAATTGGCCCAAGTATTAATCAAGTTATATTTCTAGTTCAATTCAAATTTTCAAGAAATAATTGTAGTTTAGACTCAAGACCCAGAACAGCAAAGAGGAGGAAATTACCCATGCAAGTGTCGTCCATAAACCACCCAAACCCTAATTTTTGCCGCCACTTTTATTCCCTCCATACCTTGTTACCCAAGACACTACTTTTAGCTAAAGTTTAGCTAAGGTTTACTCTAATCTACTACTATATAAACCCTTCTTTACCACCATATTTATCACACCATGCAAGCAATTAGCTTGAATCCTAGCCACCTATTTCCTTTTTCTTTACCGTCAGCCTCAAATCTTGAAAGTTCTCCCCAATTTCCTTTCATTTTCGCAAAACCCTACTATCCTCACCGCAAACCTTTCAACGTCGCAAGCCTATTGCCGAAGCAATCCCACCGTCGCAATAACTAGCCTCTTTTACCATAAAAAATCTCTTACCGCCGCAACCTCCACCTCAAAAAGTTGAAAGTATTCTTTTCTTTCAGGAAAAGTCATCATGTCTTGCAAAAGAACTAGATCTTCCAAAACTACTGCCAAAAATCCAATTGTGATTCAAGATGGTGAAGCCAGGGAAAGATTTGATTCCATATTCAAAAATCAACCCATGATGCTGGAAAAAGGTTTTAATTTAGAGAGTAATGAAAAGATGATTACGCCATTGTCAATTCGAAAAACAATTGATGCTTTAAATTGGAATCAATTCTGTGATGCACGTTCAATACCTGAAGAGGAATTGGTGCAAGAATTCTATGTCAATTTTACCACGCCAGATGCTAATGAGGTTCTTGTTCATCAAAAGAAGGTACCCCTGAATTCTAAATCCATTAATGATTTGTTTAATCTACCTAATGTTGAAGAAGATGAGTACTCTACCATGATGATGAATATCAATTGGTATTTTCTTCAACAAGTACTTAATGTTGTTACAAATCCGAGATCCTAATGGATTTTAAGGAAGTATGGCAGTCATTCTTATCGAAGGGAGTATTTAAACCTAGTGGCTAAGGTATGGTTCTATTTTGTTCGATACAGCTTCATGCTTATCTCACATAGTTCCACCGTCTCGATGGAATGAATGTCTTTGTTGTATGCAATTATGACAGAAAGGTCCATCAATTTTGGGTAAATTATTCTCAAGAAAATTTAAGATTGCGCTAGAAAAAAGGTAGGAAGTGCTTATTTTCCATCATTGATTACTTCACTTTGCTTGAGGGCCCAAGTAAATCAAAAGCAAACCTGAAGGGTCGTTCAAGGTTGCATAACAAGGCATGATCTTGAAAGGTTAGTGGAGAATGTTTAACTATTGAACCAGGTTGAGCCAAATGAACTGAATGAACCAGAATCTGATGAGTCGTCAACCGAATCTGAACTAGAAGTTGACTTAGCAAATGAAACAGAAAAAGTAGAAACTGAAAGGGAACCGAACAACTTTGAACCAAGGGTGGAACCAAATGTTTCTAAACCAGTGGAGCCAAGTGTTAATCCTGAGTTGACAATTCCAATGCCTACTTCTTCAAACACTATGAAGAAATAAAAAATTTTAACTATGATGGATATGTAAAAATTCATGCATAACCAAAAAACAAACTTACTGGAGATATGCAAAAGGTAGAGATGATACCATACGAAATACTTTTAAGAATATCTCTAACTGTTTTATTCCTAAGTTTCCAGATCATATCTTCGGGACATGGCAAGAAGAGCTTGTGGAATCAAGTGCAACCAAGAAGGGCAAGGAAAAAGACATAGATGAGGACACGAATTAAAAGAGGGAAAATTTCTTTTCTTTAGTATTTATTTTTAATCAATTATATTTTTAGTTAGTATTTTTTCTTTCGCACAATAAATAGGAAATTGCAAACATAAATAAATTAAGCTCAATGCTTCTTCTTTAATAAAAAAAAGTAGTGTAGTAATGTGAATGAACATGTCTAGTATTGGATTGTTAAGAAAAGACTTGGTACTTAAGCATTCTTCATGACTCAACTCTCTTTTCTTACAATACCTATTGTTCAGTTCTCATTCATTACTTTGTTTACATAATGAGGACATTTTTTCTTTTTAAAGGAGGGGGTAGGGCAATATTTGCATGAATTTTATTTTTTCTTAAATACGATTCAATGTTTATAAGTATGTTGAAATAAAATGATGTTTAGAAAAAAAAAATTGTTCATAAGTTAGCTCAAATGCAAGTATGATTTCTGGTTTTATCTGAGTTTTTTTTTTATGTTATCTTAAGTTATGGAATGTTTATATGTTCTTAGGTCTTATGTAGTCCTTTGCCATGAAAATTTAATTTCCTTAGATATAGATATGCATGAAGGTTTAAGTCCTTAGAATTGACTTAGTAACTTTCTTGAGGCGAAATCCTAAGAGGCATAAGAATCTAAACATGATATAGGCACATTTTCTTTGGATCGTTTGAGCCTTTCAAGCTTACCATATGAATTTAACCCTTGAAACCTTAGTTTGAGCCTTTAAGCCTATTTTATTTCTATTCACCTACATCATGAGTGATATTACCATCTTTTTATGCTTTATCCTATTTTTGCACCTATCTTAACTATACTTGCCTTGGTGATCAAAATTTGAGGAGAAATTTAAAAAGATGTATATTTTCTCAAAATTTTCCCATATATTTAAAGAAGAGAGAGAGAGAAAAAAAAAATCTCTGTTCAAATGTCAAAGCAAAAAGAATAAAATAAATACTCAAAATATTGATGTAACGACCCGAATTTGGGCCTAGTAGAATTGGGCCCAATGGGTCTTGGGCGCAGGAGCGTTTAAAATTTTTGAGAATATGAGAACGGCATTAATGCAAGTTGGACTTATGAGGTATGTCTTTTTGGAGTGTTTAGAGGGTACTACGAAGTCCCGGGTTCAAGTTCAGCCTTAGGGAAAATTTTCATTTTTGGCCCTTTATTGGATAGGACTGTTGGCAGGAGGGCTTAAGATTAATTAGGTGCTTTTGGAAGACACAAATGGAGTGTGTGGTGTGGTGGCTGTGGCGTCATTGGTAGAGCAAGGGGGAGTTCGAATCCCACAGATAGCAAGTGGAGGCTTTTATATTGCTCAGGAGGAGATAGGAGGTTGTGTTGGAATCAAATACTGATGGAGAAGGGTTTGAATTGGTCAACGTTGTTGGGTGAGTTTGAATAAGAGATGGAGAGTGAATTGAGGAGGAAAATGGAGAGAAAATCTTGGGATTCCAAGTGGGGGAAGTGTTGGCCGAATGTGGGGGTCTCTAAGGGGGAATTTCGGCCAAGGTGGTCACTTGAGTGTGCATATTCGGCCTTGAGCAGGAGGTGCCGAATTTTCTTTCAAGTTCTCTTTTGTGTGATTTTTGCTTTTTGGCGTTTTGACTAGCATTTTGGGTCTTTTGTTTCCAATTTTCTTTAGCTGAAAACTCTTTTTACTCATCTTTCCTTGTTTATTTGTTTTCTTCTTTTTCACTCAACTCCTTCCCCTGTTTTCTCCATAGCCGAAACCCCTACTCCTATTTTGACTTCTCTTTTGCCGAACATCATATAGCCTGAAGCTTTAATTCTCTTGTTGGTCGAACCCTTCTCTCCCATTCGGTTCATTCTTTGGTTGTCTAGCCGAAGCCTTTCTCGATTCCTCTGTTCTTAAACTAGCTTCTTATTCTCTTGATGCTCCTCTCTTCATAAAGCAGAGCTAGCCGATTTGGGGGTAAGCCGAATCTTTTCTCTTCTCTTTAGTCTTTGATTGGTGCTTCTTCTTCGGCCTTCTACGCTATTCGGTTTTCTTTGTAGATTACTTCTCTTAGCCGATCACCCTCTTTTGCTTATTGTGTTGGGCATACTTATCGCATCTTGTGAGTTGATCCTTGGTCGAATTATAGATCTATTCCCTTCTAGAGTGGCGCTTTAAGGAGTGGAAATCGGCAAGTGGGGAAAATCTCCCTCCTGTAACTTGGTTTTGTAACACCCAAACCCGGTCTATGCATTAAGACCAGACTTGGTATGCCACACAAATCGAACATACATCTAGTCATCTAATGAATTAAAGAAAACAGATCTTCAAAAACTATTTTGGAGATGGAGTTTATCAAAAACCGAGGTTAATTTGAAATCTATGATTTTAGAACATAAGAGTTTATAATTTGATCTCAGAGAAATAATTGGTTAAATTTTTAAAGAAGTTTAAAAGAATTCAAAAGGAATTTGAAAACAAAATTCATAAAAGAGTTTTTACAGAAATTTTTACGAGTTAGTGATATTTAAGAAAAACCCTTTTTTATACGTAAATTTAAGAAAACATTTATAAAATTAAATTAGTCCCCTTTTAGTATCTAAAACATATTAAAATCCATGCAAGAGTAAAAATCCATAAAAATAATACCAGAAGCCTTATT
Source organism: Gossypium australe (assembly GCA_005393395.2). Classification (NCBI taxonomy): domain Eukaryota; kingdom Viridiplantae; phylum Streptophyta; class Magnoliopsida; order Malvales; family Malvaceae; genus Gossypium; species Gossypium australe. Next base: position 73,091,369 of record CM016626.1, on the reverse strand, counting down.
ACATCACAACTGAAAAAAATTAATGAAGTAAAAATACTAAAGAGTAGTTCAAAGTTCATAAAAACCATCATTTGAAGTATCCCCCCCCCCCCCCCCGCGAAGTCATCCCCGGCCCAAGCCTCCATCAATTATCATTACCTGAGAAGCGTAAGAAAACGGGGTGAGTTACTTAGAACTTAGTGTGTAACCCACTTACCAAGTCCACTGGGCCAAACCATTCAAGCATTTAATTAGGCTTGAGCCCATTTACGAATATAACAATACAGTAATTAAAAATGTATGTGAACTGCAATTCCCAACCAAGCTTAAATTTCCATCCGCTACACACCACCCGTACCAACCAGCACACCTGTGGGGATCAAGTCAACCCACCCCGCCAACACACCAATCGCAGGCGTCAGGCAAAATGCCATTTAAATCAATGATTCGCAAGCTAGTGGCCATTAACACGCAGGCATTAAGCCATTTAATACAATATTTCGCAGGCCAGTGGCCATTAATACGCAGGCATTAAGCCATTTAAACTGGGCACGAAGCCTTCTTCTCTTCATCAAAATATCCCAACCCATGCAATCATGTATTTAAAATGCATAACCATTCATTTATATGATAAATTCAACATAAGGCCCATAAATAATTAAAATTATTACAAAACTGGCCCATTTCACAATTTGGCCCATTAAACAACATAACAAATCGGCCCATATAGCAATCTATCAAAACGGCCCATTAAGCAATATAACAATCGGCCCATATAGCAATCTATCAAAACGGCCCATTAAGCAATCTATCGAAACGGCCCATTAACACATGAGGCCCATATATCACTTTTTATCATATTAGCCCATTAAGGGCGATTTCGTAACTTTCACGATTTTAATATCGATTTCATGCACTTACACTAAAGTATTAATAAACCATATTTTTTTCCGATTTTACCAACTTTGCGATTATTAGTCTAATGCTTAATAATGGTATAACATCTAACCCATGAGATAAGTGTGAAATTACACACCTGATTACGGTGAGAACTATACTTTCCTGCTCGTCGATACCTAAATACGTGCCACGCTTGATTAGAACACTAATACTTAATATAAATCTATAATAAAGATAAGCGATCTAGATCTTTGCCCTCAGAGTCTCGAACAACAACTATTTATCAGTTCTCCCCGGTTGACGGTTCACAACCCGATGGGAAATCCTGAACAGCTAATGGCTCCGAACTACGAACAACTTCGAATAATCGATTCTCCTCTGATGAGGGTCCACAACCCGGTGGAAAATCCCGGATTGCCGAAACAGCCCTTCGCTTGAATCTAGAGGGAATAGCGAAACCGCCCCTCTTCCGAACACTATTCACCACCCTTTTCGACCCTATCTTGTTTGCCACGAAATCCTACGTTCACGGGATGAAAATCGTGCGATAACGTACCTAAAAATAAAATCTATTAATAACTCATCTTTGACGAAATAACAAGTAATATGGAAGTCCTTGATATAAACTCTTACCTTAACACTTTGAACCAAATCCTAGCAATTCACGATGATTACAAATACTCCGACTTTCGGCCTTCACTTTATCACTATAAAGACGAAAAGATTGTCTAAGAGAAAGGGATAGAGGATGCTATTTTTGGTCAAAAGACCCTCCCAAACTAATATATATATATATATATATTCGGCTAAAGAAAAGAAGAGAATAAAGATTTGAAAAGGGTTCTTACCGATTATTCAAAACGAGTGCAAAGAAAACGATTGATAAGAAAATATATGTGAAGAGGGAGGTTCGACAAAGAAGAAAAATTTGATGAAGATGATGCTAGCAATATGCAGCCATGGAGGAAAAGATTGAATGGATTTTGTAAGAAAAAAAAGATGAAATAGAGGTATAGGACAATTAAAGGTTTCGGTTTTTGTTCATTTCAAGAATGAAAGATGATAAAAAAGAAAGGTTTGAGGCTAGAGAGCATTCGGCTATGGAGAAGGAAAAGAAGAAAAGAAATTGGCCTTCAAGTCTTAGTGTTTTCGGCACTAGGGGAAAATGACTTGAGAGAATAGGCAAATTTAGACCAAAATGGTCAAAATGGAATGACCAAAAGAAGAAAAACAAAGATGTTCGGCAAGGCCTAAAGTGCATTCGGCTATGAGAGGAAAAGATGAAAAGAAAAGTGTTTTGGGAGAAACAAAAATGACCAAAATGAGAGTGACTACTAGCTACACAACCTTACCAATGCCATCAGCAAAAAATTCGGCCACCCCCTAGCCCCCAAAACCATCCAAGTTTATGGACAAAGTTTGGCAATTCCAAACTTTCCAAAACACATTCCTTAAAATATGCCTTGTGTCCCCTACATACCTTATCCCATTGATTTCTTTCCCTATGTTCAATTCTTGCCTTAAACCATTAGCCAACTTGCCATAAAAATAAAGTCCAAGCTACAATAAATACTAGCTTGACCGACACTATAAATATGGGAAGCAAAAATAAAAATTCCACATGCATAACAAGGGATTCGATCCTCTTCCCTCAAGCAATACTTATGGCGCCAACTCCAATTTACTACTAGCTCATCTTATGCTAGCTTTTGTCACTTAATTTCCTTAAACATCAAGGTCACTTGTTCCACTTCAATAAAGTACTCCTTACTAAAATTTATTCTAATTCTGAATAAATCCCGAGCCTTCTCAAGGCTATATAATAAACACACAAATTAAATCATTCACTAGCTAAGCACCAAAGTTATGCAACATAACGATACTTAATTTTTAGGATGTTACAATTTTACCCCTTTAAAGAAAATTTCGTCCTCGAAATTTACCTGGTTAAAAGAGGTGAGGATATTGTCACCGAATTGCGTCCTCAGGCTCCCACGTAGCTTTCTCCGCTCTGTGATTACGCCATAGAACCTTAACCAACGGCACCGACTGCTTTCTTAACACCTTAACATCTCGATCTAAAATTTTTACCGGTTCCTCCTCGAAAGACAAGTCCAGCCTTATCTCCACTTCTTCTACCGGTACAATGTGAGACGGATCCGATCTATAACGCCTCAGCATAGAAACATGGAAGACACTATGAATCTGACTCAACTCCGGAGGTAATTCAAGCTGATAGGCCACTGGTCCTACACGCTTCAACACACGGTACGGTCCAATGAACCTAGGACTCAACTTGCCCTTCCTTCCAAATCTAAAAATTTTCTTCCAAGGTGAGACTTTCAGAAAGACCTGATCTCCCACCGCAAAATCAATATCCTTACGCTTCAGATCTACATACGACTTTTGTCTATCCGAATCTTCCTTTAACCGTGCTCGAATCACCTTTACCTTTTCTTCGTCTCAGATATCAATTCAGGACCCAACAACTGTCGTTCCCCCAATTCAGTCCAACAAGTAAGGGTACGACACCTACGACCGTATAACGCTTCATAGGGCACCATTTGAATACTGGATTGGTAACTGTTATTATACGTGAACTCTGCCAACAGTAGGAAATCCTCCCAACTACCTCTGAAGTCAATTACACAACCCCTTAACATGTCTTCCAAAATCTGAATTACTCTTTCTGACTGACCATCTGACTGAGGATGAAAAGTCGTACTGAAGTTTAACTTTGTTCCCAAAGCCTCATGCAAAAATTTTCAAAACCGTGATGTAAACCTAGGATCCCTATCCGATATGATAGACACTGGTACTCCATGCAACCTTACGATCTCAGATACATACAGCTTAGCCAACTTCTGCAGCGAGTAATCCGTACGAACTGGTAGAAAAAGAGCAGTCTTCGTCAATCGATCTACTACCACCCAAACTAAATCTTTCTTAGTAGGTGTTAAGGGTAACCCACTAACAAAGTCCATCGTTATCTGCTCCCATTTCCATAGAAGACTCTTTACCGATTGCAATTATCCTGATGGTAATTGATGTTCTGCCTTCACTTGTTGACAAGTCAAGCACTTACTCACGAAATCGGTAACCTCTCGCTTCAACCCTGGCCACCAATACTACTCTCGTAGGTCTCGATACATCTTATTTCCTCCAGGGTGCATAGCATAATCAATTCTCGGCAATGGATACCTATTCTTGATCGTCAATTTATTCAACTGCCTATAATCAATGCACATATGCATAGACCCATCTTTCTTCTTGACGAACAAAACTGGTGCTCCCCACGGAGACACACTCGGTCGGATAAAACCCCGATCCAACAATTCTTGAATTTGAGCTTTAAGCTCCGCTAACTCCTTCAGCGCCATTCTATAAGGAGCAATGGACACTGGAGCCGTTCCGGGCATAAGCTCAATGCCAAACTCTACTTCCCGATCTGGAGGTAGTCCGAAAGTTCTTCAGGAAAGACATCAGGAAAATTTTTCACCGTTCTCACACCCTCCACTGATAACTCCTTGGCATCCAAAGCACTAATGAAGGCTAGGAACGCTCCATACCCTTTTCGCACCAACTTTTCTGCCTTTAAAGCAGATACCACATTTGCCAAAAAGTTCCTTCGCTCGCCTATCATTACTACCTCCTTATCATCCAAAGTCCTGATTGACATCCGCTTTGCAGCACAATCCAATTACGCCCGGTGCTTTACCAACCAATCCATGCCCAAAATAAGATCGAATTCGCCGAAAGGCAGTTCCATCAAATCTGCCAGAAATATTTCTCTTTGAATTTCTAAAGGCACGTCTCTAAACAATTTATTCACGTTTACAGACTGTCCTAAAGGACTAATTACTGCCATCTCTCTATCGGTAATCTCAGATCTAATATTCAAGTTTCCAGATATGGCACTGGCAACATACGAGTGGGTAGACCCGATATCTATCAAAGCAGTGACAAGTACATCAAAGATGAAGAACGTACCAGTTATCACATCAGGTGCATCGCCATCCTCCCGACGCCTGACCGCATAGACCAACCCTGGCTGTCTTGCCTCCCTGTTACCTCTAAAGCCATTACCTCGACCCGGTGCACCTTGACCATTTCCAGCACCATTACCACCACGACCTGGCCCACGGCCTCTCGGTGGCTGTTGAGCGCATCTGGCTGGCTGTGCATCAGGGTTACGAGCTTCCTGTCGGAGTAGTCCGTCGAGGGCAATTCCTATACTGGTGATCCTTGGAACCACATTTAAAACAACCACCAATTCTCTTCCAGCATTCCCCGGGGTGTCGTTTCCCACAGTCAGCACAGTCTCAACTCTGATTGGTAGCCACAGGTGCTCTAGCTTGAGTTGGCTCATCATTTCGAGGTCTCTTTTAGAACCTTTTAGAAGAACCCGAGTACTTAAAGTCATTCTTGCCTCTGACTCTTTCCCAGTTCTAGCGTTCTGAGTTCTTAGCCTCTTTGGCTATCTTGGCTTTCTCCACAAGCGTGGCAAAAGTCCTTACTTGTTGTGGGGCTATCAGTACCCGCAACTCATCATTCAATCCATCCTCAAAACATACACAGCGCTCATGATCAGTTGGCACTATCGTGCGAGCATAACGGCTCAAGCGAAGAAATTCTACCTCGTAAGCTGCCACTGTCTTATTTCCTTGAACCAGATTCAGGAATTCCTTCCTCCGGGCATCCACATAACTTGTCCCGACATACTTCCCTTGGAAAGCAGCTTTAAAGAAATCCCAAGTAACAAGTACAGCCTCAGTGCCTTCTCGAACAGTAAGCCACCATTGATACGCCTCGTCCCTTAACAAGGACACCGCTCCTCTTAGTTTCTGCTCGACGGTGCACTCCAAATCATCCATGATTCGTTCCACTGCCTCGAGCCAATATTAGGCCATTTAAACTGGGCACGAAGCCTTCTTCTCTTCATCAAAATATCCCAACCCATGCAATCATGTATTTAAAATGCATAACCATTCATTTATATGATAAATTCAACATAAGGCCCATAAATAATTAAAATTATTACAAAACTGGCCCATTTCACAATTTGGCCCATTTATCACAATTTGGCCCATTTCACAATTTGGCCCATTAAGCAATATAACAAATCAGCCCATATAGCAACCTATCAAAACGACCCATTAAGCAATATAACAATCGGCCCATATAGCAATCTATCAAAACGACCCATTAAGCAATCTATTGAAATGACCCATTAAGCAATCTATCGAAACGGCCCATTAACACATGAGGCCCATATATCACTTTTTATCATATTAGCCCATTAAGGGCGATTTCGTAACTTTCACGATTTTAATACCGATTTCATGCACTTACACTAAAGTATTAATAAACCATATTTTTTTCTGATTTTACCAACTTTGCGATTATTAGTCTAATGCTTAATAACAGTATAACATCTAACCCATGAGATAAGTGTGAAATTACATACCTGATTACGGTGAGAACTATACTTTCCCGCTCGTCGATACCTAAATACGTGTCACGCTTGATTAGAACACTAATACTTAAATAAATCTATACTAAAGATAAGCGATCTAGATCTTTGCCCTCAGAATCTCGAACAACAACTATTTATCGGTTCTCCCCGGTTGACGGTTCACAACCCGATGGGAAATCCCGAACAGCTAATGGCTCCGAACTACGAACAACTTCGAATAATCGATTCTCCTCGGATGAGGGTCCACAACCCGGTGGAAAATCCCAGATTGCCGAAATAGCCCTTCGCTTGAATCTAGAGGGAATAGCGAAACCACCCCTCTTCTGAACACTATTCACCACCCTTTTCGACCCTATCTTGTTTGCCACGAAATCCTACGTTCATGGGATGAAAATCGAGCGATAACGTCCCTAAAATAAAATTGATTAATAACTCATCTTTGACGAAATAACAAGTAATATGGAAGTCCTTGATATAAACTCTTACCTTAACACTTTGAACCAAATCCTAGCAATTCACGATGATTACGAATACTCCGAGTTTCGGCCTTCACTTTATCACTATAAAGACGAAAAAATTGTCTAAGAGAAAGGGATAGAGGATGCTATTTTCGGTCAAAAGACCCTCCCAAACTAATATATATATTCGGCTAAAGAAAAGAAGAGAATAAAGATTTGAAAAGGGTTCTTACCGATTATTCAAAATGAGTGCAAAGAAAACAATAGATAAGAAAATATATGTGAAGAGGGAGGTTTGGCCAAGAAGAAAAATTTGATGAAGATGATGCTAGCAATATACGGCCATGGAGGAAAAGATTGAATGGATTTTGTAAGAAGAAAAAGATGAAATAGAGGTATAGGACAATTAGAGGTTTCGGTTTTGGTTCATTTCAAGAATGAAAGATGATCAAAAAGAAAGGTTTGAGGCTAGAGAGCATTCGACTATGGAGAAAGAAAAAAAGAAAAGAAATTGGCCTTCAAGTCTTGGTGTTTTCGGCACTAGGGGAAAATGACTTGAGAGAATAGGTAAATTTAGACCAAAATGGTCAAAATGGAATGACCAAAAGAAGAAAAATAAAGATGTTCACCAAGGCCTAAAGTGCATTCGGCTATGAGAGGAAAAGATGAAAAGAAAAGTGTTTTGGGAGAAACAAAAATGACCAAAATGAGAGTGACTACTAGCTACACAACCTTACCAATGCCATCAGCAAAAAATTCAGCCACCCCCTAGCCCCCAAAATCGTCCAAGTTCATGGACAAAGTTTGGCCATTCCAAACTTTCCAAAACACATTCCTTAAAATGTGCCTTATGTCCCCTACATACCTTATCGCATTGATTTCTTTCCCTATGTTCAATTCTTGCCTTAAACCATTAGCCAACTTGCCATAAAAAATAAAGTCCAAGCTACCATAAATACTAGCTTGACCGACACTATAAAGATAGGAAGCAAAAATAAAAATTCCACATGCATAACAAGGGATTCGATCCTCTTTCCGCAAGCAATACTTATGGCGCCAACTCCACTTTACTACTAGCTCATCTTAGTTGCTTTTGTCACTTAATTTCCTTAAATATCAAGGTCACTTATTCCACTTCAATAAAGTACTCCTTACTAAAATTTATTCTAATTCTGAACAAATCCCGAGCCTTCTCAAGGCTATATAATAAACACACAAATTAAATCATTCACTAGCTAAGCACCAAAGTTGTGCAACATAACGATACTCAATTTTTAGGATGTTACAGGTTTCATTCGGTTTTTGGTATGTTGTGTTCTTCTTTCTCTATCGTTGGGTCTAAGATGCATTTTTGTATTATGGCCATCGTTGGGCTTAGGGGCTGCAACAAAGCGAAGGGGAGAAAGAGTTCTCTATGGAGGCTGGTGGTAACCAATCTAAGGGGGTATCAGGAAAAGAGCCTAATGAAGGTGGATTCATTGCCCCTGCTCCCAAGTTCAAGCAGCGTAGTGTGTCAGCGGTTCAGGACTTTCCGTCGGGTTGTGGAAGGACGTCGACATATGGTTTAGATAAGCAAATCGTAGTTGATCTTGCTAGTGAGGGTAAGTGTTGGTAAATCGTGTAGTTAGGTGTGTGGATTAAAGATCTCCCATTTTTGTTGTTATAGAGTTAATTGTGTGTTATGTTGGTATAGGTGACGACGATCGTGGGTGTTTAGTACTCTATGTGATCAAGTGTGTAATCTCACACCCACTTCGATAATTGCTTGTGATGATCTGTGAAATGGCCAAAAGTCGAAAAGCCGGAGAATCAGGATCTGTAACCACGCAAGCGTGCGAACGCTCATAGTGGTAAATCGAGACACGAGTAAAGATGGTAAACCGTAGAGAGTGTCCCGAGCACTCTCGTGAAACAAAGGCTGTAACGGGCCTAATCGAGCTGAACGGGCTTAAAGGGCCCAATGGGCTTTTCGACCCACATGGGTGAAATTGTTGAAAACGGTCAAAGGGTAAGTGTCGTTCCGAAAGTTGGAAATCTGATACCGTAATTGTGCGTAATGGGCCACATGAGCGTGTAGGCCCATTTGGGCCTAAAATGGATTTTTGGCCCATTAGCTCCGTAGAGATCCCATAAGGATCCTGTGTCACAAGAGACAACATTAGGCTTTCGAAAAGCCGCGAATGGATAAAATTACCAAATAACCCTTAGTGGGTAAATAACCAAAATACCATCGGCGGGTAAATTACTGTTATACCCTCAAGGGTAGATTTAGCATGATAATGTGATTTTTGGTATATTTGCTATGTGGTACATCTTGCATACATTAAATTATTATGTCATGACATTCTGCATGGGATTGGGATAATGATGATGATCGGGGAAGTGTAACCTGGTGGCTCTACCACATATTCCGGTGGCTCCGCCACAATTTTTATAGTGGCTATGCTACATGTATTCTATTATTTTGGTGGCTTCGCCACAAATTCTGCGATGAGCAGCATGACTGTCATCGAGGTGTGTAGCGGATGGAGGGTTGATTGTAGAAATCCCCACAGGTGTGTTGGGCTGGTATGGGTGGTGTGTAGAGGACGGATTATTAGGTTGGGTTGGGTTGCACTGCATGCATTATTTGTTTCACCATGCTAATAGGGCTAAGGCCCAGTCTGTTTCTGTATGGGCCTCAAGCCAGTTTGCTTCTGTATGGGCTAAGGCCCAGTATGCTTCTGTGGGCTTAGGCCCAGTTGGTTACCGGTTACGGGATTACACATTGAGTTCTCGTAACTCACCCCTCTGCTTAATCTTGCAGGTGATCCCCAGCATTGAGGATTTGGAGCTGTGGAGTACTCCGAGGTGGCCATACATCGAAATTTTAGTAAATTCCCGTTTTACTTTATTTTGAGATTTATTTAAATTTGGGTTTAATATTTTGTAATAAGGCCATTGGACTTAAGGTTTCATTTAAACTTTCATTTCCGTTATTGCTTATTGTTATTATATGTTGTAATATGAGAGTTTTCCCAAAAAAAAACTTCAACAATTGTTTTCCAAAATCTCACATATTTCTGCAATTCACTGAATCAGATTTCTGATATAAACAAAGTTTTCGGAATTAATGACAATAACAATGCTTTTACTAGGAAACCAGAAAACAAAATCTAATTTTCACGAACGACAAAGCTCGAGGTTTCAAAAAGAATGCGAACTTTTTAACAAAAGCATAGTTTTAAAACAAACCCTTTTTATGTGACATGCTAGATCCGGTCATAACATCTAGGCCGAGTTTGGGGTGTTACAATTTAGAAGTATTGTTTGGCATAAAGCTTGAAATTAAGTTTGGGGGTGGTAAAACCAGTTAGTAGAAAGGATGTACATCGAAAAGATTCAAGGCAAAGTTAGGGTTGAGATTATTGAACCTAAAAATTCACTTCTCTTTATCCCTACCTTGAGCGTAGCCCCATTACAGCCCTATAAAAGACCTACTGATTTTGATAATTATGCTGGCTAGATTAGTGGAAAGAAATTGCTAAGTTCAACATATGATGACCTTGAAAAGCATGCACTCTATGACTTATGTTAGCATTTTTTTTTTTTTGCATTTAGTATAAAATTCTGAAATAATGTTTGCATATGAGTGACTTATGAAAAAAAAGAGTTTGTGAGCATGACTTTGTTGATGTGTGTTTATGTGCAACAGTTGATTCTACTTAATGATTCTACTTAAATTTGTTGTAAGATTGCCATATATAAAATTTTGCTTTCCATTGCTCAGGACGAGCAATGGATTAAGTTTGAAGGTGTGTAAACTCTAAATTATATAGATTTTTTCTAGTTATTTATGACAACAACTTACTTTAAAAAAATTTTAATCCTGAGTATTTGATAGTTAATTGATTGAATCTTGTTCATATTACGATAATGGGCATGATTTAATAAAGTATGCAATTTTATGCTTTGATATATTTCTTTTGTGCATAATTTAATTAATTCATGCTACATATTAATTTCCTCTATTTAAATGTTGTAGTGGGGCCATGGAGTAGATAACTTCTGAAGCTTATTTTAATTTTGCTTGGGCAAGAGACTTATTCTACCTAGTTGGACGACAAAGGCATGCAATTTGGGTCATGCAGAGGTCACTTTGATCCAATTAAAGATGATTAAATTGAAAGGCAAGTCTGACAAATAAATAAGCCACAAAACTGTCCAAACTAAGGGGGAAGAAGCCCAATTCGGCAAGGGCATTTCAGCAGCCCAAAGTTAGCATTTGGAGGAATTTTTTAGAGGTCTTTATACTTGCAAAATAATTAAAAGTTAGCTCTTAACAATCACCCATGAAATCGTCCACCACCTTGCTTGATTCAAGCATGATTTCATGCATGAATCAAGCAACCAACAACATCCCCTCTCCATAATTCATGGCTAGCCAAGCAAGGGATCACTCAAGCTATTTTTAGCAAACACTCAAGTCACCCCTCTACTACAGATACCAACCTTCACTTCTCCTTCCATCGTCCCTCATTCTTCACTTCACACCCTCTTCTTTCATTTCATTTTCCTCTCCCTTTCACACATAGTCATCCTGATTTTCCCTTTCCCTTAGCTAGCAATTCCTTGAGAAAATACTCTTTTGGCGGGCCACCTTGAGAAACACTTTGCGAAGGAGCAAACGCGAGGATTGGATGATCCAAATAAGGACTAATGTGTAAATATTTCAAATTTGACATGATACTTCTATAATTATGGTTATTAGAGGGTCGTTGAAGGCTGAAATCAAAATTGGATTGTGAATTGAAGCTCAAATTTGAAAGATATTGCCATTTTGATTTTAGGGACTAAATCGAATAAATTTTATAACTTTAGGGAGCATTCAATATATGAAATTGAGCTAATACATGCTCATAATAGGATGATATAAAATGTGTGGAATTGGTAAATTGAATGGAATAATTGTATAGATCAAAAATTGGACTAAATAAGAAATAATTGGGGAAAAGACAAAATTATTGAATAGTCCTTAAAGTTTCAATTTATCTATTGATTTAACTAGATAAGTTTATAGGGTATGGCTATATGTATTTTCAATATATTCTCGAATTTTGGATTTGTTTTTGTTTGGTTGTAATTTGAAATCTTTATAATTTGGTACAAAAAGGTGTGATAGGGACTAAAATGTAAAGAGATGATAAATTGATTGATAAATTGAATATGATGAATTAAAATTTGAGATATTTAATTCAATTATGATTGATCAAATAGTATTGGTATGAATTTGATTGATTATCGAGATATAAGATTAAATAGAATACTTCGCAAAATATGTAGGACCTTGTAATTGAATGTGATTTTTATAGAATTTGATGTGATACCATTACTGAATTATTATTTGTAGCTAGAAACGGTGCACGATCGTCAAAATGGAATGGAAAGGTGAAAGCCAACAACGAGTGACACGAGCTTTCAGTTTTTATTTCTATAACTCAACTCATTTTAATTGTTGCATATTTTTGTTATGATATTTGGTAAGGTATGGAGGTAAGAATTGAGAAATTAATTTTATTGATTTGGTGTGGATGTCTTAATATTGAGGTAAAGGACTAAATCAAATAAAATTGGGAATAGTATAATTTGATGAAAGTATGAAATTAACTTGAAATTGGGTTGAATTATGTTATATTACTTGATGACTTAATGTATTGATGATGAATGGAAAATGATGGGATGTGAATTGTGATAGTATGTAATAGAACATGTGTCTTGTGGAGTCCATTGTATTTGGTTATGTTTAGTTAGTTTGATTTAGAAGCTAATAATGCTTATAGTTATCTTTTACAAAGTTAGTATGATTTGGTTATATGTTTTAATGTTGATAGATGGTATGCTAGAATTATATAAGTTAGAATGGAAATGTGGCATGTACCTAGGAAATGTTTGATGTTTTGGTTATGGTTGGGAATGTTGATTTGAAAGATGGTATACGTATAAAGTAATTATCTACAAGCTAATATGTAAATGTGGTATGAATGGCTAAAGCCTAATTGAAAATGGTAAGTTTTGATATAGGTAAGTTGATGAGATGTGATAGAATGTTAAGTAAAGTTGTATGAATTTGTGGTAAAGTGGTTATGTTTTGATCATGGTACAGATGATGGTTGATTGTATGAATAATGTGTATATATATTTGTAACTTAATGGTTGGATATGATAGGTCCTATTGATTTGTAATTAGGAATGGTATGTGTATTAAGCATTGGTATATTGGTAGTCTTTCTATCATTTAAAGCTCAATTTTGTGGCGTGTAAATAAGTTTCAATATGGTTAAGTATGGATTTTGTAAGTTGATGAATTGGTCCATATATATAATGCTTGTTTTGAATGTGTGGATAATATGTATATAATGCTTGATATGTATACGTGTAAAATTGAGAGTTTTCATGTGTTTGAACTATGAATGTAGTTGGTTTTTAGATGCCTTAGTAAAGTGCTCAAAATGTGAAAAATGGTATTGTGGTTTACAAATGGTTGAAACTTTCAAATGGTCACTTTTGATAGTGGAAAAAGTTGGATTAGTGTTATATACCTGGTATAAAATTATATCAATTGACTTGAATAATTGATAATGCTTACATAACCTTGTTGTGGAATGGTGTCATTAAGGCATATTGGTTAGTTGATTAGGGGTTGATATATGATATGTTTTTGTAACGTCCCAGAAATTAGGGGCTGTAATTTTGCTTAAAATTCATGTTGTGCTTGTACGGCTAGCTATTTGAGTGTATTTGGGGGTTCTAAGGAGACCCGGGTTCAAGTTTGAGCTTTGAAAAAATTTTAGTTTTTGGCCCTTAAGAGGAGAGGGCTGGTTGTAGTAGGAGTTAAGTTTATTTGCGTGTGCTTTGTGACACAAAGGAGCTTGGGTCTTGGTGGTGTGGCGTCAAGAGGATAACAAGGAGGTGTGGGGTTCGAATCCCATGAGTAGCAAACGGGTGACTTTTATTTGTGGCTTGGGAGTGGAAGAGGTAGAGTTGGGATCAAACTCTACAAGGGAGGTTGAGGACTTGGTCAAATGTTTCAAATGGAAGGAGGAGAGCAAGTTTAGGAGATTTCGGTGGAGAAAATCAGGGAAGTGATATGAGTGGGAGTGTTGGTCGAATGTGGGAGTGTAGTTAGGTGAGAAATTCGGCTAGAGGGGTGTCATTGGGAGCATTTCGGCAACCTTGGGTGTTAGTAGGAATCTGGAATTCCTCTTTGTTTTCAAGTTTTCTTTTGGTCATTTCGGTTTTGAAGCATTTGGTGTTTTTCTCTTTCGTGCATTTGTCCTACCTCTCATGCATTTCTTTTCCTCTTTGCTAATAGCTCTTCACACTTAAGTTGCTCGATTTTTGCATTTGTCCTTACTTCCTTCCCTTTTCTCTTCATACTTTGTTGTTCTTTTCTTTTCTCAAAGCTGAATATACATCTTCCCCTTTCGGTTCTTCTTTGGCCGAACACCAAACCTTTCTTTTTCTCTCTTTCTTCTCTCAGCCCTACGAAACAACCTTGACTCTCTTGTGTAGGCCGAATCTTTGAGGGCACGGATATTCTCTTCCCTTAGTCTAACGGTTTCAGAATCTATTCCACTTGTTGGTAAGTTGTGGCTATAGCCGAATATAGGTTGGTTGTTTTCTATCTTTTTCAATTTGGGGTTCTATGGGGCCGAAAGGCTGTTTCTCTAGTTACCATGGGGTAGCGTTCTAACATGCTTTCTCCGTTTGTCACTAGGGACTCGTTTTCCCTAACCAAAGGGTGTAGGCCGATTACTCAGCCATTGCAAGGGGACTTTCATTTTCTGGTAAGTGAAGTAAGTTGGTTTAAACGATTATTACTCGAACTTAGCAAGACTTTATGACTAACTAATGGATGGTCGTTGTCCTAGGTGCCTTGGAAGCTTTTCAAACCACAACTCGTAACAAGGTGTGTAATCTCACACTCTTGTTTGTTCTGTTAATGCTATGACTTGTGAATCGGCTAAAAGCTGAAATACCGAAAAGTCGAAATATTGGCATTTGAGATCACTCGAGCATGCGAGCACTCGTAGTGATAAACTGAGCCACGAACGTGGCGATAGACCCTTGGGAGTGCCACGAACTTTCTCTTGGGCTTAGGCCGTAATGGGCCCTGTTGGGTCGAAAATTGGGCTTTGGCCCGTATGTACCGTTTCAATCGAAAAGGGTAATTGTGTTGCTCGAGGCAACAGCAGGCCTTCGAAAAGGCCGTTATAGGGGTAAAATTTACCGAAATACCCTCGATAGGTATAATTACTGAAATACCCTCGATGGGTATAATTATCGAAATACCCTCGATGGGTATAATTACCGAAATACCCTCGATGGGTATAATTACCGAAATACCCTTAATGGGTAAAATTACCGAAGTACCCTCTATGGGTAAAGTTATCGAAATACCCCCGATGGGTAAAATTGCCGAAATACCCCCGAGGGGTGAAATTACCGTTTTACCCCTAAAATGAAAAAATGATCGTCATACCCTTAGTGGTAGTTTAAATGATGTTTATGTGATTTTTATATAAATGTATATGATCGTGATACACTGCATACATAACATATTGCATTGGATTGGGTTTTTCTGATTTGGAGGAAGTACCATTATAGTGGCATCGCTACGTATTCTAATTTTAGTGGCTTAGCCACGTATACCGTTGTTAGCAGCTAGGCTGCACCATTGGAGAGTTTGGCTAGGTGGGTCGACATGGTCCCCACATGGAGAGATTGGTTGGTACGGGTGGCGAGTTTAGTGGTCAAGGGTAGGGTTACATGTAGGCTTGCATTTGATATAATTTAGGGCTTAAGCCTAGATTGTTACCGAGTAAGGATTAGGCCCAGATCAATACTGTATGGGCTCAGGCCCAGACTGCGACCGTAATAGGGGATTACACACTGAGTTCTTGTAACTCACCCTTCCTTTTAACTGTGCAGGTAATCCCCAACCTTAGAGGATTTGGAGCTGCGGGGGACTCGAAGGTGGCCACACGTCGGATATGCTTTACAGTTAAACTTGGCAATTTTAGTTTAATTTAATTTATTTTGAATTATTGGGTTAATAATTTTTGTAACAAGGCCGTTGGGTTTTTCTTCTTTTTTTTTAACTTTTATCCGGTATTTCTTTAAATTACAAACTACTGATCTATTAAACACAAGTTTTTAAAACTATAACCACTATTTTCAAAATATCACGTAATCACAAATGGTTGAGCAAATTTTGAAACAAACAAGGTTTTAAAAATACTAATATTTTTGCAAGGAAATGACTTTGAGCAAATTTTGTTTTGTTAATAAGCAACGTAAATCAGGATTTTCAAAGGGTAGAAAGTTTTGTTTCGTAGAAGGGTTTTCCAATGAACATATAGTTTTCATACTCCACTTGATGTGGCACGTTAGATCCGGTCATAACGTCTAGGCCGGGTTTGGGGTGTTACAGTTTTGGTATGTTTGGAAAAGTCTAAAAGTTTATAAATGTATATGTTTGGCTTATTTGGAAATTTGGTTTTGGTAACTTACACCAAATGAGACATTTTTGCACTACACGAGCTGACACACGGCTATGCCTATCATATGGACAGGTGACACGACCATTTGCTCGTTGGTAGTTAGAAAGGATTTCTATCACACGGTCTTAGTTTGTTACACAGACTAGCCACACTGTCGTGTGACTTTTGAGGAAATATTTCATTTTGGTCCACACGGCTTCAAAGGGTTACATGATTATCTTTAACTTTTTAAAAATGTTACTATTTAGTCCTTGTTCATGCACGGGTTTACAAAAGAGCTTTTGTAAGCTCAATTAAGACTCAAATATAATTATATATCATAACACTTGAGTGCTTATGACACGAATGATTATTTGAATGATTTATTTATGATATAATTGATCTGTAAAGTTTGGAAATGTTTAGCCCTAGTTAAATTCTGGGTGATACTGGAGTATACATAAGCTCGTATAAGGCTTGAGAAATGTTGTATTTGGTGATTATTAATTGATTTGAAGATTAATTGTGTATTTATGAAGTATTCCATGTTTATTTGAAATAATCGATGTAAATTTAAATGTTTATTAATATAAGTATAGCGATATGTCTATATAAATTGTATTGAAGTGGGATGAATTGTTGTTAGACTTGTGTACTTAACATGTTGTATTGAATATGTAAAGCTTAGTAAATCCAAGTACTAAGTATGTGGTAGATATTTATACATATAGATATAAATGTTTTACTTAAGATAGAACTATTAATACTAATATTACATACTTGAATTATAAAAATACCACTGAGTGTTTTACTCAGCGTATTGTTTGTTCTCCCCGTGCACAGGTTAGATTTAATTCGAGATTTCCTTAAATTTGACGTTATCATCCTATCTGCAATCCTGTCTCAACAATATTTGTTTGTTTGTTTTCAACCTTATTTATATTTGGCATGTACCTAATAGGTTAGGTTTTGTGATAGTTGAATGACGTTTTAATAAAATGTTGTATTGTATATTCTTGTAGTAATGTATACATATATGGTTGATGTGCATGTAACACCCCTAACCCTTATCTGTAGCCGAAATAGGGTTACGAGCATTACCGGACTTTACGAATTAAATACAAACATTTCATAACCATTAACATACATATCAAGAATCATTCATATATCACTCATATTATCCCTTATTAGGGCCCTCGAGGCCCAAAATATGCAATAGAAATAAATTGGGAACAAACCAGAAACTCAAAGAATTTTTTCCTAAATCTCAAAATTTTTCTTAGGAGCAGGGGACACACGCCCGTGTGGCTTGCCGTGTGAGCCACACGGCCAGGAGACACGCCTGTGTCTTAGGCCATGTGGGCATTCGATGTGATGTATACGGTTGTGTCCCAGCCCGTGTTCAAATTAGGGTAGCTACTGACTTGGGTCAGTGCAGGGGTCACATGGCCCAGTCACACGCCCGCGTGCTAGGCCGTGTGCAAAAACCTGGGCATTCTATTTTGAAATTTCAAGGAGCAGAGGACACACGGCCAGATCACACGCCCATGTACCAGGCCGTGTGTCAGAAACGGTCAAGACACATATCCGTGTGGGTAAAAATAAAGACATTTTCTAGCTTTATTTCTCACCGAAACTTTACCAATGACCTACACCAAAAATTTTATTCGTATACCAACCTATTCAAGCATCATAACCAATTTAATTCTATTCATCTAACATGATATATTATTAAATGCATTCATGCTTTTATTCTTATCTTTTATAAGGATACTTGTTTAACCTTTCTCAACCAATCAATAATAAATACTTATGTTATCACCATAAAATAATCTATATATAAGCATATACCAAAACAAAATCATCACTAGCCATTCTAATGGCTAGATTACAATAATCATTTACATGCCAATATGGCCAATTTAACCTATACATGTCATTATAACCATAATTGACTTACCATATATACCAAAATGAACTGATGGATAGTGTGAGTGATCTCCGCCAAGCTTCCAATCCATGTAATGCTTAGTAAGTCCGTATAACATGGTACTTAACTTACCATTTATTCTATTTCAAGATAACATTTAAGGCACATTCAATCAATTTGATCTCAAGCCCTACACATATTCTCATTGCCGTTGTTATTATTATATTCCATAATAACATCAAGACACATATATGGGCTCAACAAAAATTAGATTTCCAAATTTATATAAACTTTCCATATCACATATTCATAGAACATGTATAAATCATATCGTTATATTACAAGTATATTTTCATAATAATTCATCTCTAGTTCAGATTATTTCATGCCAGAACTTTACTCATATTACTCAAAATATCAATGTCACACGAGTAGTAGTACACTTAAGGTGTACAAATCTATAATCAAGGATGAACATATTCATCAAATAAATTTCATGCACAAATATCATCATCTTATATTTTCATATATCATGTATCATCATTTTCATGTATTTCAGGTAGATATGTGTAATAATTCATTTCCTATTTATATCTTCTCATATCATGTCAAGTATTATATCCGTTGAACCATTGAAATTTCGATGGATATTTAGATAGTACACTCAATGTGTACAATTCAATAACCCGTCAATTCATATTCAGGAGTACCCATTAGGGCACTTAATCAGAAAGCACACTCTTGAGCCACATATAATATAACAGGATTACCAGTCCAGGCTAAATCCTGTCTCCAACATATGCTCATAAGAGCTTAATCAGGATTACCAGTCTAGGCTAAATCCTTTCTGTAACATATGCTCTAAAGAGCTTAATCTGAATTACCCATCCGGGCTAAATCCAATCTATAACATATGCTCGAGAGAGCTTATATCAGGATTACCCGTCCGGGCTAAATCCTTTCTGTAATAAAGTCAATAGGATTACTCGTTCGAGCTAAATCCCGTCAGCAACAAATGCAAGACCTCATTCAATTGGGAAAATCAAGTATATCCATCGAATTCCAATATTCAAACGGGATTTAACATTTTTTTCAGAATTATCAAGCATGTCATTATTTCATACATCTATAGCATCCATATAATTCAAATAAACACATGCCACATTCATTTCAAGCATAAAAGTAACATTTTTATCTTTTATCATTTATCGGGCATTATCATTTATCATTTATCATTTATCGGGCTTCATCATTTATCATTTATCGAGCTTTGTCGGATATGTTTTCAATACATATATGATATTTATATAATTCACATACACAACATTTAATTCAAGCATATAAATATACACAATTTAGTTACACGAACTTACCTCGACAAATGTTCGTGTACGTAAAATCTAATAATCTGACATTTTCCTCTTTTCCTCATTCTAGCTTCGAATTTGGTCTATCCAGATCTATACGAGTAAATTTAACATCAATTTAATGGAATTTAAACTCAATTCAGTTCAATTCACATCTTAGGCAAAATTACCATTTTGCCCCTAAACTTTTAATTAATGACGATTTCGTCCCTAGGCTCGGAAAATGAAATTCATGCAATTTATTCCTTATTCCAAGCCTAACCAAAATTTCAATATAAAATTTACAACATATGTATTTTATATACTTCAGAATTTTTCTTCAAATTTCACAACTTTACAATTTAGTCCTTAAATCATGTTTTCATCAAAACTCACTTTGTAAAAGTTGTTTATCTATCAACAACCATTCATTTTCTACCATAAATTTCAAATTTTCAACATAATCCATGACATAACTTTTGTATTTTGATAACTTTTCAAATTAATTCCCCAAATAGATAGATTAAACTATCCCGGTTTCAAAAATATAAAAACTACTAAAAACGGGGCTTGAATACTTACCTAATTTGGCCAAGAAAGCTTGCTTTCTTTTTCCTAGGGTTTCTATGGAATATTTGGGGAAAACGATTGTAACACCCCGAATTGTAGGGCTAAAAGTTTTGGGGTTTTGTGATTAGGGTCAGTAAAGAGGCTGGCTATTCTGTTTAGAGGCGCATTTAACTGGTAGAATGGGCCTGGTGGTTTGGTGGTTTGGTTGTGTGTAGAGAATCCCAAGGTTCTAGGTTCGAATCTTTGGATGCGCATTTTGGGAGAGTCTTTTTATTTTGTTTTATTTTTTTAGTTAATAATAATTATTTAGTGTTATTTATTTAGTTATTTATTTCTTTTATTTCTTTTTCTCTTGTTTTTTTCATGTTCTCTTCTTGTTCTCTCTTTTGGTTTTGCGTTTTTTTCAGAAACGGTGGTGTTGTGGTTTCGAAGGGCTTAGATTCTCTGGTCATCAAATCGGCATTGTGACATCTTAGATCACAAGAGAGGTGTGGGTTTCGAACTTCTTATACTTTATTTACAAATGCTAATTCAACTTTACGAAAAGTCGACTATGGATGTGATATCGATATCTTATGCCTGAAATGTGTATAATTTTGGCCTAACGAGGATCGAAAAGTGCTTTGTGGCTGAAAGCACATTTTTTGGGGCTATTTTAGGGTGGTTTCGTGACCACCCAGGAGTCCACACGGGCGTGGGGTGACTCACACGGCCGTGTGCTTTTGGGAATTAGAGTTTTCGGGCCAATTCTGGTGCCACACGACCGTGTGGCCGATTAAGGGATTTTATTGTTTCTCACACAGTCGTGTCCCTCGGGCACACGGGTGTGAGTTTTGGGATTAGGGTTTGAGTGATTTGGTGCCACACGACCATGTGGCTAATTTGGGAATTAGGGATTCCACACAGGCGTATGTGTTACGGACACACGGTCATGTCTGGTGGGCACACGGTCGTGTGAGACCCTCACACGGCCGTGTGAGCCCTGAACTCAAATTTAGTGCAAATGAATAGAGAGTTGCACGGCCTATCCCCACGGCCATGTCTCTGATCCACATGGGCGTGTACCTTTCTTCACACGAGCGTGTGTTTCTTTCACATGGTCGTGTGCCCCTCCTCACACGGGCTTTTGATCTTCAACACGGCCTAGGCATTACCACACGGCCAAAGCACACGAGCGTGTGGTCTTAAGTCACTTGTATTGGTTCTGTATGCATTTCTGATCTG
Organism: Gossypium australe; assembly: GCA_005393395.2. NCBI lineage: Eukaryota > Viridiplantae > Streptophyta > Magnoliopsida > Malvales > Malvaceae > Gossypium > Gossypium australe. The sequence goes on along the minus strand of CM016626.1, from coordinate 73,069,965 downwards.
AATATGTGCTTGTGTGTGTTCCGACCCTTAGCTAAGTTTAATGAGGGTGTTCAAGATTTGATGTCTGTGATGGTTGTGTGTAATGTATGATTTTGAATCTGGTCTGAAGAATGTGCTACGTGACTGTTCTGACTGACTATCTGTTGATATGTGTCTGTTCTATTGGCTTGGATGCATTCATGCATTTCAATAAAATATTTCGGGTTGGGTTGTGAAGAGAAGGAAGACTGTATCTGTTCTGAATTGGCAGTTTAACTGCAAACTTATACGTACAGCGATTTATTGCATTGTACCGTATCTGGCAGTTTAAGTGCAACATGACTGCACAACGGATTACCACATTGCACTGTTCTCTACGTGCGTCAGCCTTGCTACGTACCATTATCTGATTTGGCCTATATTGTAATGCTCCAAAATTTTTATAATTGTTTCCATGTATTTATGACACACAATGTCTATCTGCTTCAGTGGTTATGTGTTCTGGGTGTGTGTGTGAGGTCCCAAGTTTAAGTCATGACTTGGGCAAATTTTGGTATTTTTGGATGATTAAGCCCTATCTCTGGTCAGTAGGCTTTTCGTTAAAAGTTTGCAAGTAATTAACAGAATGGGCCTGCTGGTCTGGTGGTTAAGTGGAGTGTTAATTTGTTAAGGTCTTGTGTTTGAATCCCTGCGTGGGTAAAGGGGATAAATTTTTGCTATCGATTTCGGCAGGAGTTTGAGTTAATGTAGATTTTAAGTAGTTGGGTGTAGTGGGGAGTTAGGTGTAGAGATTTTAGGAGCGAATTAGGGAATGTTGAGGATCATCCAAAAATCTAATTTTACTTCTTTTTGTATTTCAAAATCCCCAAAAACTTTCCCCATTTCTTCTAACTTCAATTTCACTAGTCCCCTGCTGAAACTCTCCCCCATCTCTTCCCTTTTTCGTTTCCTTTTGCATTAACTCGTTTGGTTTTGTACGACGGCGACGTGTTCGGTAAGTTTTTGTTTATGTTTTATCCTGAATGTGTTCGTGGATAAGTGAATAAGGGAAGTGTTCATTTGATTGTTAGGAGTCAATCAAGGGCTGGAGATTAGCCATTAACGGTGTGAGGTTGTAAAGTCCTTGTTGTTCGTTCGGAGGTAAGGTTTTTGGTTGTTGAAGGATGTTTATCGTGTTACAATTTTGGTTAATTTTTGCTAAGATTGCTCAACATGGGTTTTGGATTATCGAATATAGGTTCTGGAGTGCTCAGGAATCGTTTTAGCATCAATCGAAACCAAGTGTATACCCAAAAACATAGAAATCGAGAATCGATGAAAGCCAAAAAATGATACTGTCGACACCACACAGCCGTGTGGTAGGCTGTGTGCAGGGCTATGAGCCATAACACGACCGTGTGATCGACGAGGCCACTCCGTGCGCGAAGGACACAGCCATGTGATAGCTGGGTGAGGCCGTGTGCGAGACACGGGCTCGACCATTTGGGTCATGTGGGCCACACGGGCTTGTGGGATTTTGGGCCAGGCCGTGTGATCCACACGGCCAAGGCTAATTTGGGCCCTGAGGTCCACACATGCAGGCCACATAGGCATGTGAGCCCATTTTTTGAAATGATTTGTAAGGTTGCACGGGTCACCCAAGTCAACTGTGGACCTATTGTAGTGTTGGTAAGCGTTTCTTAGACCCCTATTTATGTGATCTTTTTATATGGTGTCTGACTGAGCATGATATCTGTACTGAACTGAGTGTTGGATCGGTTATTTGCATGTTGCATGTCATATTTGGTATGTTGCATTGCATCGGGGAGGGTTGATGATATTTCAGAGGAAGTGTCTAAAAGGCTTTAAGCCTATTATCTGGCAGCTCAGCTGCATTATTCTATTTATGTGCCACATTTCAGTATAGTATGGTGTGTAGGGATGGGTGGGTTGATTATATCCCTACGTGGTGTGTAGGGTTGGACGGAGATGGTGTGTAGAGGCTGGTGGGTAGGATTCTGATATTCTGATATGCATTCAGTATCTGATTGGGCTGAGGCCCTAACAAATTTCTGACTCTGTATCTAATTGGGCTAAGGCCCTATCATATATATCTGATTCTGTATCCAGGTGGGCTAAGGCCCAAACTATTTCTATAATGGGCTCCGACCCAGTCTTTAATTTCTGACTTCTTGTGATTACTCGGTACGTTTGATATCTGTGGGGATTACACACTGAGTTGCGAAAACTCACCCTTTTCTGTTTAATCTGTACAGGTAATCCACAGCATTAGACAGATCAGTGCAGAGGAGGACTCAACGGTGACCACTGCTTCTGGTTCTCGATAGATTCTCTGTTTTTATACTTATTTATAGTTTTGATTATATCTAGGAAAAGTTTATGTAATTATGGCCATTACGAATTTTTGTTTAAATTTAGTATTTGAAATGTTTTTGGTTTTTATTGCTAGAAGTAGGAAAGCGAGGGTTTTCAAAAGAAACAAATGTTTTACCAAAACACCACGATTTACGCAAACTATTTTAAATGCTTCCTCAAAGTATAAATGTTTTGGAAAATGGACAGCATTTTGGAAACAAATGACACTATTTAGAATTAACATAAAATAATGGAACACTTTTAAAAAGGAGAAATGGTTTAAGCGTGGCTACAGTTTCAAAAGCACTATCATGTAACATCCCCAGATTCGGCCATAATGTCCAGGCCAGGTTTGGGGTGTTTCATATACCACAGTCTACCGCAATGCATAGTACAGCACATACGCTAGCCCTGCTGCGTATTATTATCTGAGTGGTTGGGTCCACATATACGGAGTATAGGGTTGGATGGGCCTTTCGAGGTCCTGATTGGTGTGATTGGTTGGATGAGCTTTAACAGCTCTTATGAGGTGTGATCGGGGGATGGAAAGGTGTGTTGGCTGGATGGGTGGCTTATATTTATCTGACTGCATTTCATCTGTATCTATCTGTGTGTTCTGACTGCAAGACTAGTCGTTTGTAATCTGTTTGTCTGATCAACATTTGAGCTGAGTATTTGAGTGAATTTGATGTGCTCTGGTTGTTAAATTCTGTTGGGACATTAGTCCCAAGTGTGCTACTATTTTGAATTATGTATCTCAATTTGAGACTTGTTCTAGACTCACACTGAGCTCGAGTAGCTCAACCCCTCTTAGTGTTTCTTTTCAGGTACCCTTTCTGAATTCTGACGCTAGACTCAGTATGCGGAGGTCTCAGCTAGTCTCGATGGAAAATAGATTACCGGCTTGGGTTTTTGGTTACTACTTTGTTAATCAGTTTTCAAATGTAAGGATTCATAAAAATTGTGGTAAAATTTCGTTTTAATTTTTATGCGATTTTATTTCAGTTAAATAAGTATTAAACTTAACTGTAATTATACTGTCTAAATTTTAAATGGTTAAGTGTTTCAATTTGACGTGATAACTTGCTTTGTAAAAATTTACCTATGATCACTTCGGTGATCAATGTGACATCCGGGATTCGGTCTAAACTTCTAAGTCAGGTTTTGGGTGTTACAGTTAGTGGTATTAGAGTCAGATTCACAAAAACTCGGTCTGTGCTTTTACGTGTCTGTATACGCACGTGGGTGTTTTAAAAAAAAATTTGAAAAACTTTACCACGGTAAATTAACATTATTTGTATTTTGGGAAAATGTTTTATGAAAATGAACTATCTGAGACTCCGATACTGGTCCAAGTATGAATCTAAAACTATAAGATTAGAAATACAGATTTCTGTGTTTAACCTGTGTTCTTTTTTTGGAAGTGTAGATATTTTAAGTTAGCCTCAGGGCAGATATGGGTTCTGAAAGTGAGCAAGATCGCGAGAAGTTGTCCGCTTCTCCGGGACGTGTGTCTGTTCAAGAGCCGGAGGTCAGTGTGATTCCACCAACTTCGGGTAGCAATAACCCGAAGCTCAAAACTGAGGCACTAGCTCGGGTAGTGAGGAGGTATTAGAGAAGGTATTCGAGGCTAGGATAAGGGAGTCTAGTGAAATCCATCAAGCTAGGTGTGTGGATTGTGGAAAGAAAAGAGATCGCAGTCCTCCGAGGTTAGAGCCTCATTTTGCGAAATGCATTCGAACGTAGTTGGGTGTTAGTAGCATTTGTGTGAATGGTTCCTGTAATGGGCGAGCATATCGATTTAAGGGCACTGTAAGAAGCGCCATCTGGGCGACTGTTGGAAGAAGTTGGGAGCATGTCTTAGATGCGGGTCAGGGAGTGTCCTCGACGATTTTGAGACAGGTATGATTGTGAATGTTTGGACGTTTAGATTAAAGTATTAAAGTTGTGTGTGATAGGACAAGTGTGTATTTGCTTCAATAGTTAATTGTTCTGAGTGTGTGTATAAGGTCTTAAGCTTGATTTGGTTCCACTCGGGCTAGAGTGCGCAGTGGGAGCATGGTGGTGTAGCTTGTGTTATGCCACGATTCTGTTAGTTGGAAATTTCGGGGACAAAATTTCTTTAAGGAGGGGAGAGTTGTAACATCCCGAATTTTGGGGGTAGAAGTATTGGGGTTTTGCGGTTATGGTCAGTTAAGAGGCTGTGCTATTGTGTTTAGTGGCGCATTTAAATGGCAGAATGGGCCTGCTGGTCTGATGGTTTGGTTGTGTGTAAAAAATCCAAAGGTTCTGGGTTCGAATCTTTGGAGGTGCATTTTGGGAGACTCTTTTTATTTTGTTTTGTTTTTTTAGTTAATAATAATTATTTAGTGTTATTTATTTAATTATTTAATTATTTCTTTTATTTCTTTTTTTTTTGTTTTTTTCACGTTCTCTTCTTGTTCTCTCTTTTGGTTTTTTGTTTTCTTTTTCAGAAACGGTAGTATTGTGGTTACGAAGGGCTTAGATTCTCTGGTCATCAAATCGGCATTAGGATGTCTTAGATCACGAGATAGGGGTGGGTTTCGAACTTCTTCTACTTTATTTACAAATTCTAATTCGACTTTGCAAAAAGTCGACTATAAATGTGATATCTATATCTTATGCCTGAAATGTGTATACTTTTGGTCTAACGAGGATCGAAAACTGCTTTGTGGTTGAAAACATGTTTTTCGGGGCTATTTTAGGGTGGTTTCGTGACCACTCAGGCGTCCACATGGGCATGTGGCGACTCGCACGGCAGTGTGCTTTTGGGAATTAGGGTTTTCGGGCCAATTTTGGTGCCATACGGCCTAGCCACACAGCCTAGCCACACAGCCGTGTGGCCGATTAGGGGATTTTATCAGTTCTCACACGGTCGTGTCCCTCGGGTACACAGGCGTGTGAGTTTAGGGATTAGGGTTTGAGTGATTTGGTGTCACACGGCCTGGCCACATGGGCATGTGGCTAATTTGGGAATTAGGGATTCCACACGGGCGTGTGTTACGGACACATGGCCGTGTCTGGTGGGCACACGGCCGTGTAAGCCCTGAACTCAAATTTAGTGCAAATGAATAGAGAGTTACACGGCCTGTCCCTATAGCCATGTCCCTGATCCACACGGTCGTGTACCTTTCTTCACACGAGGGTGTGTTTCTGTCACATGGCCGTGTGCCCCTTCTCACACAGGCTTTTGATCTTTCACACTGCCTAGGCATTACCACACGACCAGAGCACACAGGCGTGTGGTCTTAAGTCACTTGTATTGGTTTTGTATGCATTTCTGATCTGAATATGTGCTTGTGTGTGTTCCGACCCTTAGCTAAGTTTAGTGAGGGTGTTCAAGACTCGATGTCTGTGATGGTTGTGTGTAATGTATGATTTTGAATATGGTCTGAAGAATGTGCTATATGACTATATAGACTGACTGTCTCTTGATGTGTATCTGTTCTGTTAGCTTGGATGCATTCATACATTTGCATAAAATATTTTGGGTTGGGTTGTAAGAGAAGGAAGACTGTATCTGTTCTGAACTGGCAGTTTAACTGTAAACTTATACGTACAGTGATTTATCGCACTATACCGTACGTACATCAGCTTCATTGTGCACTATTATTTGATCTGGCAGTTTAACTGCAACATGACTGCACAGCGGATTACCGCATTGCACTGTACTTTACGTACGTCAACTTTGCTGCGCACCATTATCTGATTTGGCCTGTACCGCAATCTACCTCATTGCACAGTACAGCACATACGCTAGCCCTGCTGTGTATTATTATCTGAGTGGTACGGAGTGTAGAGTTGGATAGGCCTTCCGAGGTCGTAATTGGTGTGATTGGTTGGATGAGCTTTAACAGCTCTTATGATGTGTGATCTGGGGACGGAGAGGTGTGTTGGCTGGATGGGTGGGTTATATTTATCTGACTGCATTTCATTTGCATCTATCTGTGTGTTCTAACTACAAAACTGGCCGTCTGTAATCTATTTTTCTGATTAGCATTTGAGCTGAGTATTTGAGTGAATTTGATGTGCTTTGGTTGTTAAGTTCTGTTGGGACATTAGTCCTAAGTGTGCATTCTGACTCCGTGAGTAACTGAAAAGCTATTGTGGTACTGTTTTCAATTTTGTATCTCTGTTTGAGACTTGTTTCAGACTCATACTGAGTTCGAGTAGCTCACCCCCTCGGCCTCAGTATGCGGAGGTCTCAGACAGTCTGGTGGAAAATAGATTATCGGTTTGGGTTTTCAGTTACTACTTTGTTAATCAGTTTTGAAATGTAAGTATTCATTAAAATTGTGGTAAAATTCCATTTTAAGTTTTATGCAATTTTATTTCAGTTAAATAAGTATTAAACTTAACTGTAATTATACTGTCTAAATTTTAAATGGTTAAGTGTTTCGATTTGACGTGATAACTTGCTTTGTAAAAATTTACCTATGATCACTTCGGTGATCAATGTGACATCTGGGATTCGGTCTAAATTTCTAGGCCGGGATTCGGTAATCAATGTTACAAAGATTATATAAAATTATTTTTATTTCTATTTAATTATTTATCATCTTTTAATTTTATCACTTTCCAATTTAGTCCTTAGCCTTTTTTAACTTTTACATGGATAAATCATCAAAAATATGTACTAACTTTTCTTTAATGGTCTAATTACCATATAAGGACCTCAAGTTTTGAATTCCATAGCTATTTGATCCTTCTAACTACTAGAATCCAACTTTTGCATTTAATGCAATTTGGTCCTTTATCAATTTAAACATGTAATCGATAAAATTTCTTTACGAATTTTCACACAATATTATTATCATATTGTAGATCATAAAATAATTTTTCTTTTTAGGACTCGTGATACGATCCGCCTCAGGGTTGAGTCGAGTCGTATTTGAGATGCCCGATCGTATACAAGGAGAGGATTCGTCTTCGGAAAACAATGGAAAGATAGGTAAATTTGCGAAAGCTTTGAAATGAATGTTTTAATATTTCGGGTTAAGTTAGGAATGGAGGTTAAAGAATAACGGACAAGTTCAATTTCGGAAGAATAGGTTCGGTTTTGGGTAATGGAAAGGAAGGTGGATATTGAAGGTTTCGATTTAGAAAGAATTGATTAAGAAAAGAAAAGGATGGATATTCAAGGCTCGAGTTTGAATTGGATAAACAAGGTGATTGGTGATGATGGAATAACGAACTTGACCAAGAGCGATTCAACACTAAAAAGTGTCACCCCGGTTCTTATACGGTTAAGGTGAAAGATGGAGATAGAATGAACGCCACACTCGGGTTTAAAGAGTGATAAGTTCAAAAGAACAAGTCGAAGACGCCACAAGCAAGCTTAATAAGTCAAACGAAACTTGTATGAAATATAGAGAGGAGACAAACTCACTCAAGAACACAAAGTTCATAAAATTTGATTAAGGTTCCAAAAAGTCAAAAGTCCTCCAAAAAGGCTTGTTTACACATATTTATAAAGCTAGCATAAGCTAGTCGAATGGTCACTTAATAAAGTGCTAATAAAGAGTTGCATTAAGGCTCAAAGACCTTTGAAATTCTTGGATCAATTAACTCCTCTCTTTAAGATGCTTTAATTAGTTGATTCAATGCCCTTGAATGCTTTGAAAATGTCTCTTGGTTTCTCCTTTGGCTATCTAAATAGACTCCAACAACTTAATGAAGTTTTTAAGGCATGAATTGACCATTAAAGTAGCAAAAATGTTTGGAGTAGTGGAAGAGTTGCTACTGAAATTTAAAGGAAGTGTAATGCTCCTTTAAACTCTTTTTATTGATGTACAAAGCCTCTTTTTGTAACAGCCCCCTCTTTTGTAACTGAAATCACTTGAAAAGCCACCTTATTGAATGTGTAACAGCCTTTAAATTTAATGGTTGTAAGCTGAAAAATCACCTGCAATTAACACATGTAACCGACATATTAAACACATTTATTCAATGATTGAACCTAAAACAAAGTAACAACTAACTTAAATAAATGAACTAACACTTATGCATCATTTATTCCAGTAACTAGTTTAATTAAGAGAAACATTATTAAATGAACTTTAACTCATGCATCAATAAATTATCCTAGTAACTAGATTAATTAAAGAAGCAACTATTTAATAAAGTTCAACAAAAACTCAATTAATTAAACTAAGATGAGTTGAATTAATGTCCAGCAACTCATTTATTAACTTAAAATGCTTAAATGCATGATTTAAAATGCAAACTAAATGAACAAATGAGTTACTTAATGCAAAACTTAATTTAATAATGCAGACTTAAACTAACATGGGAGTTTCATAATGCAAGTCATTATTAAATGCAGAACACACAAAGTGCAAGTTAAAATTAAAATATGCAAACTTATTAATTTAAATAAAACTTAATTAAATTAAAAGTCCTTAAAAACATTGGCCCAACAATCAATCAGGCCTATGAGATGTTTCATCTTGCACTTGGGCCCCTCAAGTTTAGGCCACTCTCGATGGCGTCGGATGGAGTTGAACCATGATGCGACCAGGATTGCATCAACTCGGATCTGTGGTCCCAAAAACACTGTTCCAATTTTATCAAAAGTGGGTTGTTACAACTCTTCCCCTTAAAGAATTTCGTCCACGAAAATTTTATCAGTAAATAGATTCAAATATTGCTTTCTCATAGTTTCCTCTAGTTCCTACATAGCTTCTTTTATATCATGTCATTGTCAGAAAATTTTACTAAAGCTACCTTTTTATTTCTCAGTTTTTTTTTCTCTTCAAGTCCAGAATTTCAACCAACCTCTCACAATAAGTCGTGTCGGGCTGAATTTAACATTTATCAAAGTAATAACAGATGATGGGTCTTATCGATGCTGTCTAACACATATACACATAAAAAAACATTATGAATTCGGTAGAGCTCTGGTAATAATACCAATCAATACGCAACTGGTCCGATTCTTCTCAATAATCTTATATGACCCGATAAACCACTGAGTTGATTTGCTTTTACGACCAAACCAAAGAACTTTCTTCCATGGTGAAACTTTAAAAAAAATATTTTGTCGACAATCTGAAACTCTATTTCTTTTCATTTTAGATTCACATCGGATTTCTGACGATCAAATACTGCTTTTAAACTATCTCAGATCACCTTCATCTTTCTTCGGTTTCAAAGAATCAAACCAACTACATGTATCTTTTCTCACTGAGCTCAGTCCAAAACACCGGAGTTTTACATTTGTAACCATATAAAGCCTCGTACGGTATAATTTTGTACTTGACTGTTAACTATTATTATATACATATTCAACTAACGACAAATATTTCTTTTTCAATTGCCTTCGAATTCTAAAATACAGCACCGAAACATATCTTCAAAAATTCGAATCATATGTTCAGATTGATCATCCATCTAAAAATGAAATGTAGTACTAAAATGTAACCGTATACCCAGAGCTTCTTGTAACTTGTTTCAGAATCAGAATAAGAACTGTAGATCTCTATAAGAAATAATAGAAACTAGCACATCATATAATCTGACAATCTCAAAAACAGATAATTCAAGCAATCTATTAAGTGAGGAATCAATTCATACCAGGATAAAATGTGCAGGCTTCGTGAAACAACCGGCAATTACTCAAATAGTATCTTTCTTTTTCATAGACAGGGATAATCCCGATATAAAATTCATAGTAACTTTGTCCCATTTTCATTTCGGTATCGCCGTTGGCTATATCCTGAAAGTATCATCTTTATCTTGCTGATACATCCAACATTTAAATACAATTCCAGAAATACCACATTTCATTCCGAGCTACTAATACATCTTTTTCAAATCATTATGCATTTTATCATTCCCCAAATAAACAAACATAGTACCACTATGATCATTCATGTAAAATTTTCTGTATAAACTCCAAATTCTTCAGTACATGAACTCTGTCTCTGAATAACAGACAATTATCCGATCTATTCTGAAATTCTGAGTCAGAAATTAATTCACACTGTATTCATTTAACTTACAACTCATTATCACTTTTCTGAGTTTCACTGATCTGTTGTAGAAACATCGGTTTAACTCTATACTCAGCTAAAATTAAGTTATTATCAGACAATTACAATCGGTATCCATAGCTTGCAAAGCAAACAAAAATTTTCTACTCAGAATATCTGCAACCACATTCGCTCTTTCTAAGTAATATACAATTATCAAATCATAATCTTTCAACAATTCAAGCCATATACGCTATCTCAAATTCAAATCCTTTTTGCAACATCAAATACTTCAAACTTTTATGATCGATGAATATATGATATTTTTCACCAAACAAGTAATGTTGTCAGATTTCAATACAAAAACAATAGTTGTCAATTTTAGATCATGTATCGGGTAATTCTTTCCATGTGGTTTTTAACTGTTTGAAAGTACATGCTATTACTTTGCCTTACTGCATCAAAACACAGTCTAACACTGTAATAACAAATTCCTTACCCAATTCAGGCTGAACCAAAATTAATACTTCAGTCAATAGAGCTTCCAACTGGTCAAAACTTTACTGATATTTATCGATCCATTCAAATCTTACATCTTTTCTGTAATAATCGTGTCATCAATATAGCTATTTCAATTATTAACATTGAAGCTTTAAGTTTTTTCCAAAGCCACAACCATCAGATAGATTTTAAACCATAGTGCTATAATATGACCGACATTTCAACTGTATAGATAAAACAATACTTCAACATCAATAGTGCACCCCAAATTAGAAGAGGAAAACCGAAAGTGGCCCCAATAATAACCAGTGCAATAATACAGTTTCTATAATCTATAATCCCTATCACCAAACTTCATGATCAAGTCAATATTTATAACAGTAATAAATATAATTACCTCCGGCCAAGGAATATCTTTCACAGATAAACCATGTTTGTATAATAATGAAATTGATGACATCTCAGAAAAATCCATAAAAGTAATATCGCACATACTCAATAGAAACAACTATAGTAAAGACAATATGATTTGCATATTTGCAATTCAAGACTTCAATCAGTTGAAGTAGAAAATAGTATCATATGAATCTAATCATCAAATCTTATATCAATCATTATGAATTAGAAAACCCAAGTAAGATAGAGCAATATCGCTCATGAATCAACCAGACTTACAATAATTCCATCTAATATAATTAGCCGGCCTTCCAATATGATAAATATTGCATCTGAACATAAACGATTTCATATGTCTCTGAGAATAACAGAACATATAGAATACCCAAAAAAGGTTGTTGTAATATTCTCAATTATAATAGCTGTATTCAAAAAGATTGTTGTAATATTCTCAATTATAATAGCTGTATTCAAATATCTTTGCAATTTCATCACTATTCCACCGACTAATAAAGTCATCAATAATCTTACATTATTCAGTTCACTAAAAAAGCCAATTCCGAAGAAATTTTTGGTTAATTCGTTCTGTAGATATCATACCTGAATAAGTCGGTTACTCATGAATAACTTCTTCCTTAACAGTGACATCACATATTCAGAATAATCTTTAGAAAAACTTGATATCTCTTTTAATATTGTCTTTACTTACTAGCCCATTCTCAATTCTGACTACATTATTAATCATTCAGCCTTTAAAATCTTCAGTTTCACACTTATGAACTTAATCCATATAAATCTTGTAAATTTCATTGTATAAAACTATATTGATAAGGGAGTGGAGATCGTAAAGCCTCAAAATTTAACTTTCATTTATACACACATATAATATAACATATATCATCAACATGTACACTATAAAACATTTATTTCATACCTTTATGAGTCTCATTTCATCATAAGCAACATTTTTTTTACTCGGACATGTAAGTATAACTTTAGCATTATCAGAATTAGCTAGGTTGGAAAGTATCTCTGTCTATTAGCAAAATAATTTTTGTCAGAGTCGGGAGATATCACACTATCACAGGTTATATAATGGCATGTATAGCTAATCTTATATACACTACGTTAGTCCAAGAATCGACTAAACCGTAGCTCTGATACCAATAAATGTAACACCCCTAACCCTTATCTGTCGCCAGAATAGGGTTACGAAGCATTACCGAACTTTACGGATTAAATACATACATTTCATAACCATTAACATACATATCAAGAATCATTCATATATCACTCATATTACCCCTTATATGGGCCCCCGAGGCCCAAAATATGTGTTAGAAATAAATTGGGAACAAATCAGAAATTCAAAGAACATTTCCCTAAATCTCAAAATTTTTCTTAGGAGTAGGGGACACATGCCCGTGTGGCCGGTCGTGTGAGGAGAAATGCTCGTGTCTTCGGCCTTGTGGGCATTCGATGTAAGGCACACAGCCGAGCCCCAGCCCGTGTTCAAATTAGGGTAGCTACTGACTTGTGTCACACGGCCAACCACATACCCGTGTGCTAGGCCGTGTGCGAAGTGCAGGGATCACAAGGCCAAGTCACACACCCGTGTGCTAAGCCGTGTGCAAAAACCTGGGCATTCTATTTTGAAATTTCAAGGAGTAGGGGACACACGGCCAGACCACACGGCACATGTGCCAGGCCGTGTGTCACACACGGTCAAGAGACACACATGTGTGTCTACCCGTGTGGACAAAATAAAACCATTTTCTAGCTTTATTTCTCACCTAAACTTGACCAATGACCTACGCCAAAACTTTCATTCAAATACCAACCAATTCAGGCATCATAACCAAGTTAATTCTATTCATCTAACATGATATATTATTAAATGTATTCATACTTTTAATCTTATCTTTTATAAGCATACTTGTTTAACCTTTCTCAACCAATCAATAATAAATAAAAATAATCTTAATATATGCATATACCAAAACATAATCATCACTAGCCATTCCAATGGCTAGATTACAATAATCATTTACATGCCAATATGGCCAATTTAACCTATACATGCCATTATAACCATAATTGACTTACCATATATACCAAAATGAACTAATGGATAATGTGAGTGATCTCCGCCAAGTTTCCAATCCAACGAGCTTCTGATTTAATATAAAACAGGGAAATAAAACTAAGTAAGCATTTATAATGCTTAGTAAGTTCGTATAACATGGTACTTAATGTACCATTTATTCTATTTCAAGATAAACATGTAAGGCACATTCAATCAATTTGATCTAAAGCCCTACAAATATTCTTATTGCCCTTGTTAGTAATATATTCCATAATAACATCAAGAAACATATATGAGCTCAACAACAATTAGATTTCCAGATACATATATACTTTCCATATCACGTATTCATAAAACATGTATAATTCATATCGTTATATTACAAGTATATTGTCATAATAATTCATCTCTAGTTCGGATTATTTCATGCCAAAACTTTACTCATATTACTCGAAATATCAATGTCACAAGAGTAGTAGTACACTCAAGGTGTACAAATATATAATCAAGGATGAACATATTCATCAAATAAATTTCATGTACAAATATCATCATCTTATATTTCCATATATCATGTATCATCATTTTCATGTATTTCAGGCAGATACGTGTAATAATTCATTTCCTATTTATATCTTCTCATATCATGTCAAGTATTTTTTCCGTTGAATCATTGAAATTCCGATGGATTACTTATCTGAGCTAAATCTCGTCAGCATAAAATGCAGGACCTCATTCAATAGGGAAAATCACGTATATCCATCGAATTCCAATATTTAAACGGGATTTAACATTTTTTTTCAGGCATTATCAAGCATGTGATTATTTCATACATCTATAGCATTCATATAATTCAAATAAACACATTCCACATTCATTTCAAGCATAAAAGTAACATTTTTATCATTTATCATTTCTCGGGCATTACCATTTATCATTTATCGTTTATCGGGCTTTGTTGGATATGTTTTCAGTATATATATGATACTTATATAATTCACATACACGAAATTTAATTTAAGCATATAAATATACACAATTTAATTACACGAACTTACCTCGACAAATGTTCGTGTACGTAAAATCTAATAATCTGACATTTTCCTCTTTTCCTCGTTCTAGCTCCGATTTTGGTCTATCCGGATCTATACGCGTAAATTTAACATCAATTTAATACAATTTAAACTCAATTCAGTCCAATTCACATCTTAGGAGAAATTACCATTTTACCCCTAAACTTTTAATTAATGACGATTTCATCCCTAGGCTCGGAAAATGAAATTCATGCAATTTATTCCTTATTCCAAGCCTAACCAAAATTTCAATATAAAATTTACAGCACATGTATTCTATATAATTCAGAATTTTTCTTCAATTTTCACAACTTTACAATTTAGCCCCTAAATCATGTTTTCATCAAAATTCACTTTGTAAAAGTTGCATATCTATCAACAACCTTTCATTTTCTACCATGGATTTCAAATTTTCAGCATATTCATCCATTACATAACTTTTATACTTTGATAACATTTCAAATTAATTCCCCAAATAGATAGCTTAAACTATCCCGGTTTCAAAAATATAAAAATTATTAAAAATGGGGTTTGAATACTTACCTAATTTGGCCAAGAAAGCTTTTTTTTTCTCTTTCCTATGGTTTCCATGGAATATTTGGGGAAGAATATGATATAAAATTATTTTAAAATTATTTTTATTTCTATTTAATTATTATCATCTTTTAATTTTATCACTTTCCAATTTAGTCCTTAGCCTTTTTTTAAATTTTTCCATGGATGAATCATCAAAAATATCTACTAACTTTTCTTTAATTGTCTAATTACCATATAAGGACCTCAAGTGTTGAATTTCATAGCTATTTGATCCTTCTAGCTACTAGAATCCAACTTTTGCATTTAATGCAATTTGGTCCTTTATCAATTTAAACATGTAATCAATAAAATTTCTTTACGAAATTTTCACAAAATATTATTATCATATTGTATACATAAAATAGTATTAAAATAATTTTTATTTTTGGGACTCGGATCTGTGGTCCCGAAACCACTGTTCCGATTTTATCAGAAGTGGGTTGTTACAATGCATATGTATAAAAGTATATGCAAATTATAATTCTCATAGTTGACAAATGTATGAGATATGTGATGGCACATCCATTGCAATGTTTTATATGACCCTAATAGAAGGTTGAATTGTTGTATGTATTTAAATGTATATTTGTTTGATTTTGTCATATAAATTGTTTAATTTAATTGTGGTTTGTTCGTAATTGCTTTGGAAGTGAATATGACACACTATAGCTTAGACCAGACGGTCAAGCCAGGTATAAGGTGTTACACCATTCTTCTAAAAGTACTCATCTATTCTAGTGTTCCTTACTCTCGGAGCTTGCTTCAATGTATATAAAGCTTTCTTCAAGCGATAGACTTTGTCTTCCTATCCTTGTTTGTTATATCCTGGTGGTTGCTCAATGTAGACTTCTTCTTCTAGTTAGTCATTAAAGAATGTAGGCTTTACATCCATTTGATAAATTTTCCAGTTATTTTGTGTTGCAATTGTTATGAGAAGCCTTATAGTTTTGAATCTGACTACTAGAGCAAATACTTCATTATAGTTTATTCAATGTCTTTGCTTGTAGCATTTAGCAACTAGTCTTGCCTTTTATTTCTCCATTTTTCCTTCTTTGTTGGTCTTTGTCTTGTACACGCATTTGACTCTAATTGGACTATGTCCTTCTAGTAGGGTTGTTAACTCCCACATGTCATTTCTTCTTATTGTTACAATTTCTTCATCCATTGCCTTCTTTCATTTGACATCTTCAATCACTTCTTCATATGTTATTGAATCACATTCTGTCATTAAACAGAATAGAATAATCAAGTATTGTTTCTATGGGTTCTGTATCAGCATAAATGTCACGTAGACTGTGCATTCTTATAAGTGCTTCCCCAGAGCTGCTGCTATTACTGATGCTACTTGGTGATGAAGATGTTGTAAAAGTTGTAGCAACAAGACTTGGTGGAGGGCTTCATCATATTTATCATTACTAAGAAATAATCCTTCAATTTTCTTCTATTCTTTACTTTCTTGGTAAGAAGGTTGTATAGTCTATATGCTTTGCTTCTTTTTGCATATCCAATGAAGATGCATTTCATGCCTTTGTCATTGAGCTTCTTTCTCGTATGATCAGGAACGTGAGCATGTATAATACATTCAAAAACCTTGAGATGTCCAAATCCTAGCTTTTGATCACTCCAAGCTTTATTCAGCATCTTGTATTTCACACTTTTTGTTGGGCGTCAATTCAACAGGTAAACAACACATTGAATAACTTTAGCCCAAAAAGTTCTTGGTAAACGCTTACCTTTTACCATGCTTTTAGCCATATCAAGAATAATTGATACGAACTCGTCTCGTGATTGATTCGAGTCGTTTGTTGCTCGATCGTGAATTTGAGTAAAAATGGAACGTTTCAAACAAACAAAGGCTTGTCAAAGAAAAGACTTAAAGAAAGAAGAAGATGGCTTAGAAATTAGTAACAAAAAGGTTTAACAAAACAAAGGATAAATTTACAAAGGCCGAAAATAAACCAACAATACTTGATTATTGACCCTAATCTCAATTGGCTCTTAGATGATTTCGGTTTTTAAAAAAAAAACAGCAAAGAAAAGACCTCAACCTACTATCAAGAATGATAGGAACCTTGGTATA
This sequence comes from Gossypium australe, assembly GCA_005393395.2. Taxonomy (NCBI): domain Eukaryota; kingdom Viridiplantae; phylum Streptophyta; class Magnoliopsida; order Malvales; family Malvaceae; genus Gossypium; species Gossypium australe. The sequence goes on along the minus strand of CM016626.1, from coordinate 73,052,925 downwards.
TGATGAACGCCACACTATGAAAGTGATAAGTTCAGAAACAAGGAATGGATAGATGCCACAAGCTAAGCTTGATAAGTCAAATCAATTCCTAAGAACAAGGAGAATTGGATAACTCACAATTCAAAGATTTCATATATATTTAGCAAAAAGTCTTTTTTTTTACAAAGGTTGATTTCATCTATTTATAGTGTTAGAATAGGCTAGCCGAATGGTCACAAACATTCAACTTAATGTGCCATTTAAAAGCTGAAATAAAACTCAAGTCTTTTCACATTCTTGAGCCAAATAACTCCATTCTAGAATTCACTTCAATTCAGCTGAATGAATGACTTTAATTGCTTGAAAAATGACTTTTGAGTTAGCCCTTGGCCAGCCGAATAAACACCAACTTATTAACCAGCTCCTTAATGGTATTTGAATGCTTGAGTTAACCTTTGAAATGGCAAAAACGGGCTGGTAGTTGAAAAGGTTGCTGCCGAAATTAAATAGATGATATAATGCTCCTTAAAGCCTCATTAAATGATGTATAAAGCTCCTTTGTAACAGCCCTTTTACTTTGCAACTGAAAATGACTTGAATAGCCACTTTACTTAATTTGTAACAACCTTGAATTGTAACGGTTATGACTTGAAAAGACTCCTGCAATAAACACATTAAAATGAGCTTATTAAACACATGTAAACACTTATTAAACATAACACACATTAAGTAAATGAACTAAAACATATGCATCAATTATTCCAGCAACTAGTTAATTAAACAAGCATAATTAAATGAACTTAACTCATGCACCAATAAATAATCCTAGGAACTAGATTAATTAAGAGCAACACTTATTAAATAAAGTTCAACAAAAACACTTATTAATTAAACTAAGATAAGTTAAATAAAGTCCAGCAACTCATTTATTAAAGTAAGATGAGTTTATTAAAAATTAAGTTCAACTTGCAATAAATTGCAAGTGGCGCCAATTGAGTCGTCCCATGCATGAATGTTGAATTCAGCCTCTTGTTCTCCCCAAGCTCGATCCACATAGCTTGCTAAGGCTTCTTGAAATTTCTTATCTCGTGATCGAGTTATAGGCGCTCGTGGCAGCTCAATGGATTTGAAAGTGATCTCCTGAGCTATGGTCGCATCAATAATGAAGTTCTCTCTTTGACCAACTCCTTTTTATTGTGACGTGTATGCAGTTGTCAACTGGTGAATGATTCTGTACTCTTTAGAAAAGTTTTCAAACAGCTTTGATGCATACTCGCCTCCTTTATTAGATCTGAGTATCTTAATATAATGTCCCATCTATTTTTCTACCATAGCTTTGGACTCCACAAATTTCTCAAGAGCTTTTGATTTTGTTTTAAGAAAATATATCCAACTTCTAAAATCATCAATAAATGTAAGATAGTATTTGTTTCTTCCAAGTAATGGTATATCAAAAGGACCTACTATGTTAGAGTGCACAATATCCTAAGATCTCCTGACTCTTTAAAATTTTTCAACTTCAATGCTCTGTCTATGTTATTTTCGTTTAATGCAAGCTTTACAAAGTTGATTTGGAGGATTGATTTTTGGCAATTCATTCACCATTTTTTTTCTTTCGACAATAGCTTCAGATCAGAAAATTCAAGATGCTCAAACCTTAAGTGTGATACGGGCACGCCCGGAGCACCCACCAGATTTCAAGTTGATGAGCTCAAACCCGAAGTACCAAGTGCCGTGGAGCTCATGTGCATCTACATGCACTTCCAAATTGAGCCGGATTAGCTCATTCTAGCTCAATTTGAGCTCACTCGAGCTCACTCCAGCTCATTGAGCTGATTGCTTTAAATTAATGCTTTAAAATAAATTATTTTAATTTCTTGCCAACAGCCCATTAATGTGTCTAAATATTTTATTTAATGTCTAAATTAATTTGTCTTAGTCTAAATTAATTTTTTCATATTTTATTTAATTTTTTTAAGTTGTTTTAAAATTAAAATTAATGTGCAGAATTTTTTTGACTAGTTAAAGGGGCTGGCGAATTTTCAATGAAGCATAATGGTGTCTTTAAGTGTCCAAAACGTCCATTGAAGTATCCATAGCATGTATTTAATGTTATACATCTTATTTGGATTGATTTAATGTGAGTCCATTCACTTTGTAGGTTCAGCCGAATCTTTCATGAAGCATTAAAGAGATACATGCACCTAGGTGCATTGTATGTGGCCGAATGCACCAATGAACCTTGGTGGATGCATGGATGGCTGGAACATGCATGTTGGCTGTTCATTTTGGCTCCCTAAAAGGCACCTATTCGTCCTAAAAGTCACAAGCCCATTCAAGTCTCCAAGGTGGTCAAATGTCTCCCCATCACACATTAAAAACGTTTCACATTTGTTGCACAAATTCATGGGCTGTTCAGTTGCTAATTTTTCATCAAAAGGTGGCATTTTAAGAGCCTAATTAAGGCAAGGGACGTACCTATCTATTGCATGCATCTTTGAGGGCTTCAAAATACATTTTCCCTTCTAGAAAGATGCCCCTTGACGTTTCCAAAGGCTGCCCATTAACTTGGACAAATTTTTGGACATTCATCCTTCTAGAAACCATCCATTGGAGTGCCCTTGCTGTCCAAATACAATCAGCTCACTTCCTTCTCCATTAAGGTGGCTATTGGTGTTCCCAAAGGATGAACATGGACATGGCATTTAATCTCCCAAGTACATTCATCTTGCCATATGAATTGCACCATCTAGAAGTTGCCTATTTGCTTTCCCAATCAGCCGAATTTAGCCATGGAGTTTAAAGGATTTTCTTCTAGATGTCTCTAGCATTTTCTAGATTAATTTTGCTTAGTCATTAAGGCTTTCTAGTGACTATTCGGCTAACCTATGATAGCCTATAAATTGTTGTTATTTTCATTTGTTATGTTACACAGTTGAACTTTGATTATATCATATGGACTTTTGTTCATTGAGTGAGACTAGTCTCCTCTTCATTTTCGTACAAGTTTCATAGACTTATCGAGCCGTGCTTGTGGCGTCTATCACTTGTTTTTCCATTTAAGTATACCATTGGTTCTTATCATTCTTGATAACGGGTCTTTGGTCCATGTTCGAGTTCCATATTTCCATCTTGAACCATATAGAAATTGGGGTGACACTAACTTGTGTTGAATCATTTCTTCGTTCAAGTTCATTTTGCCATTTCCACCAACTATCCTATTTACCATCTTCCTCCTTTATTATAAAAATTAAACCTACCATTCCATATTTCCAAATCATTTCCATCACCTTTCATTCTCCCATATTTAACTTAAATTCCTTTCTAAAGTAAACTTATTCATCGCTTCCGCAATCTTAACCGTATTTACTCTCATTTGTCCCGAAGGCTTGCAATTCATCCTCGTAGACGATTGGGCAACTCGCATACATTTCGACTCTCCTCGAGGCGGACTGTATCATCTGGTATCAGAGATATAAAATGAGGAATTTCTGACAACGACGAGAGCAGAAATAGGTTCGTGAATTAAAAAAAAATCAAAAAAAAATTCAAAGTTGTAATTTCGTTCCTATTGTATTTGTTTTCATGTATTCGAAGTAAAAAAAAAAAGAGAAAAACGAAAATTTGAAAAAAAAATCAAAGAAAAAAAAGTAAAAAAAAAAAAAAGAAGTGTGGAAATTTTTGAAAGTTTGCAAGTCCTTGTTTCGTTTTCATACTTCCTACCCCATTCCTTCAAAACCACAACGCTCCACACCCCCCCCCCCAAATTTTTTTTTCTTTTACCTACCCGATACAAAAAAATCGTTTGTTTAGCCTCCCCTATACCCGACATCAATCCCTTGTTACCCACTTTGAAGTCGACCCTCAAGCCGCGATTAGTCTTTCGAAACGAAGTACGAAATTGTGAGAGTGAGAGAGAGCGGTAAAAGGCACGAGTGTTACATTAAAAAAAAGCCTTATACGAGTGAAAACACGAGTGTGAGCGATTTTCCTTTGTGAGTAACTTGTGAGGTTTTGTGGTGAGGTTTACTTTTAGGTTTTTATTCTTTTAACGATTTGTCTTTGCAGAAAATAAAAATGAATCAAGAAGCGTTGTCAGAATCTAATTATCAATACTTGTTGAACGGGATGCGAAAAGTCATGAATTCCAAATTCGACAAGTTGCACGAAAGATTAGATCGTGTGGAAAAAAGAGCCTTCTATGAACAAGACACTTCAAGTCGAAAAACGGAACCAAGAACCCCACGGAGATATACCCCCGAATATTACTTGAAGAAGTCCCGATGTGATTCTTTTTCGCCGTCAATTCTGAAACAAGAAGTTGACTATGATTCTTACTCTTTCCAAGATGACGTTCAAGTTGATCGATATACTCGTTTCGAAACTTCCAAGAAAACATCCACGAGGTATTCTTCTCAAAAAACCCCTTCCGATGATTATTCGAGAAGTGAGTATTATCGAGAGTCCTACTCAACGAGGCCATCAAGACGAAGAGAAGAAAGTTATGATCTCGATTTTCTTTGAGGCGACGAAGGGGAAAGTACAAGTTATTCGACGTATGATTCAAAGAAGTCCTGCACGAAGAATCTTACACGAAGAATTGAACATGATTTCTACGAGAAAATGACTTCTTTCCTTGATTCAAACCTTCTCTTTTCGACTCTTTTGTAACATCTCCGAGTTGTAATGAAATCGAAAAAGAGTGTGAAAAAGAAGAAAACGAAAAAGTTGAAAAAAGAAATAAAAGAAAATGAGAAAGAACAAAAAGAAGATGAAAAAGAATTTGAGAGTGTAGAAAAAGAGCTTGAAAAAGAAAATGAAGAAAGAAAAATTGAAAAAGAAATTGAGAAAAAAATTGAGACAGAAAAAGAGTTGGAAAAAGTTGAGCAAGAAAAAAAGAGTGATTTTTCAACTAACCCATTTGAAGTTTTCTCTTCTTCAGTTTCTACTTTTCAGGTTTACGAGAAACCGATTGTCGAATGCCAACTTCAATACCTTCCCGACGAGCGACGTTTTCGTGTGATCAATAAAGGTAAAATTGAAAACGAAGTCGAACCACATGAATCCGAAGGTAAGGAAGGTAAGGAAGGTAAGTCTTATGAAATTCAATCTCCACTAAATTTTTCTACTACTTGTGGTTATGTGGATGATTTCGTCTTTTACCATCCCTCGAATAATTGTGATGATAAGACGAGCTTATCTCATGACAATCATTTTGATGCAAAGTGTGACAGTGGAGTAACATCTATTTGGCAAAAGCAAGACTTGATCAGGTATGACGATGACTTTTCCTTTAATCCTCATTTGTTTGATTATGGATATTACGAGATTTGTTCGTTGTCTAATATGAAATATTTGAGTTTTTGTAAATCGGTTTTGAAACATGTTACGAATCTTGATCGTTCGATTCTAAATATTCACAATTCTTATTGGTCTAATATGTTTGATTTTTCTAAACCGTTGTCTCATCTTGACTTAGATAATCAAACACATATTTTTAAACCGGGCATATGTTCTGATTTGTTTTGTGGAAAACTCAAGTATCATCTGGTATGTTTGAAAGATTTCTATCTTCTTGATACAAGGTTCCTAAATAAGGTAACGAATTTTGTCAACTTTGTTTTCCATTTTTATTCGTTCCTTAAACAATTGTTATGGTTGTTCACCTACAATTTGAAAATGATTGAATCGAACGCGAAGCTTCGACTTCACTACATGCCTACGGAGAGAAGGTTTGTAATGTTCGAGAAAGGTAAGAATGATCTTTGTCTATCCGTGCATAAAGGTGAGTCTTCTGAAATTATTGATGCGTTCTTGTGCTCTTCGTATGATGACAAGAGTCACATTGCTGATTTTGTTTTTGCCAAACATTTCGATCATAATATGCTTAATCATTCTATTTTGCCTATTTATGATCTGCCTGTTATAATGATTGATAAAAAGATCTTTGAGTTGGAAAATTTTTGTGATTCAAGCGTGAAAGAATCTAAATTTCGTCAAATGTGTTATCCACTTGAAGACTTTGAGATATCTTCGATTTCTTTGGATGTTGATGAAAATTATGTCACTGTTTTCCTTTTTGTAAATCATTTAGATCATGAAGTGATTGAATGTCCTATCATGTTTATTGATTGTCTACCTGTTGACAAAAGGAAACTTGTGTTTGATAATTTTTATTCATGTGCGAGTACAAAGCAAGTTTTGAATGTTCAATTTTGAGTGCCATATGTGTTTTCTTCATTACTTGCTTGTGACGAATATATCTATCTTTTGGTGTGCTACTTGCATGATCATCTTATCTTGTGGAATCTAATTAGATCGTATGTATGCTTTGAAGCTTATCCACATTTGTTCCAAAATTTTGACAAGGCTTTGTTCCTTTTGTACAATAATGTGTTTATGCCCGACTACATGCGATCTATTTATCTTGTTTTGCTTATATTGGGATTGCAAGTTTGTTTGAAACCAACCTTGCTAATTCATGTTTATCGTGTTCAGGTGTTGAGATTATCATCCGTCCCATTTGATCGAGGTAAACCGAGCCAAAAGGAATTTTGTTCGGATAACCAATGGGTCGATTCGAGGATGAATCGTCTTGAAGAGGGGAGGGATGATACGGGCACGCCCGGGGCACCCACCAAATTTCAAGTTGATGAGCTCAAACCCGAAGTACCAAGTGCCGTGGAGCTCATGTGCATCTACATGCACTTCCAAATTGAGTCGGATTAGCTCATTCTAGCTCAATTTGAGCTCACTCCAGCTCATTGAGCTGATTGCTTTAATTTAATACTTTAAAATAAATTATTTTAATTTCTTGCCTACAGCCCATTAATGTGTCTAAATATTATATTTAGTGTCTAAATTAATTTGACTTAGTCTAAATTAAATTTTCATATTTTATTTAATGTTTTTGAAGTTGTTTTAAAATTAAAATTAATGTGCAGAATTTTTTTGACTAGTTAAAGGGGCTGCCGAAATTTCAATGAAGCATAATGGTGTCTTTAAGTGTCCAAAACGTCCATTGAAGTATCCATAGCATGTATTTAATGTTATACATCTTATTTGGATTGATTTAATGTGAGTCCATTCACTTTGTAGGTCCAGCCGAATCTTCCATGAAGCATTAAAGAGATACATGCACCTAGGTGCATTGTATGTGGTCGAATGCACCAATGAACCTTGGTGGATGCATGGATGGCTGGAACATGCATGTTGGCTGTTCATTTTGGCTCCCTACAAGGCACCTATTCGTCCTAAAAGTCACCAGCCCATTCAAGTCTCCAAGGTGGCCGAATGTCTCCCCATCACACATTAAAAACATTTCACATTTGCTGCACAAATTCATGGGCTGTTCAGTTGCTAATTTTTCATTAAAAGGTGGCATTTTAAGAGCCTAATTAAGGCAAGGGACGTACCTAGCTGTTGCATGCATCTTTGAGGGCTTCAAAATACATTTTCCCTTCTAGAAAGATGCCCCTTGACGTTCCCAAAGGCTGCCCATTAACTTGGACGAATTTTTGGACATTCATCCTTCTAGAAACCATCCATTGGAGTGCCCTTGTTGTCCAAATACAATCAGCTCACTTCCTTCTCCATTAAGGTGGCTATTGGTGTTCCCAAAGGATGAACATGGACATGGCATTTAATCTCCCAAGTACATTCATCTTGCCATATGAATTGCACCATCTAGAAGCTACCTATTTGCTTTCCCAATCAGCCGAATTTAGCCATGGAGTTTAAAGGATTTTCTTCTAGATTTCTCTAGCATTTTCTAGATTAATTTTGCTTAGCCATAAAGGCTTTCTAGTGACTATGCAGCTAACCTATGATAGCCTATAAATTGTTGTTATTTTCATTTGTTATGTTACACAGTTGAACTTTGATTATATCATATGGACTTTTGTTCATTGAGTGAGATTATTCTCCTCTTCATTTTCGTACAAGTTTCATAGACTTGTCGAGCCGTGCTTGTAGCGTCTATCACTTGTTTTTCCATTTCACTATACCATTGGTTCTTATCATTCTTGATAACTAGTCTTTGGTCTATATTCGAGTTCCATATTTCCACCTTGAATCATATAGAAATTGGGGTGACACTAACTTGTGTTGAATCATTTCTTCGTTCAAGTTCATTTTGCCATTTCCACCAACTATCCTATTTACCATCTTCCTCCTTTATTATAAAAATCGAACCTACCATTCCATATTTCCAAATCATTTCCATCACCTTTCATTCTCCCATATTTAACTTAAATTCCTTTCTAAAGTAAACTTAGTCATCGCTTCCGCAATCTTAACCGTATTTACTCTCATTTGTCGCGAAGGCTTGTAATTCATCCTCGTAGACGATTGGGCAACTCGCATACATTTCGACTCTCCTCGAGGCGGACTGTATCAAAGTGCCACAACCATAAATCATTTTTGATGGAATTCTTCACACACTTCACTTTTTCTAATTCAATATCAATAGTGAACAAATGATTTCACGGTCATATCAACTTGGGTACTTAATTCACGTACTCTTATTTTTTAGGGCAAGCATACGGTCCTTCATACACACTTCATATCATTTTCTAGAAGTTGACCAAGGTTGATGGTGTTGCTTTTCAAAGCTAGTACATAATAAACATATAATATATACTTCTTCTCTCCATTCTTTTGTGTAATAATGACTTTACCTTTATCTTTGACTGTGGCGTGTGATTCATCTCCAAACGTTACCTATCCATGAATGGTCTCATTTCAACTGTGAGAATAGATTTTTTCAACCACACATGTGATGATTGACACAATTATCAAGATACAAAATATTTTTCTTTGATTTTTAACTTTCTTTATAAATGAGGAATACACTAGATTCCACATTTTCTTCTTCTTTAGCTGATGCTACATTATTCCTTTCCTCCACCTTGGGAGTTGATCTACACTCATAACTAAAATGACCATATTTATTGTAATCATAACATTTTACTTACGATTTATTTCCTTGTTGAAATCTGTCTCTACCTCAACCTTGGCCTCAAACTCCTTGTCCACGACTTAACATATGATACTCTTCACTTGTTTTGCCTCCACCATATGATTGAGAGCCTTATCCACTTTTTTTTCACCTACCTTTGTTGCCACCTTTATATCCTCCATGGTATCCTCCACAATTATTTTTACATTGTCCAGAGCTACTTCTAACTCCATATTCACTAAAGGACAGCTTGCTTTGCAAGATTTGCTCCAAATTTCTAGTATCATCATTTTGCTTCATTTTCTGTTCGTGGGCTTAGAGAGAACCCTCAAGTTCATCGAAAGAAATTAGTAACAAATATCTTGATTCTTCAATAGCATCAACCATGTAATCAAATTTGTGTGTTAATGATTGCAAAATGTTTTCCATTACCTTCACGTTATCAAGAGTTTCTCCATTTCTTTCCATTTCATTTACCATCGCTTTTACTCGGTGACATAATCGTCAAAATTTCTAACTCTTTCATTTTCAATGTCTCAAATTCGTCTCTAAGCGTTTGTAAACGTGCCTTTTTGGCCTTTTCGACTCTTGAAGGGATTTTTGCAAAATACCCCATGTTTCCTTTGATATCTTCGCATATGATATTTTTTCAAAGGTTGATTCATCAACTCCTTGAAAAATAAAGAACAACACGTTCTTATCATTTTTTCGAGCTTTCTTCAATGCTCTTTTCTCTTCGTTTGTCAAAACCGCTTCGAATATTGTATTTTTAGGCTTGACATATCCTTCTTCAATAATTTCCGAACAATCTTGAAAACTGAACAAAGCCTTCATTTGGGTGTTACCATAACTTGTCTTCGTTAATTTTGAGATTTGCGATTAAATTATATTTTCTATTGTAACGTCAACAGGAAACTAACTCTGATATTAGGTGTTCGAAAAGTATAACGAACAAACCAAAATAATTTTATTACTCACACAATATATATACATCTGGAGCAAATTACAATTATATATATTCCAATTACTAGCTGCTAGTAATTTCTTTACACTCTCACTCATCTCACTTTCTATACCCAGAATAGTTTTTTCTTTTTATTTTCTTTCACTTGCTTATATATGACTATTTATAAGCTAGTTAAACAACCTAGTGAAGTTAATCCATTGACGTCATATTTATCTATTATTATAATTATTAAGGATAATCCTTAGAATCATGCCACATTACTTTTATTAACAACTTGCATCCTCACTTCTTGCCACGTTGCTATCCATCATGCAAATTTATCTCCATTTTATCTTAATGAAACTTCAAGCACTTTCAACCATGCTTATCCAATTGCTTAGTCAACTTAAAAGTCATTTATTATCATCATTTCAATGCCAAAGGTAATTGTCACGTTGCCATTTGTATACTAATTTCTTGCCAACTCATCAACGTTTCATATGATTTGCCGTTATGTCTTGGTATTTTTGACTTTTTAAAGTCGGTTGTTTAGAGGCTTAGGTGGGAGAATTGGCTAGTGAAATGAATGTGCCCTCAAGAAAACGTTGAACTGAATCTTAAAAGAGAAAACAAAGAGTAATGTAAGGAAATCACCTTGAGGAGCGATAAAGAAATTGAAAGTGGTAGCAAAAAAGGCAAAGGAACTTGAAATTAAAAACACTGCAACATAAGATAAAAGTACAAATACATCAAACAAGACAGTTCAAGTGAGTAAAACAAGCCAGTATACCTTCCTCCAGCATTTCTACAAAGGCTACAAAAGCAGAAGTAAGAGAAGCACTTTCAGAAATTCTTGAATGTTTTCAAGAAGTTGTCCATAAATATAAATTTTGCCGAAGCTCTAGAGCAGATGCCAAGCTATGTTAAGATCATAAAAGATACTCTATCAAGATAAGGTGTTTTGAAAATTTGAAGCTGTGGCTTTGACAGAAGAATCTAGTGCTATCTTGCAAAAGAAGTTGCCACCAAAGCTTTGTGATCCAGGGAGCTTCACCTTTCCATGTACAATTGGTGCTCAATTTACCGGCAAGGTTCTTTGTGATTTAGGGATGAGCATCAAGTTAATGCCATTGTCTATCTATAGTAAGCTAGGAATTAAAGACATAAGTAGTTAGCTGATCGAACTTATGGATTTCTACAAGGAATGGTTGAAGATGTTCTAGCTGAAGGTTGATTTATTTTTCCTGCGGAGCAGGATTTTGTCGTTTTGGACATGGAAGAAGAGCAATAATAACAGATTGTCCTAAGATGATTACAACTTTCACTATGGATTTAGACTTTACAGTGCATGCCAAAGCTAACCCTCTTTAGTTGGCTTTTCATATTATTCTTACTGTTGTCAATAAGAAACAGCAGTATAGCATTAGAGGTACATTGCGTACCATATTATTTTTTGTTAGATTAACTCTTAAAGCACAAAAATTAAACATATAAACCTTATGCGATGAGCAAGAATTTGACCAATGTTATCTATCTTTAACATAAATAGTATCTGATACATTAATTGATTGTAATTTATGAAGAAATCTATTGCTACAAGGGCCACCAGCATGATATTATTGATTGGCATCGTCATAGTAGTCCTACTGCACTACCTCCATTCATTGACAACCATAGAATTCGAGTAACATAGTTTGTATTTATAGGTACTTGCTATTTGATATCTCTTTTGTAAAAATTCTTGATCTGCATTTGCTTTTAAACGTTTTAACTATTTGTTATTACAAATATTTTTCCAAGCAAATACTGTTTCTCTCATGAAAGCAGCCATTCAACTCAGGCTACTATGTTCTGAACTTTTAAATGATCAGCCAAGAGGAGGCATCTCATCTTCCACGTTCCACCTTGGCGTTGCTTCAGCCCTAAAATCAACTCTGGAAGGAGGTAAAGGTGCAAACAACACTTCCGTTATATTATCTATTATTCCTTTGTCATATGGATTCGGAGAGCCCTCATAGCGGTTCCGAAAATTCTCGTATGCTGTCTGCATAAGATTGAAGGAAAGATATGATCCATTAAACTTCACAAATCACCACAGCTGCAAGCAAGTAATCTGAATTAAAGTGGTCATTTGCATATATTTCGATGTAGTCTTGGTCCGGTATTTAAATGTTGTAGCTAATTTATGGCAGTCAATTGTAGTAAAAACAGTCATTAAACCAACTCTTCACCTGATTTATTGCAGTTAAATAGGAGTGGAAGATAGCAAGGCCACCTAGGAAGCAAATGGCAGAAAAGCTAAACAATGTCAATGCCAAGGTTTCAGGGCAGTTCCTCAGCATTCCAAACAACCCGGTACCACTTTCCAACTTTCTTTGGTGAACCCTCCAACAAGAGAAAGCAAATATGTAGATAAAGAACACTAGTGCTGTTATCAAGAATGCCAAATAGAACCGATAGTTTCTCTGCATAAAATAACGAAGTTTCAGTCAAAAATTTGGAACTGAAATGTATGTGAAAGCATGCCGATCATACCAGTGCAATACACTGACCAATCCATGGACAGTGGTGATCAAATTTTTCAACACAGTTGTCACAGATGGCGCAATGGCAACTCCTTGGAGGTCTAAAAATCCTACAAATCCGACAATATTTTAGTTTCAGTTGAACTCCATTAATAGTTACCTTCTTCCTCCTCCTTCCATTACTGCTATCAGTATCTTCAACAGATGATTGTTGAGTGCTTCTGGGAATGATTCCAGGGTCAATGGCTGTAACCAGAATCAAGTTGACAATAACCTGCAATGAAAGGATCATCATTTTCTAACTGCTGTAATAAGTTTTAAAATATACATGGAGTATGCGGAACAGACCACTATAGTTAGAATCAAACATATAGTGATAACAAGAGTGGGGTTAGTATTTTGCAAATCATTTGCAATGTAAATGGTGAAAATCCAAGTTGAAATCAGGATAGAAACAGATGTCAAGAACAACCCTCTTGGATCTGGACCGCATACAAGTCGGCCATGACAAAAAATTACCTGCACATAATATTATAATTAGCGAACAAGTAAGAAAACGAAGTGTATATATATATATTCACAAGAGGATAAGGTTACATTGTTCCCCGGCCAAACTTGGTATGTTTTAGTTCCCTTTGCAGCATTTATTTCCATGGCAACCATACCGTTGGAATCATAGATCTTCTGCTTAGATTTGATATTACGCTTAAAAGGAGAGACTGTAAAACGAAGCAACTTTTGAAGGGGGAACAAATAAATAAACTGGAAAAGCGGTTTTTCCTTAACTATCTGGGCCGACAAACTCCCAGGCCCAAGGATGGGGATCGAAACGCAGCGTTTAAAGGTGTGTCGGTGCCGCTTCTCGCTGTGTTCTGAAGGATACAATTTAAGAATAATAGGAATATATTAATATTTTTATAATTATAAACACAACATGAAATTTTATACAAATATATCTGAAAAATAATGTTATCCAATATTGTTTCAATTGGTGGGATTAAAAAATCAGTCGAAATATTAATTTAAAGAAAGATAAAAAAATTAATTAAATCGGTTTCTATAATTTTTAATATTTTATTTATTTTGAATGGGAGAGATCAATTTCATGGCAACTGATGTTATCCGCTTCCCATTATTTATATCTCTACACTGTCATGTTTTAACATGGATAAAAGAACCATGTGCTTTGAAGTTTAAATACAGACCATTTTGCACCATCATCTTCATCTAATTGCAACCACATTTCATTTTTAAAATTAGTTAAATCATTTGTATTTAGGTGTCGCTTAGCTAACATCAATATTATAACAATTTTTTAGAGATTATGGATTGGAATCTATGTAAAATTTATATTTATAATGAAATATTAAATATAGCTTAGGTTCAAATATATAAAAGAAAAAAAAAACAGGTTTTACATATATGAATTAGAAAAAATTATTTAATCAACCCCTGCTACTAACATATACGCTCCTATTCAATTATTTTATACTACATCAATAATTATTTTCCAGCTTAAATTAAACAGAAAAACAAACTTTCTCCGCGTCAAATTTTGGGTTCATGATTAACCCACAACTCAGCCCCTCTTCATGTAGATTTGATTTTCTTTTTTCTTTTTTCTTTTTTACTTAGTTCTCCAAACCAAGGCCCATTAAGGCTTAATACCAAAAAAAAAAAAAAGAAAAAGACCAAATAAAAATACACAAAGCCAATTAATGAAAAGTCCAGTCACCAAGACCAAATGCCAGGCCCAATTTAATACAAATAAACCGGTCCATTTACAAAGATAATTCAGCCCAATAATAACCCTAAACCCAATAATTACCTAACCCAAACTTAGCCTAACCTATCAGTCCAAAATTACAAAGCCCAATTAACCCAAACCTAACCCTAACCCAATAAGCCCAAAACCTAAAACTTCAGCAACCCCTAGCTACTCTCTAAGCGCCGTCAACTCTTCGCCTGCCTGGACGGGCACACTTCTGATTTCTCGCGTGCATTCCACGCGTGCCCCTTGGGTTCCTTGCGTCGTACTGGTGCCCACGTGCGTCGTTCTTCATGCCTTGGCCGAATATGCGTCTGACATCGCTGACACCACCAGCGCACCCTAAGCCTCGGTCGAACGGCCCATACGCCACTATCTTCCACTTCACACGCCTCTGTTAGTGCCCATACCTGCGAAAAAAGAAAACAACAGCAACCACGGCAACGAGAAGGAATTTTATTGTATTTTATTTTTGTTGGTTTCTTCAAACATTCGGTTATAAAAACCGAATGAAGACACTGTAAAAAAGGGATTTTTTCTTTTTTTTGGGGACGAATTCAAAAGAACAAAGGAGGAACCGTCAGAAATCAAGAAAACAAAAAATATAAAAGGTTGAGTCCATTTTCGTGCTAATCTTGGCTACCGTTTTCGTTTACTTTCAGTTCTTTATTTTTGTTACTTAAGACTTTCACAAGCAATAATAAAAAGAGGAAAAGGGACTTACGATTGGGTTGAGGCCGTCGACCTTCGTTTTCTCCGTCACGATCGGAGCTTAGAAGAGGGTCACGTTTCAGATCTTACCTTTGTTCTCTCCGTGGCAATAGGGGCCGGACGGTGACGAATCGAGTCGGGTCGTGCACCGTGTTTCTCGCCCGTCCAAGGGACGATTCCGTGGCTAGGGGAAAGGTTTAGATTTCGGCTGAGGGAAGAGATAAAGGGGCTAGGTTTTGCTGAAGGAGAGAATCGAGACGTTTTAGTTCTGTTTAGGGGAGGTTTAAAAGCCACCGATTAAAACGGCGCCGTTTCAGTGGGTTCCCCAGGCGCCAAAACGGCGTCGTTTTGGGGAACCCAGGCAAACCGACCCGAAGTCGACCCGACCCATATACAGGGTCCGCGCGTTTGTCCTTTGAGGGGACAATTGCGCCCCAAGTCCTTTAACGCTCCACCCTCCGTCAATCGAGTCCTTTTTAATATTTTCGGATTTGTCTCAAAATGTTTCATGCTGTTCCAATTTAACCCGGCGCAAAACCCTGCGTATAGGGCGCAGGGATAATTTCCCAAATGGTCCCTGTCTTTCGTGCGCGTCTCAAATAAGCCCTTTTCCTTTCGTTTTATTTCGAATTAACCCCAAATCCCATTTTTAAGTGCAATTTGATCCTTTTTTAGTTATTTTGGAATCTTCTAAGTCCTTCTATTATTTTCTTATTATTACTATTATTATTACTATTATATCTTATATATTTTGTGTTATTTTTATTATATTATTATTATTATTATTGTTATTATCATCATATTGTATATATATTATTATTATTATTATTGCCATATTTATATTAGTATATTGTGTATCGCTTATTATCATTACTTATTATTATATTATTATATTTTTCATTACTACTATTATTATTACTATTATCATTATTGTATTATCACTTGTACATATTTTTGCATTATCATAATTACTATTATTATCATTATTACTATACTAATTATATTATTATTATAGTATTTACTATTATTATATTATATTATCATTATTATTGTTATATTTTCTGTATTACTATCATCTTTATTATTTATGTTATTATCGTTATTAGTATATTGTGTATATTATGTGTTGTTTTCATTATTATTACGATATTTATATTATTATATTGGGCATATAGCGTATTAACTACTATTAATATATATTATTATTATTGTCACGTTTATATTTACATGTTGTATATACTGCATATTGTTATCATCATTATTATACTTATATTATCGTTTTGTATATATTCTGTATTATCATCATTATTCATCGCATGACTCTATTCACGTTTTGAATAACATTTCCTTAAAACGTACCAGGTTTTTCATCAATTTCACCAAAAAATTCTAAAAATTTTCGAATAAGGCAATATTCCGTGTTTGGAAATTCAAGGGACCGTGCCCTATGAGTTGGGTTTCAGTTCTCTTGCTTGCCCAAATAATCGAATAACCTTTTGTTATTTTAATAAATGAGCCTTAGGGATTAAGAGATGACCTTAGGTTTGGGGATTGAAATTATCGTGTCCTACGTATTGGATGTGATATTTGGTCCCTTTGAAACAAGGAAATCTTAATATTCTAAGAAGACTCAAACATTTCCAAAAAACCCAAATTTTTAAATTCATTTCTAATTTTGTTAAACTTTCGACATTGGGACATCAATTAATCAATTTGGTACCGATTTTTGGGCGTTGCGAGGGTGCTAATCCTTCCTCGCACGTAACCGACTCCCGAACCTATTTTCTCAAATGTTCGTAGACCATAAACCCCGTTTTAGTAAACCGAAATGTTTTATTAAAACAAAGGTGATCCGATCACACCTAATAAAAGGTCGGTGGCGACTCCCGTTTTATTCATTTTCGAAACCCAAGTTCGATTCCCGTTTTTGTCAAAAAATGGTTACGACATCCATTATTTTATGTTATTGTAATATAAAAAGAAATTAATTTTTCCTTACCAGAGTTTTGATTTAATTTTGATATTGAAAATTAGGCTTTCATTTCTTGAATCTTGAAAAAGTTTTTTTTTTAAAAAAAAATATATAAACTACTCGCATTTTCAGAAATTTCATGACAGAAAAAATAAAGTATTTGAATACTCAGGAAAATTAGTCACCCATTTTCTTAATACTAAACTTTAACCGGATTTGAAAGGGTTAATAACATTACACTAATCGTCTTTTAACCGATTGAGAACCTTGGAAGTCCACCGTTATACACAGCGTTTGAGGGAGTAGCCAACGATTATTCCACGGAAGAAGCAAATTTGACATAGCTCTGAACATTTTATGATGGGTGTCAAAATTACTAAATAAAAATTCTCACGATAAAATAATACGAAATAACAGTATAGAGTAGTAAGGTCAAATCCATAGAGATTAGTTATTCAATTTCGTCTTTTTTTATGACCAGAATTACTATCGTGATAATAGTCATGCCCACGACTCGTGACGAGCTTTCTGAAAAAATAAATAAATAAGGGGAGATGAAAATGTTTAGAAAATAAATAAAGTGAAATATCAATAATAAAAAATTATATTAATCGAAAATAAAATAAGAAAATAGAATCGAATTTAGTAAGCAGTAATATAAAGTCTTAGCCTTACACTCGATGAATTCCAATACAGAATCGATCCTTTAAAATAGGTTTTTTCTTCCAAACCATAAGTTGGCTATAGCGACCAAGAACATCTCAACCGTCAATTCTTCCTTTCGTAGTCGATTCTAGTACGACTTGCAAACCAACTCTTACTGATTGTCTAACCGCAATACACACGTTCGCAATTCAAGACCCCGACAGCCTTGCATTCTGATGAACCCAACTCGGATCAATGACCTCAACCGCTTAGGTCGTTTAATTCGATCACTATCTTCCTTGACAAAAATCTCACTAGTATGACCCCGCCAGGATACGCCAAATTGTTCATAAAAATCCGAATACAGCACGACTGACTCGACTTCCCAACTGTACTCCAAAACAATGCGCACTTTGTGTTGAAATTGAATTAACTTTAAGGGACGAATTTGCACTATCCCATATTCTGGAAAGATGATGAATACCGTTATGAAAGATTTTTTAGTGTGGATTCATTTTTTCACGATTTTTGACTGAAAAGAATATCGTCCTAAAGCTAAGTAGAAGTTTAGTGAAACATGAGATTAACTATGCTAGTTGGTGTATGTAAATGAATTTAGTGGAAATGGTAAAAGGTGGAAAGGGAAGGGACTTAGGAAGCAATTGAATAAATTTGTAAAGAAACAAGGAAAAAGAAATAAAATGGCAGAATGCTACTAACGCATGAAATAGAAAGGAATAAAAATAATTTCATTCAATTTCTAATGTATTCAAGTGTGTTTTTCAAATGCCACCACTAGAGGTGTGCATGGGCTGGGCGGCCCGACCCGGCCCGAAGGCCTGCCCAAAATGTGGGAGGGTTTAGGCAAAAATATAGGCCCGAAAAATGGGCTTAGACAAAAAAATATGGCCCGTTTAAAAAATGGGTCGGGCTCGGGTAAGGCATATTTGGCCCGGGCCCGGCCCGACCCAGCCCGAATTCATTAAAGGCAAAAAAAATTATTTTTTAAATATTATTTTCTTATTGTTTTTCTCTTTATTTTGCTACCATTTTACTATTATGTTTCTATTATTTTGTTGTTATTGTTTAGATATTATATAAAACTTATTTTATTGTTAATTTTGTTATTATTTTAAAGACATTTGTTAATTTTGTTATTATTTTAGAGGCATTTGCTTGTTAAGTTGCATCTATTTTAGTGTTATTTAAGTCTACATATTTTTTAAAATTTATTTTCAATTTGTTGAAAAATATTTATTTTGATTTTTTTAATATTTTTGATGTATTATATATATTTAAAATTTATATAAAATAATATAAAAAATTAATACGGGCGGGCCGGGCCGGACCCGGGTTTTAGTATTTTTATATGGGCCAGGCTTGGGCAAAATTTTAGGCCCATTTTTTGGGCCAGACCCGACCCGAGCCCAATGAACGGGCCTAAATTTTTAGTTGGGCCCGACCCGAACCCGGCCCGGCCCAGCCCATGCACACCTCTAGCCACCAGATACCCTATTTATATACACATCATATACTAAAATTAGTCTCACTCACCTAACAACCAATTACATGAAATCAAATTCATATCAGTTTTTTTTTTTCTAAATATGATTTTTACAAAGTCAAAATTTTGATTTGATTAGCCCTTAAATGTCTCAAAATTTTCGATTCGACCCCTATTTTATTGCTTGTGCTCCAATTTAGTCATTTTTTGCTTGTTTTTTATTTAAAACATCCGAATTGCATTCCTGACAGGATTTAAACATAAAATCACCAAATTAGCAGGATTTAATTTATGAATTAATCTATTTAAACATGTAAAACATGCTATCAAATACTCCTACTTAGCCTATGCTTGTCTTCAAGCATATTGTATGTTCCAACATTAGAAACAATCCAATAAATTATCAAAAATCAAGCCTCTATTCTGCAACTATGATCAATGCAAACAATTTATGTGAAAAATGAATAAGTGTTCAAATACTCAGTTTAATCAACAAGTGTCTATAAAATTCAAACATATAAATTCAATCATTTCACTAAATTGAAATTAAATCAAAATTTGCAAGGTATTTATTCTCAATTAATTATATAGCAAATTTGGGACTTAGTCAAACCTTTTTACGTGATGTGAGATGACAACCCAGGCACCTTACCCTGGTTACTCAATTTGACACGTCTCTAAATGGACTATTTTTCCCTACTCATGGTAGCTCGGTTAGTAGAGTGTTTGTAAGTTTCCAGTTCGCCACTCGAACCTTTTTATGCGAAACAAGATGACAACTCAAGCACCTCATCTCGGTTACTAAATTCAGTCACATTCTCGAAATCTTCACTCATAACTTAAGTCATCAGCGGAGTAGATGTAACACCCCTATCCCGTGTCCGTCACCGGATTAAGGTTAGGAGCGTTACCAAACAAATCAGAAACATTCACAGGCAAAATCATACATTCGATCATTATTCTCAGACATAATGTCCCTTAAATGGGTCCTCGAGACCTTAATCATACTTAGAAGTCGAGTCGGGACTAAACTGAAACACATAGAGAATTCTCGAAAAATTTAAAACTTCACTAAACTACAGGGGAAGCACGCCCGTGGGAGGAGACCGTGTGCCCTCCATGGCTTCTAGACACCCCCGTGTATCCGTCCGTGTCTATATACTGACTATACCAACACGGTCATTAGGCTCGCCCGTGTGCCATGGCCGTGTACTACAAGGTCATATACTGACTTCCCCACCATGGCCATCAAGCACGCCCGTGTATTTGGCCGTGTACTTTTTAGCTAGCTACTGACTTGCACACCACGGCCAGATGACACGCCCGTGTCGAGGCCGTGTGATACTAAACTACATCCTACAATTTAACCACGGTCGTTAGGCACGCCCGTGTGCCACAACCGTGTGACATTATAGGCCATTTACAAGGCCAAAATGCCACCCATAAGGGTCAAACCTACAAGCCATAATTAACAAGATATCTCATGCACATAATACCATCAAAACATACCAAAATAATCAACCAATTCATGCATATTTGTCAACTAAAGGAATCACACTACAATCCATTCAATATTCATTCGATCTAACTATTCAAACCAATTCCAAACATACCAATTTGCATAACTAAATCTAAATTATACCAAGCTCCTTTCATCCATATATACTTACCATCTCATAACCATTCCATGTAACAACTAAGCATGCCAAAACAACTTCACATATTACATTCATTAAGGCATATTATCAAAACATAATTAGCCAAATCACATGGCTAAGTTCATTATACAACTCATACCAAAACTAGCCTATACATGCCATATTGAGCTATATACATTTTCAAAGTGTACCACAATAAGTTTTAGTAGTGTGATGACGATCCGTGACGGTCTCGAGCCTTCAGTAGCTTTGACGACCTATAAAACAGATTAAACATACACAGAGTAAGCTTTCCAAAAGCTTAGTAAGTCATACATAAATAAACTTAGCATAAAATGCATATATTGCAAATAAATACATTGGCACATTCCATCCATTTAGCATATATCACAATTATGCTTTGTTTCACATACTTGTGGCCACATTTGCTACATTCATCATTTTAAGATTCTCATTCTCATATTTAAACATACACTTATTCGAGTCAAAGTCTTATAGGTACTTACCTTTTTATACACACTTGTGTATATATATATATATATACCAAACGTACCTGAAACAGACATTCGTTCACTTGTTTGATCATGGCTCGGATTCACAATTCATAACACAGACTTGCCCATTGAACCGTAAGGAACTTAATAGGATACCCAGAAAACTCGGAATGGTTGTACAATGCCAACGTCCCAGACGAGGTCTTACATGCATTCAGATATCGATGCCACTGTCCCAGACAGGGTCTTACACGAATCAATACGATGCCGATATCCCAGACATGGTCTTACACGTAAAACTTGTATCGATGCCAACGTCCCAGACGTGGTCTTACTCGTAAAACTTATATTGATGCCAACGTCCCAAACGTAGTCTTACACATAATTGGATATCGATGCCACAGTCCTGGACAGGGTCTTACACGAATCTCAAATCAACGCCAACGTCCCAAACGTGGTCTTACATGATAAAAAGGAATAGATACCTATGTCATGACATAGTCAATCCTATCTATTCTTAGGTTCGTACGGGGCTTCTCGGACTTAATCACTATATCGAACTTATCTCGAAATTCAAATGCATAACCTCTCATATCATAAGCATTCAATATCATCATTAATCATATAAACAATTACAAATGCATACATATACGTTTATTAGCATATTGACTTACCTCGGATTCGGTTTATCGGAATAGAAACGGCTACTCGTTTACTTTCGCTTTCCCACGATCTAAGTCTATTTTCCTCGGTTCTTGATCTAAACATATTCAGAATTAACCCTTTTATTCACTAGTTCATTCAATTCAATCCAAAGACATACATTTAGGGCTATTTGCAATTTAGCCCTCACATTTGCACATTTTATCAATCTAGTCTATTTTTCACAAAACACCAAATTCACAAAATCCACATATACACATGCTTGGCCGAACCTCTCTAGAGACTATATAAGTCCAAATATTTCATCAAATTTGCAAATTAGTCCCTCAATTTTCCATTTTCTCAATTTAGCCCTATTTAGCTAAATTCAACAAAACTTCAAGAACAAAACATGTTCATCAAGCTTAGATATTTCATTTAACACCATAAAACATCACAAAACTCAACATATCAACAATGGCATAACTCACAAACATCATCAATTCACAAAATTGAGACATGGGTTTGATAGCTCTCAAAACAACGATTGCAAAAATGTAGAAATTATCGAAAACGGATCGGAAACTAACCTTGAATTCAAGCTTGAACAATGGCCGAATATGGCTAGCTTAAACCTTGTTTTCTTTTCTTTGTATTTTCGGTGAAAGAATAAATAGAAATGGCCATTTTTTTATGCTTTATTCTATCATAATATAACTTAATAACCCATTTCCAAATTTAACCTTCAAAATAAAATATATAAAGCATATTATACAAGGTCATTTTTGACCACATTCACCCACTAACTAATAGTGGTTAAATTGCCATTTAAGGCCATAGCTTTAAAAAGCCACAACACATTAGTACATCAACAAATGGCATACAACTTTCACATTTAATGCAAATCAATCCTTTGCTCAAATTAAACACACGAACAGACAAATTCACTTACGAAAATTTACCACATTCTAAACCACATATCAACGGCACAGAATATAATATTAAAATATTATTCAGACTCGGATTTGTGGTCCCGAAACCACTGTTCCGACTAGGGTATAAACCGGACTGTTACAATTCTCCCCCCTTAGGGATTTTCGTCCCCGAAAATCTTACCGTTAAACAGATTCGGATATTGTTGTTTTACTGAGTCTTCAGGCTCCCAGGTAGCCTCTTCAATCCCATGTCGATTCCACGGTACTTTCACTAATAGAATCTTCTTATTTCTCAACTCTTTCACTTCACGAGCTAAGATATAGATCAGTTCCTCTTAATATGTCATATCAGATCGGATTTCAATTTCAGACGGAGTAATCACATGTGACGAATCAGATCGATATCTACGGAGCATTGAGACATGAAATACACTATGGATCCTTTCTAGATCAGAAAGCAACCTTAATCTATATGCAACAGGTCCGACACGTTCAATGATCTCATATGGTCCGATGAACCTCGGACTTAATTTGCCTTTTTGTCCGAATCGAAGCACTTTCTTCCACGGAGACACTTTCAGAAATACTTTGTCGCCGATCTCAAATTCTATATCTTTTCGTTTCAAGTTTACATAAGACTTCTGACGATCAGATGCTGCTTTCAGACAATCTCGGATCAACTTCACTTTCTGTTCTAAATCTTTTATCAAATTAACCCCGTGAAGCTTATTCTTACTGAGTTCAGTCCAATACAGAGGTGTACGACATTTTCGTCCGTACAAAGCTTCATATGGTGCCATTTTGATACTCGCCTGAAAACTATTGTTGTATGCAAATTCGATCAACGACAGACACTGTTCCCATGAACCATTAAACTCAAGTACACAGCATCTCAACATGTCTTCAAGAATCTGAATGATCCACTCAAACTGACCATTTGTTTGCGGATGGAAAGCTGTATTAAAGTGCAGTTTCGTGCCCAAAGCTTCTTGCAATTTCTTCCAGAATCGCGATGTGAATCTCAGATCTCTATCTGACACAATAGATAGCGGTACCCCGTGCAATCTCACAATCTCACAAATATAAAGCTCAGCTAATCTCTCAAGTGAGAAATCAGATCTTACCGGAATAAAATGGGCAAATTTCGTTAACCGGTCAACTACAACCCATATCGCATCTTTCTTTCTCGGAGTCAGAGGCAAACCAGAAACAAAGTCCATCGTCACTCTATCCCATTTCCACTCAGGAATCAAAATTGGTTGTATCAATCCAGACAGAACTTGATGTTCAGCTTTCACTTGCTGACAAGTTAAACATTTCGAAACAAAGTCAGAAATGTCCCTTTTCATACCAGACCACCAGTAGTGTCGGTTCAAATCATGATACATCTTAGTACTGCCCGGATAAATGGATAGACGACTATTATATGCTTCCTTCAAAATCAACAGAATCAACTCTGGATTTCTCGGAACACAGATACGATCTCGGAATCTCAAACAATTATTAATAATTTGAAATTCAGATTCAGAATTCACTTCACACTGAGCTCGTTTTGTTAGCAATTCATTATCAGAATTCTGAGCATCACATATCTGTTGTAAAAACAACGATTTCGCTTTTAATTCAGCTGTCATAGAACAATCATCAGACAAATCTAGTTGAGTATTCAAAGCTCGTAGTGCATACAACAATTTTCTACTCAATGCATCAGCAACAACGTTCGTTTTACCCAGATGGTAATCTATCACAAACTTATAATTTTCAACAGCTCAAGCCATTTTCTCTGACGCAGGTTCAGATCTTTTTGAGTCATCAAATATTTCAAACTTTTGTGATCTGAAAATATGTGACATTTCTCACCGTATAGATAATGACGCCAAATCTTAAGTGCAAACACAATCGCAGCTAACTCAAGATCATGTGTCGGATAACTCTTCTCATGAGGTTTTAACTGTCTCGAGGCATAAGTTATCACTTTGCCTTCCTGCGTCAAAACACATCCCAAACCATTAAACGAGGCATCACTGTATACAACAAATTCTTTACCCGATTCCGGCTGTACTAACACTGGAGCTTCTGTTAACAGAGTTTTCAACTGATCAAAACTTTTCTGACATTTATCCGGCCATTCAAATCTGACATCTTTCTGAAGTAATCTAGTCAACGGGGTAGCTATTGTTGAAAATCCTTTTACAAATCGACGGTAATAACCAGCCAAACCCAGAAAACTACGGACTTCAGACACATTCTTCGGAGGTTTCCAATTCAAAATAGCAGAAATCTTGTTCGAATCAACTCGAATCCCAGATGCTGACACAATATGTCCCAGAAAACTAACCTCTTGCAACCAGAATTCACACTTGCTGAATTTCGCATATAATTGCTTTTCTCTCAAAGTTTGCAACACAATTCTCAGATGTTCAGCATGCTCATTTTCATCATGTGAATAAATCAGGATATCATCTATGAATACCACAACAAAACGATCTAGATACGGTTTGAAAATTCTATTCATCAGATCCATAAAAACAGCAGGAGCATTGGTTAGTCCAAATGGCATAACTAAAAACTCATAATGCCTATACCTTGTTCTGAAAGTAGTCTTTGGAATGTCTAAATCCTTAACTCTCAACTGATAGTATCCCGATCTCATATCAATCTTGGAAAACACAGTATCTCCTTTTAACTGATCAAATAAATCATCAATCTTGGGCAACGGATATTTATTCTTTATTGTTACCTTATTTAACTGATGATAATCGATACACATCCCTCATCGTACCATCTTTCTTTTTCACAAACAGAACAAGAGCACCCCAAGGTGAGAAACTCGGTCTAGCAAACCCTCTATCGGTCAATTCTTGCAACTGTGACTTTAACTCTTTCAACTCTGTTGGTGCCATCCTATACGAAGCTATTGAAATAGGTGTAGTACCAGGTAGCAACTCAATACCGAACTCAACTTCACCAATCGGAGGCAAACCCGACAATTCTTTAGGAAACATGTCAGAAAACTCACAAACAATAGGCACTGATTCAATCTTCTTCTCAGATACTCTTGAATCGATCACATAAGCAAAATATGTCTCGTAACCCCTTTTCACATAATTCTGAGCTTTCAAAACAGATATCACCATAGGCAACCCATTCAAATCATCAGACTCAATCCGTACAATCTCATCATTCAGACATCTCAAATCTATAGTCTTTCTTTTACAGTTCACAACAGCATCATGCATAAACAGCCAATCCATACCCAAAATAATATCAAATTGATCAAATGGCAAAAGCATCAGATCAACAGGGAAACATATATCTCGAAACATTAACAGACAGTTCTTGCATACTTTGTCAACCAGGACGCTTTTACCTAAAGGGTTCGATACTTTTATAGCAAACTCAGTAGACTCTACAGGCAAAGTCTTGCTGAATACTAAATTCATGCAAATATATGAATGCGTAGAACCAGGGCCTATTAAAGCAATCACAGAAGTATCATAAAGAGTAAAAATACCAGTTATAACATCAGGTGACGAGGCTTCCTCACGAGCTCAGATAGCATACGCTCTGGCAGGCGCTCTAGCTTCAGATCGGACAACATTGTCTCTCATAGTTCTCTGACTACCACTGACTTTTCTTACGTTCTTCAATGGTCTACCTCTCACAGATGCATGACCAGATCTCAAATTCTGAACAGTTTCTGGCTCGATAGACTCAGGGCAATCACGGATAAAATGATCAAGAGATCCGCATCTAAAGCAAGCTCTGTCATTTAATCTACAACTTCCCGGATGCCTTTTTCCACAATGCTTACATTCAGGTCTCTCGGATCAAACATTTCCAACGCTAGCCACTGAAGTTGCTGGGGTTTTTGAACCCATTTGCGGTCTTGATTGATTTCTATTCAAATATCCAACGTTATCTCTGAAACGACTTTGATTATCTCTGAATCTTTTCGGAGCAGACTGAAATGATTTACTCTGAAATCTCTTTTTCACATCTCGAGCTTCAGACTCAGCTTTTCTCTTATCTTTCCCAAGTGCCTCAGCTTTACCGGCTCGATCGACGAGTACAACGAACTCTTTGATTTCCAAAATCCGAATTAGCAAACGTATGTCTTCATTAAGACCATCTTCGAATCTCTTACACATTATAGCTTCAGAAGATACACACTCCCGGGCATACTGACTCAATCTCACGAATTCTCGTTCATACTCGGAAACAGTCATTCAACCCTGTTTAAGTTCTAGAAATTCCTTTCGTTTCTGATCAACGAATCTCTCACTAATATATTTCTTTCGAAATTTGTTCTGAAAGAAATCCCATGTAACTCGTTCTCTCGGAACGATAGAAATCAGAGTTTTCCACCATTGATAAGCTGCATCTCGAAGGAAAGATACCACACACTTTATGCATTCTTCCGGAGTCAAAGACATTTCATCAAATACCCGGATCGTGTTTTCAATCCAGAACTCAGCCTTTTTAGCATCATCATCTTTAGTAGCTCGGAATTCCTCGGCCCCATACTTACGGATCTTATCAACAGGAGGCTAATTCAATAGATTTAGATTTACAGCCGGAGGTATATCGGATATCTGAGGGGGATTAATCGGGGGCGGGGGTTGTGAAACAGTCGGGTTATTTCTTACGAACTGAGTGAACCACTCACTCATCATCTGGAAGAAAGCTTGTTTAGCTTCTCCCTCATGACCGCTCGTAGCCGGTCTCGAATTAGAGGGTGCTGTCCCTTGCACGGGAGCAGGCGCATTACTTTCTACGTCGTCATCTACGGCTCTTTTGGGATCCATTACTATACGAGAATCATATTTATACATCAGGATTCATTGCACTATCACAATTCAGAAATATGGCATATATAGCTAGACTTTGACACGCTACATTAGCCCGAGAATCGGCTAAACTGTAGCTCTGATACCAATCAAATGTAACACCCCTATCCCGTGTCCGTCGCCGGATTAAGGTTAGGAGCGTTACCAGACAAATCAAAAACATTCACAGGCAAAATCATACATTCGATCATCATTCTCAGACATAATGTCCCTTAAACGGGTCCTCGAGACCTTAATCATACTTAGAAGTCGAGTCGGGACTAAACAGAAACACATAGAGAATTCTCAGAAAATTTAAAACTTCACTAAACTACAGGGGAAGCACGCCCGTGGGAGGAGACCGTGTGCCCTCCACGGCTTCTAGACACCCCCGTGTATCCACCCGTGTCTATATACTGACTATACCAACAAGGTCATTAGGCACGCCCGTGTGCCATCGCCATGTACTACAAGGTCATATACTGACTTCCCCACCACGGCCATCAAGCATGCCCGTGTATTTGGCCGTGTACTTTTTAGCTAGCTACTGACTTGCACACCACGGCCAGATGACACGCCCGTGTCGAGGCGGTGTGATACTAAACTAAATCCTACAATTTACCCACGGTCGTTAGGCACGACCGTGTGCCACAACCGTGTGACATTATAGGCCATTTACAAGGCCAAAATGCCACCCATAAGGGTCAAACCTACAAGCCATAATTAACAAGATATCTTAACCATGAAAACATACCAAAATAATCAACCAATTCATGCATATTTGTCAACTAAAGGAATCACACTACAATCCATTCAATATTCATTCAATCTAACTATTCAAACCAATTCCAAACATACCAATTTGCATAACTAAATCTAAATTATACCAAGCTCCTTTCATCCATATATACTTACCATCTCATAACCATTCCATGTAACAACTAAGCATGCCAAAACAACTTCACATATTACATTCATTAAGGCATATTATCAAAACATAATTAGCCAAATCACATGGCTAAGTTCATTATACAACTCATACCAAAACTAGCCTACACGTGCCATATTGAGCTATATACATTTTCAGAGTGTACCAAAATAAGTTTTAGTAGTGTGATGATGATCCGTGACGGTCCCGAGCCTTCAGTAGCTTTGACGACCTATAAAATAGATTAAACATACACAGAGTAAGCTTTCCAAAAGCTTAGTAAGTCATATACAAATAAACTTAGCATAAAATGCATATATTGCAAATAAATACATAGGCACATTCCATCCATTTAGCATATATCACAATTATGCTTTGTTTCACATACTTGTGGCCACATTTGCTACATTCATCATTTTAAGATTCTCATTCTCATATTTAAACATACACTTATTCGAGTCAAAGTCTTATAGGTACTTACCTTTTTATACACACTTGTGTGTATATATATACCAAACGTACCTGAAACAGACATTTGTTCACTTGTTTGATCATGGCTCGGATTCACAATTCATAACACAGACTTGCCCATTGAATCGTAAGGAACTTAATAGGATACCCAGAAAGCTCGGAATGGTTGTACAATGCCAACGTCCCAGACGAGGTTTTACATGCATTCAGATATCGATGCCACTGTCCCAGATAGGGTCTTACATGAATCAATACGATGTCGATATCCCAGACATGGTCTTACATGTAAAACTTGTATCGATGCCAACGTCCCAGACGTGGTCTTACTCGTAAAACTTATATTGATGCCAACGTCCCAGACGTAGTCTTACACATAATTGGATATGGATGCCACAGTCCTGGACAGGGTCTTACACGAATCTCAAATCAACTCCAACGTCCCAGACGTGGTCTTACATGATAAAGCGGAACAGATACCTATGCCATGGCATAGTCAATCCTATCTATTCCTAGGTTCGTACGGGCCTTCTCGGACTTAATCGCTATATCGAACTTATCTCGGAATTCAAATGCATAACCTCTCATAACATAAGCATTCAATATCATCATTAATCATATAAACAATTACAAATGCATACATATACGTTTATTAGCATATTGACTTACCTCGGATTCGGTTTATCGGAATAGAAACGGCTACTCATTTACTTTCGCTTTCCCACGATCTAAGCCCGTTTTCCTCGGTTCTTGATCTAAACATATTCAGAATTAACCCTTTTATTCACTAGTTCATTCAATTCAATCCAAAGACATACATTTAGGACTATCTGCAATTTAGCCCTCACATTTGCACATTTTATCAATCTAGTCCATTTTTCACAAAACACCAAATTCACAAAATCCACATATACACATGCTTGGCTGAACCTCTCTAGGGACTATATAAGTCCAAATATTTCATCAAATTTGCAAATTAGTCCCTCAATTTTCCATTTTCTCAATTTAGCCCTATTTAGCTAAATTCAACAAAACTTCAAGAACAAAACATGTTCATCAAGCTTAGATATTTCATTTAACACCATAAAACATCATAAAACTCAACATATCAACAATGGCATAACTCACAAACATCATCAATTCACAAAATTGAGACATGGGTTTGATAGCTCTCAAAACAACGATTGCAAAAATGTAGAAATTATCGAAAACGGATCGGAAACTAACCTTGAATTCAAGCTTGAACAATGGCCGAATATGGCTAGCTTAAACCTTGTTTTCTTTTCTTTGTATTTTCGGTGAAAGAATGAATAGAAATGGCCATTTTTTTTATGCTTTATTCTATCATAATATAACTTAATAACCCATTTCCAAATTTAACCTTCAAAATAAAATATATAAAGCATATTATACAAGGTCATTTTTGACCACATTCACCCACTAACTAATAGTGGTTAAATTTCCATTTAAGGCCATAACTTTAAAAAGCCACAACACATTAGTACATCAACAAATGGCATACAACTTTCACATTTAATGCAAATCAATCCTTTGCTCAAATTAAACACACGAACAGACAAATTCACTTACGAAAATTTATCACATGCTAAACCACATATCAACGACACAAAATATAATATTAAAATATTATTCAGACTCGGATTTGTGGTCCCGAAACCACTGTTCCGACTAGGGTATAAACCGGACTGTTACAGTAGATTTTTATTTTTTATTTTTTATTCCATTAGAAAATACATTTAAAATTAAACAACTAAGAATGATATACTTACCAAACAAATTTATAAACAATCAATTTTCATGAATCAATTACACACACGTCGATTAAACTATAATGAATACTTTAATTAAAGAACCGCCCAACTATCTAAATTGACTAAGCATTGGAATTAGAGGCTCAATGTCAAACAAATTAACGAATAATCTCAGCATAAGAATTAACACATGCGAAAGAGAAACAATCATGCATACTTACTAATCCAACACCCTCTACTTAGCTCACATTACGCTCAATGTGTAATAATAAAAGAATAAATAAGAAAGAAAAGGGTCAAGTCACTACAGCAAAATAGGCTTTTAGCGGCGTTTTTAGCGGCGCTTAGACAACAAACGCCGCAATAGATCGAGCAATAGCAGCATTTTAAAAAAAAAACGTCACTATAGATGGAGAATTAGTGGCTCTTTTTAAAAAAACACCGCTAAAAAGTTAAGCACAATGCCATCGCTTAATGTTGCGCTTTAGTGGCATTAGCAGCGTTTTTATAGATGGAGCATTAGTGGCGCTTTTTGAAAAACGCCGCTAAAAAGTTAAGCACAACGTCGTTTTATGTTGAGCTTTAGTCGCATTAGCGGCATTTTTCGCTATAGATGGACCATTAGTGGCGCTTTTTAAAAAATGCCGCTAAAAAGTTAAGCACAACATCATCGTTTTATGTTGAGCTTTAGTGGAATTAGCGGCGCTTTTTTATAAACGCTGCTATAGATAAAAACGCCGCAAAAAAAATCATTTTATTTTAGGATTTAGGGTTTTGGATTTAAGGTTTAATGTCTATGGTTTGGGTTTTTAGGGTTTATGATAGTATGTTTATTAATTTGATTAGAGTTTTGAGTTTATGGTTTATGGCTTAGAGTTTATAGTTTGGGGTTTGTTGTTTTATAGGGTTTAGGGTCTTAATATTGTTCATGGTTTTAGGGGTCAAGAGCTATGGTTAGGGGTTAGGCTAATATGGTTTAAGGATTTAGGGTTTATGATTTAAGATTTATGATTTGGTGTTTCGGGTTTGGGGTTTAATTTTTAGGGTTTAGGGGTAAATATGGTGAACTACTTGTGCATCTTGGAATTTTTTATAATATAAATCTAAATAAGATAAATATAAGTTATTATTTTAAAAAATATATATCAAAATGGGTTAAATCCCAAAAGCATACATGAACAATGGTTTAGTGTGCAATTATATACATGAACTTTAATTTGATCTAGTTCTTGTCAATTATTAACGCAATTATTAATATAACGTCATTTTATATTTATATATTTGCATACACAAATATTTATATTTATTCAATATAAAAATATATTAATGTATTTATTTTTTAAAATGTGTATGATTAAATCAAAATTAAAGTTTTAACTATACATTTAAACCACAATTAGAATTTCACGTCTACAATTACACATTAAACCGAAATTCATATATAATTCTAAGATGTATTGCTATCCAAATTTAGGTGTATACATATAATTAAATGTTATTTATATAAAAATCTAAACAACTAATACGGACCATACTCAAAAGAATAATGTTGATGAAAATAGAAAGAAAAAAGAAATCCTTTCAACAATATACTAGACCATGCCATACCCATCTATCAATTTAATTCCTAAAAGAATTGATCATGGAAATTAAATTTTAACTTTCAATATTTATAATTTTTTATCAATTTAATTCTTATTTTTTGAACCAAAACCTTCCACTTTTTAAAAAATTTTAAATTGCATTTTTAATAGGAATGTAATTGTAAAATTAATTTTTTTAATGATATTGACGTGAAAACGTACAAGGTAATTCACATGACATGATACTATTTTTTTAAAATGTTAATTTAAAAATTATAAAAATCTTCAAAAAAAATTAAAAATTAAAAACTTAAAAATTTAAAAATTTAAATCTTAATATTTTAGTCCATATTTCAGTTAAAAAGCTTAATATTCAAAATTTTTAAAAAATAAATATTCCAAAAAATGATAATCTCAGCACAAAAATTTTGAAAGAAAAAAATAGAAAAAATATGCTAAAAATGAAAAAAAAATAAATTAAAATTGATCAATAGTGGCGTTTTGACATGAGCTAAAGTTTGCAAAACGACGTTGTTTTTATATGGTTTTTAGTGGCATTTTTAGTAAACGCCACAGAAGGATATGGGTTAGTGGCGTTTTCATAAAAAAACGTCGTAAATATGTTCTCTGAGGCCACAAAATGCTGTCGTTTTATTGGGGTTTTAGTGGCGTTTTTATTACAACGCCGCAATATGATATGCTATAGTGGCATTTTTACAAAAAAACGCCGCAAATTTTAACTAACCTATATGTCACCGTTTTACAAGGGAATTTATTAGCCACTGCCTTTCTTCTCTTTCCCTCTTCGGCCGACTCCCCCAACTTCAAATCCCTAACAGCCAATTTCTTTCTCCTCTTCTCCACTCCAACACCCACCGGCCACCACCATATCTTTCACCAGTCAGCACCAATCCACCACATACCCCATTAGTTTTCTCATTTCACCAGTCAGCTCTGGCTTTCCCCTATCTTCATATGTTAGCCTCCTTTATACAAAAAAAAGGAAAACTAATGGTTTTGAATTTCATCCTTCTCAAATTAGGGTAAGGAATTTAAAGGAGATCTGTTCTGAGTATTCATGCTTTGAGCAAATGTTTTATTTCTCTTGAGGATGATACATATGGAGATTATAAACAAGAGTAGCATTTTACATTTTCTGATGAATTGCAGTAATCTTTGTGCTTGGATGGTTTTTTCATTACTTCACTTCATCTGTGATGGTGACTATTTTCCTCTGCTTTCAGATCTTTGATGGGCACAACGGTAATGCTGCAGCAATTTTTACCAGGGAGCACCTTTTGAGTCATATATTGAGTGTTGTTCCTCGTGGCCTTGGGCGGGAAGAGTGGTTTCAAGCTTTACCTCGAGCATTAGTTGCCGAATTTGTGAAAACCGACAAGGAATTTCAGAGTAGAGGCTTGGAATTTGTTTTCAAATTCTTTTATTCTCTAATTGTTTCTTCTGTACATTTAAATGACACTAGTGTTCTCCGTCCTTATTGATTTATTTATTCTGCAGGTGAAACATCGGGTACTACTGCTACACTGGTGTTCTTGAATTCTTATGTTCTTGCAATAGGTATTTGGAACTCTGATTTTTATAATACAATTCAAATAGTCTGTTTTTTCTCCTGCCGTTAATCCATATTTTAATTTTTAAAATTAAAATTATAAGTGACTTGCAAATGCAAAGAAACAACTATGCTTCCTTGTGGTTAATGGTTTTAGGAAGCTATTTGTTCAGTTATTATTATTAAAGATTGAAAACAAAATCTCACCATGGTATTAAATTTCCCTCTGATGAATTAAGCTACAATGTAAAGTTGAGTTAATTTTACATTACAATTTACATCAGAATTTAAAGAACTTGATTTCTAGCAAGTTTAGGAGACAAACACATTTTCATTTTCATTAAGTTTAGCACTTACTGCCCAAGATATGCTAGGATAATACACATTGCTCAATGCTAGTTAGATTGCTATAGTTTTTGTCTACTTATTTTTGTTGTTCATTTCTTTCACATTTTATTTGTATATATAGCTACTTATTTCACTCAAAATTCCTTTGTCAGGTTTCAAGCTAAAACCATGAATGTTGAAATCCAAAACCTTTTCCTCAAATAAAGTTTGTTAGTACTTATTTACAATTGTTCAGTTTTAAACCTTTTTCTAGATAATGTCAGCAAATTCCTGATTTGGTCCCATAATCATATGATTATCTGTCTTTTATAATTTTTATAGAAATGTCTTTAACTATTGTATAAAAACAACAAAATTGAATTATCTTTTGCCTGTGGATGATTTTAAGTTTAAATCCAGTAAATTAAAACTAAAGGAGGTTTTCCAAAGCTCAAATTTGTTTACTTTAATTAATAAAGAGAAGAGAGTTGTCATCTCCTATAGTTTTAGAAGGCCTTCTTTTTTCACATTTGGATCTGTTTCATTCACTTGATAGTTACTTGTGTATTTGTGAAGTTTTAATCTTTTATATATAATTTATGTTTTGGTAATTAAGATATATGTAACACTTTTAATTTGTAGTATGCTCGATTGATGTTCCTTTGATATATGATATTGATTGACTTTACATTGGGTTTTATTATGAATTAAGGATGCACTAGTTTACATGTAGAGAATGTTGTCTTTGCTTTGTGTGATTGTTTTATCTGTCACGTTTTTTCTATTAGTGCATCTAGTTTCCATCATTTTCTGTTTCAGTTACTGTCAGTTTCCCATGTATAAATATGTGCTTTACAATGGTGTTTAGTCCCTTGTTGACTAAGGTTAGCATAGTTGAGTTTTTACATCAGCAATTTCTTGGTACTTGATACTTGGTTTTGCAGGGCTGTTACTGAGCTCCAAACTATCTATTTCTTTCTCTTTATTGGTCAGACCGAATTAAGCAGGCCAAATTTTGTGAAGGTAACAGCAGCGAGGGAAGCAGAGTAGAGCAAAAAGTACGACGCACTCCAGCTACAGCTTCAGGACATGATGAAAATGTTTCAGCAATCACAAAATCTGCCATCTTAGACATTTGTTTTCTTATTGTAAGAATAATTTTAACATTTTAACTTTTAACATTATTGTAAGAATATTTTGAATTTTACTTCATATATTAATTTATATCATATATCTTTCGTTGAATTTGAAGTATTATTTAGATTTGCTGTTTTTGGTTGGATTTTATGTTACAGGAAGGGTTGTATATGGATGAAAACAGAATGTTGCAAATCTGCCAAATTTAGTGGCGTTTATTTCAAAAACGCCACTAAAGGTCATGTTCTTTAGCGGCATTTGTAAGAAAAGTGCCGCTTAAGGTCATGCTCTCTAGCGGTGTTTGTGGGAAAAGTGCCGCTAAAGGTCATGCTCTCTAGCGACGTTTGTGGGAAAAGCTCCGCTAAAGGTCATGTTCTTTAGCGGCGTTTGTGGGAAAAGCGCCGCTAAAGGTCATGTTCTATAGCTGTTTTTTTTTCACATAAACGCCGCAAATTTTAGCGACATCATCTTTAGTAGCGTTTTTTGCGGCGTTTATAAACGCCGCTAAAGGATTAAAAAACGCCGCTAAAAGTCTGTTTTGCTGCAGTGAGTGTACTCCTTGTGTATGTTTAATTCAACATATGGCGGTTTGGGCAGTTCGGGTTCATTCTGGTCGGTTCGGTCTTGGGTGTATGTTTCAATAAATGGTAGCACTGAAATTTCACAAGGCGTGCTCATGGCACAAAAGAAATATGTTTCTGCTTTATTTTTGGATGAAAATGGACAACCTCCACCATCATTCCTGGAAAACAAAACATTAAAATAGATTAAATAATAATCTTATTTTTTTATTTTCAACATTAATTAAACTAAATTCAAAAATAAATAAATTAAAATAAATAAATATGGCTTGCATCCCAAAAAGCGTTTTTATTTAACGTTGTTAGCTCGATGACCTGAGTGTTATTCGTTTGGTTCCTTGAGAATTAATTCTTCCATTACGTGCACTTGGAAGTTCTCGAAGAAAGGTTTCAACCTTTTCCCATTGTCCTTGAAGTACTTACTGGATCCCTCTATCATCAGTGGATTGAGGTATCTTTGAGCTTCTCCGTTCGGGTTTGCCTTTTCCTCTATCGGAATCCTTAAATGTTCAGGTAATGGTTTGAGCTCTAATTTTGGGGCCTCCATGTGAATGAAAGATTCACAAATTGGTTCTTCCAACGTCAATAATTCCTCCAATTTATCCATAGTATCGAGGTCTAAACTCCTACAAAGCACAACTTGTAACCCATCCTCTTCATGATATTCAAAATGTAACTTTGTTAGTGGCTCAATAATATCAATACTAGAGACAATTATAATCATGTTTGAACGGCTCATGGCCCCATAAACATTAAGTTTCACCACTTCTCCATCGAACTTTATAGTGAGTGTTGCATTCCGCACATCAATCTTTGTTTGTGCAGTACTCAAAAATGGTATCCCAAGTAGTATATCACAAGAATTGATCGAGTTGTCATCCTCCATGTCGATAATGTAGAAATCTGCAGGAAAAATTAATTCATTTTCCTTGACAAGAACATCTTCTAGCACTCCTTCTAGATACACTACAGACCTATCTACAAACTGAACAATTATACATGTTTCTTTCAAATGACCCGTTTTTAGTAGTTTATAAATAGGAAAAGGCATAACGTTAATAGATGCACTTAAGTCACACATGTCTTTTTTAATTCCAACACTACCTATTTTGTAAGATATAGAAAACATACATTGGTCCTTACACTTAAGTGGGATTTTCTTTTGTAAAACAGCGAAGATATTTCTCCGAAACTCTCCTTTTCATTGCCTAAGAGCTTATTCTTACTTGTGCAATATTCTTTTGAGAATTTTGCATATCATGGAATTTGCTTAATCGCATTAAGAAGAGGAATGCTTATTTCTACCTTTCGAAAAGTGTTAAGGATCTGCTTCTCTTCTCGTTCCTTTTTGCATTGGATGAGTCTTCCAGGAAATGGAAGAGGTACTGCAAATGACTTTTGAATAGTCGAATCCGTAGTGGACACTGGATCGGGCTCCCGTTTTTCTCGTTCTGGGTTGTGGGTATAATTCATGTCAAGAGCTGACTCCAAAACTGTTCAACTTCTCAATGTCATAGCACTTGCATTATGTCAAGGATTAGGTTTAGTTTGAGATGGAAACTTACCTTGGGACTCCAAACGACTTAATGTGAATGCAAGCTTGCTTACTTGCTTATCTATTTCCTACAAATGCATGTCAGTTTTTTGTTGAAATTTTTCAGTACTGTTAGCTAACCTTTCCACTATGGCTTCCAAAGATGATTTTGGAGGTAGTAATTGTTGATTCGGAAGTGACCTTTGTTGGTATGGTTGATTGAATTGAGGATTCGTGATAAATGCCAAAAGTAACATGTTTTAGCCTCATTATTAATGCATTTTTGGATGATTATTCGATGTAAAATGGTGAATTTTATGATCCTAATCCTCTAAATTCATGTTTCTATACTTAAGAGAGAATTTTGGAGCAAAAAGAGAAGAAAATAAAAAATTGAAACAAGTTTTAGAAGCCACACGAGTTGGGCCATTCCACACAGACTACCACACGACCATGTGCCAGACCGTGTTCGCGAACTGCACTCCAAAAACATAGAAAAACATAATTTTTAAGTTTTTCGGGCATTCTAAGACCTATATATATATACCAAATATAAGAAGTAGGGAGTAAGCCATCAGAGAATATTGAAGAAAACAACTCGAAAAATACCATTAAAGCCGATTCTGAAGTAGATTTCCATCAAGATTGAAGATCTCCTTTTGATTTCTTTAAATTTTATTATGAGTTTTTTTTATTTATTTCTTGTGGTTATAATGTCTTTGTGATGTTTTCATTTACGATTATGAACTAACTTTCTAGATACCTAAAGAGATGAAAGGATTATGTCTTTTGATTCTGTTTTACACAATAAATTCTTGGATCTTGGTCTCAATTTTGTGTGCTTAAATCTTGGTTTAATATTTCCAAACTATCAATCCATGTTTGATGTACTTGAATAGAGGAGGAAAAACCCCTGTTTAAATGTAGATCTAGCATAATTGAGTGGAGTTGCAAGCAATTTAGAAATAGGACGACATAAATCTACCGGATTAGAGTCAAATCTAATAGGCGGATCCATATATCGAGTTAATGCCACAATATGGGTTTTAATTAGAAAAAAATTTCAATTAATCAACATAGAGCCAGTTGCTCTTACTCTCGAAAGAGATATTAGCATAATTTAGAGATTTCCATGGATCAAGATACTAAGCAGAGTAATTATTTAATTCAGATTCATAATGAAAAATGAAATCTAAGTGGATTCTTTCCTGAGTATTGTTTCACTTCTTGGTTGTTAATAGTTTGTTTTCCTGATTTATTCTTTGTCATGTTCTTTAGTTAATTAATTTAATTAATTTTAGTTTTAATCAATCACTTCAATTTTTCGGTTAAATAATAGAAAAACAGTAATTACTAGTACTTTTAGTCTTCGTGGGAACGATATCTGTGCTCACCATAGCTATACTATTAATTGATAGGTGCACTTGCCTTTGTCAAATTTTTAGTTGGTTTACGACTTCACCAATTCGACCCACAACACATATTTGGATGATCTTTCCACCCCACATTATAGGTGTTCGAATATGAATCATATTGTCTTTGGGGTGGCCCTAGAAAGTTTTCGACAACATTCGCTTATTCTGTCGAACCCTCATGTAAAATATGATATGAGTCCATCGGATGAACAGATATAGCACAAATTCTACACAACCGTGCTTGGCTTGTTTTATCTATAAGCAAATTTTGAACAACATTAGTAAGCTTATCAATTTTATCTTTTAAAGATAGAGAACTTAACCCATGAACCCATCTCGTGGGTTCTGTAGCCGGTCGAAATTGTTGAGAATTCACATTCATAGTCGAAATCAACTCTCTTGCTCTCTAAGGCATCATATTTACAAGTGTCCCTCCGCTAGCAACATCTATCATCTTCATTTTCATTTGGAGTAAGCCCTCGTATAAATACTACAAAAGCGATTGTTCAGTTAGACCATGTTGTGGATAACTTGCACACAACTTTTTGTACCACTTCCAGTAACCATAGAGCGATTCAATCTCCTTTTGTCGAATTCCTACAATGTTTCGTCTTAATTCGACCGCTCAAGCTGTTGGAAAAAAGCTGTCAAGAGAAATATCATACCATGTATTAACTGAATTAGGAGGTAAATAAAATCACCACTCTCTAGCAGAATCGGCTAACGAGAAAGGAAAATCACAAAGTTTAATTTGATCTTCAGTCACTCTCTGAGGTTTCATGCTTGTGCAAATGATGACGTCATGAACTAACTAAAATATGACAAAGGCAAGCGCACCTATCGAACAGTAGTATAGTTATGGTGAGTCCAGAATATCGTATCCACGAGGACTAAAAGTACTAGTAGCTACTATCTTTTTATTATCTAGCCTATAATTAAATGGATTGTTTTTAATTTAAAACTAAACTAATTAACTGTGAACGCGACAGAGAGTGAAGAAAGTAATCGAATAAACCAATGACAAAGACAATACCCGAGGAAGAATCCACCTAGACTTCACTTATTATTATGACTCTCAATTAAACGATTTATTCACTTGTCTTGATTCGTAGAAATCCCTAATTTATGTTAATATCCCTTTCGAGAATAAAAACAACTGACTCTAGCTTTATTAATTGAAATCTCTTTCTAATTAAAACCCCTATTGTCGCATTAACATGATCTATGGATTCCCTTATTAAATTTGACTCTAATCCGGTAGATTTATGTTGTCCTATTTCTAGGATTGCAATCAACTCCGCTCTATTATGCTAGATCTACTCTTAAATAGGGACTTTTGCTCCACTGAATAAGCACATCAAACTTGAATTAACATCTTAAAAATATTAAAGCAAGAATTAAGAACACATAATCAAGAACAAGAACAAGTATTTATCATGTAATTCAGAAAATTAAATAATAAGATCCGTCATAGGTTTCGTCTTCCCTAGATATTTAGGGAGTTTAGTTCATACTCATAGAGGAAAACATCTCAAAATAAAAATAACAACAAGACATGAAAAACCCAATAAAACTTCGAAAGGAAATCTGACTAGAGATCTTCAATCTTGGACTGATCCCTGCTTCGGAAATGTTTCCAACGGTGTTCTTCGAGTAATTTCTACGTTCTACTCTGTGTGTCCCTTTAGGTCTTCTTCTCTTGTGTTTTTATAGACTTTGGAATGCTCAAAATGCCTAAAAATTGGTTTTCTTTTTCTGCGTGAAAAAGAAACAGGGTTCGACAAGGACACGGGCGTGTGATCAGCCCGTGTAAGAATGCCCAGACCGTGTGTAATACTGACATGGTTCGAAATTGACACAGGTTGGCACACGGGCATGTGGTCAGCCCGTGTGGTTCACACGGGCATGTGCTTAGCCCGTGTGGGATTGGCTTGGTCATGTGGGTCCTTAAATCAGCCTGTTTTGTTTGTTTTTGGCCCATTTTTCGCTCATTTTGTTCCCCTATACTCACCTAAGTATAGAAACATGAAATTAAAGGATTAGGAGCATCAAATTCACTAACTTATATAATAAATCATCCAAAAACATGCTAAGCATGGGATTAAAATGTGTTACTTTTATGGTTTATCATGTAACACCCTTTACCCGTATTCTATGCTAGAATCAGGCACGAGGCATTACCGAATGTATTCTACTTAATCACGCAACTTTAATCTATAAACTTTCAGTTCCAACTTGACATATCTCTATTGCTATCACAATAGCCTTATTAAGGACCCACGAGGCCTTAAACATCCATACGAGGGGTTTTGGAACTCAACCGGACACTTACACGCTTTTTAAAAATTTTCACGTAAACAGGGGCCATACGCCCGTGCGAAATGGGACACGCCCATGTGGGCAGGCCGTGTGGTCACACACGCCCATATCCCTACCCCGTGTGGGATTTATTTTCATTTTGAACCCACAAGGGTTTTCACACGACTGGACACACGCCCGTGTACTCCATACGGCCTAGACACGCCCGTATACTCCACACGGCCTAGACACGCCTGTGTCCTCTACCCGTGGAGCTCTCTGTCTATGACGTCATCAACCCTTAACTAGCACACGTCTAAGGCACATGCCCGTGTGGCTGGCCCGTGGTCGACACTGACTTACAACACCAACATGCAGGGGACACATGGCCAAGTCACACACCTATGGGGCTGACTGTGTGTCACACACAGCCTAGACACACGCCCGTGTGCCTACCCGTGTGGGCAAGAACAAAGCTATTTGCCAAGCTCTTTTTATTCCCCTAACTCCCACAATATAGGTCTTTTCAACATATCATCAAACAATTCATATTTTGCAATATAAACTTCCATGAATGACTACATCTTTTCATATATATAACAAAAATGCCAACAACTATGGTTGTATACACAAGAGTTTCTCATTAAATGGGCCAACACACATTTGGCCAAAATAACAAAACAATAAACCTAGTCTAGCCCCTATACATGCCATGCTCAAAATCACTAAGTCTAGGTATACCGAGGTGAGCTGATAGTGTGGGCGACCTTTTGGTTATCTGCGTATCCCGACTCAGCTCTTAAACTCTATAAAATAAGGGAAAAGAAAAAGGAGTAAGCTTTAAGCTTAGTAAGTTTACATGTAAACAAATAGCATTATAGTAAGTGCTAAACAATTAATAACATTACATACTAAACAAGAACAATCCACATTCATGCTTACTCATTTCCTCCCTTACCAATTTCCGACCACATCACAAGCTTAGTACTCACATTCATTAACATACATCCCTGCACTTAGCACCGCAGAGTCACATGATACAACATATCATAATTTCACAATACATCATTCCTACTACCTATCACTCGGTGGTTACACACTTAGCCCACCATCAATCTCTAATAGAGTGGTATCGCACAAAGCCCACCAAAAGGATAGTTACGGTGGTATCGCACATAGCCCACCAAATGATAAATAAATGATGGTATCGCCCACAGCCCATCGTAGTTACGTAATAAGGTGGTATCGTACTTAGCCCACCGTTA
Source organism: Gossypium australe (assembly GCA_005393395.2). Taxonomy (NCBI): domain Eukaryota; kingdom Viridiplantae; phylum Streptophyta; class Magnoliopsida; order Malvales; family Malvaceae; genus Gossypium; species Gossypium australe. Next base: position 73,010,480 of record CM016626.1, on the reverse strand, counting down.
AGTGTTGACATTACCCATTTACACATCTATTTCGTAATTCATACAATAATTATTCAATAACTACCAAATTTAATCCACTTGAACCACACATGTTCTCAATCATGCCATGCACTAATTAGCAACAACAATGTGTATATAAAAATGCATCGTTTACACATAAACTTACCTCGGTGCAAAACGCGTTAACTGGCGGTTTATTCCGTAACCTTGCCATTTCCTCGGTCAAGGTTAATTTCGTGCTCTTCATGATCTATAACAATAAAATTCATCCATTTAACACATTTATGATCATAATACATCAAAATCTATACTTAGGCAAAAATGACCATTTTGCCCTTACATTTTGGCAAAATTACGATTTTGCCCCTAGACTCGTAAATCATTTTTCAGCACATTTTCTTATTAATAAAGCCTATCTAATCATTTATTCCTTCTACAACTACTTACAAATTCATCTATTTCTTGCATTTATTACAAAATCACAACTTTTACAACTTGGTCCCATTTAGGTGTTTTCATGACTACACCTTTCACCAAAGTTGTTTCTCATCTTCCTAACATTCATTTTCTTCCATAAAAACTTAGCTAACAACATAAATACTCTCATGGCAAGTCCCTAACTTTCAACCATATCACAAATTAATCCCCTCATTAGCTAGTTTAAGCTTTAGGGACTCTAAAAGTACAAAAATCATCAAAAATAATCATCAAATTGACTTACTAGAAAGGATGAAATGTTGCTAAAATTTTGAATTTCAAAAACCCCTATTCTCCCTTCAAATTTCAGTGGAAGAAGAAGAAGGAATAGTAAAAGATGATATCTCATCTTTTTGTCCTATTTTAGTCATTTTTTATCACCTAATCTCCACCAAATTTGACCAACATTTAATGCTATTGTCTCCCTTCATTTTTATGGCTGGCCATGCCCTTCTAATGGCCTAATTGCACTTTAGCGACCTCTAATTTAACATTCTATGGCTATTTGACGCCTCTACCTTGAAAAATAGAACTTTCGCACTTTATGCGATTTAGTCCTTTTTCACAATTAAGCATGCAAACATTAAAATTAAAACACCAAAATTTTCACATAGCCATATGTTAATACCATAACACATAAAATAACATCAGAGCAATTTTCCTCGACCTCGGTTTAGCGGTCCTGAAATCACTGTTCCGACTAGCCCCAAAATCGGGCTGTTACATATCAAATATCCCCACACTTAAGCATTTGCTTGTCCTCAAGAAAAATCCTCATCTCACAATTAAAATTAAACTTTCTCAATTCATACTTCTCATCAATAATGTTTTTATCATAATTCAAAAATAATCACACATTGATAATTCAACTAAAAGAGCACTAAATATTCAAACAATCCAAGTCACACATTTTTAAAGCATGAAAACAGGTATTTCCCATTATCTAAATAATTACCTTTAATTCAAAATCGACAAGATTTGACATCCTCACTAAAGATTCACTCAAATCACTCAAAGTGTTTAAGGTTCAAAAATTAAGCACTCCAAAAGTCAAACATGAAAAGTTATTACCATAGGCTTGCATGAACATCAAATCTCCACCACTATAAAATGAGATGATACACAAATCAAAAGGTCTTTAAAGGGTTGTAATGGGACTTGGGTTAAAGGTGTGGATAAAGGATGAAAAATAATGTTAGAATCGAGATCAAATTGATAAATTACCTAACTAGAAAAATAAATTACTACTGAATAATTACATCAATCGAAATTATTAAAGAATAACACGAGCTTCTTCTCAGAATATGAAATTTTAAGCTTAAACCAAAGAACTAGTTTATATATAAAATATTTTTTCAACGGATAATAAGAGAAAATTTAACAACTGAAACAAAAGAACATAGTTAGGCAACTAACCAAATCAAATATTAACAAAAAGGGAGTTAATAAAACGGGAACAACGAATAAAAAATGAGTTATGGGTTAATATTAATGGGACTCAAAAACAGTTTGTTAGGCTCAAAGAGGTTCACTAAGGGTTAATTATGAAGGTAAGCTTTTAATGGGATATGTGGATTAAAACCTAGGTGCCTTTATCATCTTAATATATCAAATCAAAGGTGTGGTCTCGACATGTATAATCGAAGCAAGTTCTGGAATAACAAATCAATATTGACACACTCATAACCAATAATAAAGTGAGCAAGAAAAGTGTATGCTCTAAAGGCTCAAAATCTTACAAAAATTACAGTTTTTGACGTTAATCTTGCAAATCTTAAACTTCAAGGTAATATTTAAATTTAGGGAAACAACCTAACAAATTTTAATTCTAAAAATGGACTTATCATGCTTGGTTCTCTAATGTCTTAAAGATTAAACAATTAATGCACAATTACCTATGAATTTAATCTAAAACACATCAATGATAATCACAAATCAATAAGAATTCATTCTAATAATAATATGAGAAAATTACTTAAACACAAGGCATAATTCAGGGATTTTTCAAATAATCATATAAATAACCTCCCCACACTTGAGATGTACATTGTCCTCAATGTACAAACAAATATAATCACAGTATAAACAAAATATCATAAGAGAGGGAGAAAACTGAAACTGCCCTGAATAATGGATGAAATTCCCAGAATAGTGAAAAACGGAATGGTAGACAAAGCTAAATGTAGAGCATGATTCTGAGCAACTGATAAGAAAATAAACACAAATACTGAAGAGGATTAAAGGATTAAAACTCGATTAGGAACAATATTTAGAAAGAAAAATATAGTTCAAAATATAAAAACAAAATAAACATAAACATAAAAGGAAAAATAAAAAAATAAAGACAAATGGACTCAATGGTCCTCATCATCAGACTCGTGAGTCATCGGTGCTGGAGGAGAAATATGAAAATGCTGACAAATCTGCTACAATGTCGCATCAATACTGTCGAACCTTTCAGCACAGAGCTGACGAAAACTAATGAATTCTTTGTAGGATACTCCTCGAGAGCTAGCAGCAGAATGAACAGGTCAGTAACTCGAAGGTGGAGGCTGTGGTGGATACTCGTGATAGAGAGGAACATCATCCGGGAATTCCTCATGTTCATTCTAAGCGTCAGGATGAAACAATCTATATTGAAGAGGATCAAATCCATGACGCCGCTCGATCATCCTCATGTGTATCATGCTCGAGATGTTCTGAGAGGACATCTGGCCGACATATGTGAGTGTGGAGGACTGTTTCGATGTGTCGAGGAGACCGAAGTGTCGAGCGAGACGAGTCATGTAAGGGCCTAAGCAGATGGGGCCCTTCCTGTGGCGGTCAGTCTGATGGCGAAAGGATAAAGCGATGAAGTACACCAAATCAAATATATGTCCATGCGCCATGCTCTATAGATAATAGGCATCATGTGTGCTGACGACTCCGGTGCTCTCTCTCCGACTTATCAAAGTGTGAGCTAAAAGGCTGTGAATGTATCGTAAGGCCAGAGAGAGAGAAGTCGCCTTCGAGCGACTCGGATCATACAGTTTGACTCCCTCTAAGCTCAGTCCAACAACGTGATGACGAGTGGTGGATGTGCCTATTTTGGGTACGGTGATGGGGCCTAGGGCGAGGGAGAAAGGAGAATGGGGCGTTTGGAGGGCTATTTTGGGTGTCAACGAGGGAGAGAAAGATCGGGGGCGGTCAATGTGTGGGCGGTAATGTGAAGGGAGGGTGTGGTGGTCGGAATAGGATGACAAGGGGCTTGCGGCGGTTAAGGTAAAGACGGGGGGAAAAGACAAAGAATAAGAAAAAGAAAAAGGGTTAGGGTTTTTAATGAGTGACACAGTCGTGTGAGGCCTGTGTTGAGCCACACGGCCGTGTCAGACGCCTGTGTGGTCTATTATTCAGCTCATGTGTGATTAAATTTTTAAGCCTAGACTTCACACGGCCTTGGACATGCCCGTGTGTCCAGGCTGTGTAGTTCACACTGCCGTGTCGTACGACCATGTGCAATCACCTTCGCTTTTCCCACACCTGTGTGGCATCCCACACGCCCGTGTGACCGCACACATGGCCGTGTGTCTTGCCCGTGTAACCCTCTGATTTGTTTTAAATTTGAAAAATTAAACTCCAGTTTTCACACGGTCTAGGACATGCTCGTGTGTCCAGGTCGTGTGGTCCACATGGTCGTGTCGCACACCCGTGTGGACTATATTTAGGTCGTGTCTCTGTTGATTTTTGGGAATTTAAGCTCCAGGATCCACACGGCCAAGGACACGCCCATGTGTCCAGGCCATGTGAGTGACACAGCCATGTTGCCAGGCCGTGTAACTCTCTGTCGGTTTCCTTAAAATTTAAAAAACTAAGTCTCAGGATCCACACGGCCAAGGGCCGTGTGTCCAGGCCTTATGGGTTTTAAAATCACATTTTTTTAATTAATTAATTTTGAAAATATCATAAAATAAATTTAGTAAATTAGGAATGTTAATACTCGAGGTTGCCTCTCGAGAAGCGCTTGTTTAGAGTCTAAGCTCGACTTACCTCATATTCACTCGGTTACGGTGGTTCACGGAGTCAAAATTCCTCTTTCTCGTTGTGATTCTATTTTCAACATAAGGTTTGAGTCGAGTAATACTTACTTTAAAAGTTCCGAATTTAGAATGATTTACTTCTACTGTATCATATGGGAAAACATTCAGTACCGTGAAAGGAGTTGCTCCATTTGTATAAACCTCTGAATTAGCAATTCAAGGATCCGTTTCATCCAACAGCACATGGTCCCTAGCTTTAATGTGGTGTGTTTCTTCCTTATGCTCATCATGGCGTCACTTTGGTTCATCGTGTATGCTCGATTTCCCCTTGACGTGCGTCTGCCATTCATCTAATTCATCAATCTGTAATCTTCGTTCCTCATAAGTTGTTCTGTGTTTGTCACATGGGATAGAATGTGGCTCCATCACTTTCTTCCTAGGGATTTCCTGCAAAAAAGTTTGAGCCACAATGTTATTCATATCAACAGAGCTTGTATAGCCATCTCGATTACCAAATATTTTAGCAAAATCACGAGCTTGAAGAGTGATCGTGTCATCTTTTACATGAAGTATTAGTTCACCTGTACCAACATCAATGATAATTCTAGCAGTTGCTAAAAAAGGCCGTCCAAAAATTAAAGGCACGTCACTATCCTCATCCATGTCTAGAACAACAAAGTCAACTGGGAATACAAATTTATCGATTTTGACAAGAACGTCTTCAATAATACCCTTAGGAAATTTAATGGTTTTTATCAGCTAATTGGATACTCATCCTAGTTTGTTTGGGTTTCCTAAGACGTAGTCGCTTAAACATTTTATAGGGCATGATATTAATACTTGCCCCTAAATCAGCCAAAACATTATTAACATTTAAACTACCAATTAAACAAGGAATAGTAAAACTCCTTAGATCTTTCAATTTGTTGGGCAGTTTATTCTGTAGAATGGCTGAACAAACTGAATTCAGCTCCACATGTGACGAATCATCTAACTTCCGTTTGTTTGCTAAAAGCTCTTTTAAAAATTTGACTGAATTGGGCATCTGCGAATGAGCTTCAATAAACGGTAAGTTAATATGCAACTTTTTCAACAGTTTAAGGAATTAACCGAATTGTTCATTTGTGTGGTCCTTCCTTGTCGCATTTGGATATGGCACACGAGGTTTATATTCCTTATCGACCGAATCTTACTTATTTTGGCTTATTTCAACCTTACCATTACTTACCACAGTTTCTTGCCTTAATTCTGGTTTAGGTTCAACTAACCCTTCTTCATCTCGAACCATAATTGAATGAAGCTGCTCTCTTGGGTTAGTTTCGGTGTTGCTAAGCAAGCTACCTTGTGGTCTTTCTGAAATCATTTTAGCAAACTGCCCTATTTGGTTTTCAAGTCCTTGAATCGATACTTGTTGATTCTTAAGTGCGGTTTTCAGTGTTTTGAAAACGGGTTTCTAACACCGAAATAAATTTTGTCAGCATCTCTTCAAGGTTTGGCTTCTTCTCTTACTGGTAGGGTTGTTGTTGGAAGCCTGGAGGGGGTTACGGTATCTGATTTCCTTGGCCACCCTAAGAGAAATTGGGGTGGTTCCTCCAACCTGCATTAAAAGTATTACTATAGGGATTATTCTGATGTCTAGAATTATTACCCATATAGTGAACTTGTTCGTTTCGATTTTCTGGATGGTTCCCTCTTCCATTTGCGTCGCATTGCATCACTGGATGTACCTGCGTAGAACCATATAAATCATCAATCTTTTTATTCAAGAGTTCTACCTGGTTCAATAACATGGTGACTGCATCAACGTTAAAAACACCGATTGCTTTCATCGGCTTTATCCTTATAACTTGCCACTGATAATTATTTAGTGACATCTCTTCTATAAACTCGTAAGCCTCCTCAGGTGTTTTATTATTCAAAGTACCACCGACGGATGCATCGATCAATTGCCTAGTTGAGGGGTTCAAACCATTGTAAAAAGTTTGAACCTGTAGCCATAGAGGTAACCCATGGTGAGGGGACCTTCTCAATAGGTCCTTATACCTCTCCCATGCATCATATAAGGTTTCCAAATCCATCTGTACGAAGGAAGAGATATCATTCCTCAACTTGGCTGTCTTAGCAGGTGGAAAATACTTTAATAAAAATTTCTCGATCATTTGCTCCCATGTAGTGATAGAACCTCGTGGTAGGGAGTTCAACCACTGTTTAGCCTCATTTCTTAATGAGAATGGAAACAACCGAAGGCGAATGGCATCATAAGAAATACCATTAATTTTAAAAGTGTCGCAGAATTCCAAGAAATTAGCCAAATGAGTATTTGGGTGTTCGTCCTACAAACCATCAAACTGAAAAAACTGTTGAATCATTTGAATAGTGTTATGTTTCAATTCAAAATTATTTGCAGCAACAGCAGGTCTAAGAATACTCGATTCAGTCCAAGTTAAATTGGGCTTGGCGTAATCGTACATAGTACGAAGAGCAGGATTCAGATTTACAGCGACCACAAGAGGTAGCTGATTATTATGATTTTCTGTCATCTTCTCAGTATTAATAATAACGTCCTATTGCTCTTCTGTTTTACTCTGTCGACTCTGCCTCGCTTCTCTATGGTTTCTGCGAGCTGCACTTTTGATCTCACTGTCAAATACTAGAGGTCCTGACGGGTTTCTTCTAGTCATAAACTAAAGGAATCTACCAGAAGCAAATAATAGAAAAGTTAGTAAATTAAAATAAAAACAAAATTAAATTTCAATAAAAATAAAAAATGGCTAAAGTAATAAAAATTAAGTGTTCCTAATATTTTAGTCCCCGACAACGGCGCCAAAAACTTGTTGACGTCACGAACTAACTAAAATACGACAAAGGCAATCGCACCTATCAAACAGTAGTATAGTTATGGTGAGTCCAGAATATCATATCCACGAGGACTAAAAGCCTAGTAGTTACCATCTTTTTATTATCTAGCTTACAATTAAATGGATTGTTTTTAATCTAAAACTAAACTAATTAACTATGAATGTGACAGGGAGTGAAGAAAGTAATCGAATAAACCAATGACAAAGACAATACTCGAGGAAGAATCCACCTAGACTTCACTTATTATTATGACTCTGAATTAAACGATTTATTCACTTGTCTTGATCTGTAGAAATCCCTAATTTATGTTAATATCTCTTTCGAGAATAAAAACAACTGACTCTAGGTTGATTAATTGAAATATCTTTCTAATTAAAACCCCTATTGTCGCATTAACACGATCTATGGATTCCTTTATTAGATTTGACTCTAATCCGACAGATTTATGTCGTCCTATTTCTAGGATTGCAATCAACTCCGCTCTATTATGCTAGATCTACTCTTAAACAGGGACTTTTGCTCCACTGAATAAGCACATCAAACTTGAATTAACATCTTGAAAATATTGAAGCAAGAATTAAGAACACATAATCAAGAACAAGAACAAGTATTTATCATGTAATTGAAAAAAATTAAATAATAAGATTCGTCATAGGTTTCGTCTTCCCTAGGTATTTAGGGAGTTTAGTTCATACTCATTGAGAAAAACATCTCAAAATAAAAATAACAACAAGACATGAAAAACCCAATAAAACTTCGAAGGAAATTCGACTGGAGATCTTCAATCTTGGAGTGGATTTGCTTCCGAGATGATTCCAACGATGTTCTTCGAGTAATTTCTGCGTTCTACTCTGTGGGTCCCTTTAGGTCTTCTTCTCGTGTGTTTTTATAGACTTTGGAATGGTCAAAATACCTAAAAATTGGTTTTTTTTCTTCGTGAAAACGAAACAGGCTTCGACAAGGACACGGGCGTGTGATCAACCCGTGTAAGAATGCCTAGGCCATGTACAATACTGACATGGTTTGAAATTGTCATGGGCTGGTACACGGGCGCGTGGTCAGCCCGTGTGGTTCACACGGGCATGTGCTTAATCCGTGTGGGATTGGCTTAGTCGTGTGGATCCTTAAATTAGCCCGTTTCGTTCGTTTTTGGCCCGTTTTTCACTCATTTTGTTCCCCTATGCTCACCTAAGTATAGAAACATGAAATTAAAGGATTAGGAGCATCAAATTCACTAACTTATATAATAAATCATCCAAAAACATGCTAAGCATGGGATTAAAATGTGTTACTTTTATGGTTTATCAGCAAACCATGTGAAATTCTTTAAGATGGGTATATAGATTTTTATTTTGTAATCTGCAGAAGGTGGGCAATAGATGAATTAAGCCCAATTTCAACTCGAACAGCATTCCTCCCACCGAATAATTTTGATCTACCATTTCAGCTAGTTCATCGAATGAGAAAATGTCCTCGATATAAGATCGTGTTTCGAATTGGAGTTGTGGTCCTTTACCACGCCAAATGGCTTCTCTTCGTAGTGTTCGAGCCAAATTCTCTATTTTCATTTCAAATTTTAGAGTCCCTAGTTCGGGCTTGGTCATAAGGAAAACAAACAAAAATTAGAAAAAAAATATTTTCGATCCTCGGCAACGGTGCCAAAATTTGATGGATGTCGAAACCACCAAATAAAAATTCCTACAACAAAATAATACGAAATAGAAGTATAGAGTAGTAGGGTCAAATCCACAAGGACCAGTTATCCAATTTCGCCTTTTGTTGTGACCAAATATATTGTTGCAGCAATAGTTGTGCCTACGACTCATAACGAACTTGTTGAAAAAAGATAAATAAATAAGGGGAGATGACAGATGTTTTGAAAGTAAAGAAAGTGAAATAGTAGCAATAAACTATTATATTAATCGAAAATAAAATAAGAAAATGGAATCAATTTAGAAAGCAGTAATATAAAGTCTTAGCCTTAGACTTGGTGAATCCCGGTACTGAATCGGTCCTTCAAAATAGGTTTTTTTTCTTCCAAACCATAAGCTGGCTATAGCAACCAAGAACGTCCCAACAGCCAATCCTTCATTTTGTAGTCGATTCTGGTAAGACCTGCAAACCAACCCTTACCAATTGTCTAACCGCGATACACATATTCGCAATTCAATACCCCGGCATCCTTGCATTCTGAAGAACCCAACTCGGATCAACGACCTTAACCGCGTGGGTCGTTTAAATCCGATCACTATCTCCATTGACAAAAATCCCACTAGTATAACCCTGCCAAGATAAGCCATTTTATTCGTGAAAATCCGAATACAACACGGCCGACTCGACTTCCCAACTATACCCAAAATGACTCCAACCCAACGTGCACTTTGTGTATAAATTGAATTAACTTTAAGGGACGAATTTGCACTATCCCACTGTAACAACCCATTTTTAGTGAAATCGGAACAGTGGTTTCGAAACCACAAATCTGAGTTAGAAAGAAAATTTATTTTAATATTATTGCATGAATTGCATTATGATAGAAATGATGTATAAAAATTTCTTTAAGAAAATTTTACCGATTTCATGTTTAATTGTGGAAAGGACCAAATTGCATAAAATGAAAAAGTTGAGTTCTAGTAGCTATAATGATTAATTAGCTATGGAATTCAAAACTTGAGGTCTTTACATGGTAATTAAACCATTAAGAAAAGTTAGTAGATATTTATGATGAATCATCCATGGAAAATTAGAAAAAGAAAATAATTAAATTGAAAAGTAGGAAAAATAAAGGATGATATAATAATTAAATAGAAATATCATATTATTATTATCATCTTCTTTCCCAAAAATACATGGAAACCCTAGGAAAGAGAAAGCAAGCTTTCTTGGCTTAATTGGATCTGGAAAGATCAGATAAAGACTTAGATCGAGGAAAAGAAAAGGTGTTGGATTAGTAGATTTTCATATACACGAACAAGTGTTGAGGAAAGTTCATGTAACTTAATTATATATATTAATATGTTTGAAGCGAATGTTGTATTTGTGTGAATTACATAAATTTTTAATGTATGAAATTAATCACATACCCAATATTGTTCGATAAATGATAAGTCCCGTTTAAATAATGAAATGCGATAGATACAGTATTTTCCCGTATTGATTATAGTCCTGCATATGTTGCGGACATTACAGCTTGGACGAGCATCATGTTAAAAGCCTTCTTGAGCATTCTTGTTACATGGTTCTTGTAAGCATCCTGATCGGTAGTGATCCTACATGTGTTGTGCACTATCGCAGCTCTTTATAAGCGTCCTATTACAAGATTCGATCGGTTGTGTTCCAGCATTTATTGTGGACACAAACACAGCTCTATGTGAGCGTCCTGATATAGGCTCTTATGAGCTTCCTGACTCACTTGAACTCCCTATTATGCTATCCGGAGCTCCCTAATAATAACTGTTCGGAGTTACCTGTTAAGCTCAATGAGCTTCCTGATTAAAACTCTTATGAGTTTCCTGTTTAGCCCGAATAAGCGTCCTGATACATGGCTCACATGAGCATCCTGTTACATGGCTCGAGAGAGTGCTTCCTGATTTTGTGCCCTAATTGGGTACCCTTGAATATGAATTGACGGATTTACAGTTTTGTACACTTTAAGTGTACTACTGATGTATCCATCGATATTTCAAATAAATTCAACGGGTAAAGTTTTAACATGTCTACATTGAACTTGAGATGACTTGTTATGGAAATGTATGAGTTATGTGAAAATACGATATGAAAGGATTATGTATATGAAAGTTATTACCTGATAAACTCATCATCATTATTATTTGAAAAGTATTTAGAAAATTTATGACTAACTTGTTTGATTGAGTGTATGTGATTAGGAAAATGGCTAATTTTGTTGGGATGCATGTTATTGATATGCTTATTTTAAATGAACATGATTGGTAAGTGAAATTCCTATTATACGAACTTACTAAGCATCAAACGCTTACTAGGTTTTCTTTCAAATAGTACTCAAAAGCTCGTAAAGGTTGGAGATCGATCGAAGCATCATCACATTATCCTCCAGCTCATTTTGGTATAAATAGGAACCTTACCTTGATGTAATGGCATGTATAGGCTAATGATAATAAATGAGGGTATGTAAATGTTTTGGTTGTAACTAGCAATTGGAATGGCTAGTGATAATAGCCATTGGAATGGCTAGTGATAGTAAATTTAATGCATACTTATGCATGAGGTTTATTATATTTAGTATATGAGTGTGTTTGGTTTAATATATTAGATGCAATTAAGTTTACGTAAGTATATAATTTTAATGTAAAGATGATACTTGAAAGCATGAGTAAATGTGTCATGCATAAAAACTTGATCATTAGATTGATTTATATGCCTTGAATTGGTTGGTGAATATACTGAAGTGTTGATGTAGGTGCAAGGTAAAAAGGGTGAGAAATAAGGCTTGGAAAATGGCATTATTCTGTCCACACGGGCAGACGCACGGGCGTGTGTCTCAACCATGTGTGACACACGGCCATGCGCATGGGCGTGTGGTTTGGCTGTGTGTCCCCTGTATCTTAAAATTAGAGAAACAGAATGCTCAGAATTGAGCGCACGGCTAGAGACACGGGCATGTGTCTCAGCAGTGGCGTGTGTCCTGGTCGTGTAACCCCTGCACCTGATTTTCAAAATTTAAATTGTCGACACGGTCTAGCACAAGGGCATGTGGCTGGCCGTGTGACCCAAGTCAGAGAGTTAAACAAGGACACAGGCTGGAACACGGCCGTGTGCCTTACATTGAATGCCCACACGGCCTGAGACACGAGCGTGTCATTGGCCGTGTGAGCCACACGGCCTGGCCACACTGGTGTGTGTCCCCTGCACCTAAGAAAAATTTTGAGGTTTTGCAAAAAAAATTCTGTGATCCCGTTTTAGTCCCGACTTAATTCTAATATGTATTTTGGGCCTTGAGAACTCATACAAGGGACATTATGATTGAATAGTAAATGACATGAATTAACTGTAATTGAAATGTAAACTCCGGTAATGCTTCATAATCCTGTTTCAGTGATGGATACGGGTTAAGGATGTTACACCCATATTTCGAAAAGATGGTGAATACCGTTATGAAAGATTTTTAATGCAGATTCATTTTCTCACGATTCTTGACCGGAAATTATACTGGCCTAAAACTAGGTAGAATTTTAGTAAAACATGAGATTAATCATGCTAGTTCGTGTATGTAAATGAATTTAGCGAAAATGGAAAAGTTGGAAAGAGAAGGGACTTAAGAAGTAATTGAATAAATTTGTAAAGAAATAAGGAAAAAGAAATAAAATGACAGAATGCTACTGACACATGAAATAGAAAGGACTAAAAATAATTCCATTCAATTTCCAGAGTATTCAAGTGTGTTTTTCAAAGGCCACCACACACCCTATTTATATACATATCATATACTAAAATTAGTCTAACTCACATAACAACCAATTACATGAAATCAAATTCATACCAATTACATGCTTTACGGAACGACACTGCGACCCAAAAGAATCACGATCTCTTTTCTTCTTACAGTCCACACTCCCAACTCGAAGTGCTTCACCAATTCCTTTAACCTTTTCCAATACCTCCCTTTCGGGCACATGCCTCGGTACCGAAGATCTAGCCTTAGCACCTCGGCCTCTACCACGTCCGCGTCTACCGTGTCCACATCTTCTAGCGCTTATATTCACTAATGTAGATTTAATCTTATTACAAGTCTTATGAATTAATATACTATTCGATGTTTATTAAACAATGTCTTATGGAGTATAAGAGTTGAAGTGGTTTTCGCAAAACGTATCCTAAAGTCTCAATCTCCATAGTTTTTACTCCTAAAGCCAAAAGTTCTAGAGTATTTCTATGGTCATATCACAATAATCATAATCATAAGATGATAACATATACTTACTTGACTTGGTGTCGGATACCCGTGGTGCCATACTTCCTTTAGAACATGCATTTATAAATCAAAATTTTAAACAGCTTTGGAAAACGCTTTTGAACTCAAACCACAACCGAGTTTTGCAAACTGAGCTCTGATACCACTAAAATATAACACCCCAAACTCGGCCTAGAAGTTAAGCCCGAATCTAGCATGTCCCATGGAAGTTTTTTTTTTTCAAACCATCTTTGAGATTGTTAAAAACTTGTTTGAGAATTACAGCCTCTTTGTTAAAACCCAAAACACTTAAGCAATTGTTATCTACTTGAAAACGTAATTATCTTTAAAAACCTTTTTGGTTGTGAAAACATATTTGAAATAAACAATTTACGAAAATGGGACGTTTGGGAATAGAATTGCAGAAGCATTTTGAAAGAAAATCCGAGGCCTTATTACAACATTTAACCCAAAATAGTAAAGTAATAAAATAAACGAAAAAGAAGTCTAAAGTCCAAATAAACCATTTCTGAAGTATGGTCTCCATCGAGTCATCCAAGGCCCAAGTCCACGTCACTGAGCATTACCTGAAAAGGTTAAGAGAAAGGGGGGTGAGTTACAAGAACTCAGTGTGTAATCCCCTTACCATCATCCACTGGGTCGGAACACACATAGCAATATTTTGGACCTAAGCCCAATTACAATTATAACATAATAACATGTATATAATATGCAGATGATATGCAAATCCCAAACCAAACCTAATTTCCATCCGCTACACACCACCCGTACCAACCAGCACACCTGTGGGGATCAAGTCAACCCACCCCGCCAACACACCAATCGTAGGCATAAAGCCATTTAAAATGTTTGTGGCAGAGCCACCGAACTGGATTGTGACAGAGTCACCGAACTGGACAGAGTCACCGAACTGGATTGTGACAGAGTCACCGAACTAGATTGTGGCAGAGCCACCGAACTGGATTGTGACAGAGTCACCGAACTAGATTGTGGCAGAGCCACTAGCACTTCTCTTCAATTTTATCCCAACCCATGCAATCATGTATGCATATACAAAGCATAACAATATTCACAGAATAATTTCATCATAAGGCCCATAATACAAGTTGGCCCATTAAGCAATCTAGCAATTTGGCCCATTAATCAATCTTAACAATTTGGCCCATTAAGCGATCTAGCAAATTTTGGCCCATTAATCCATCTAGCAAATGTTGGCCCATTAATCGATCTAGTAAATTTTGGCCCATTAATCGATCTAGCAAATTTTGGCCCATTAATCACATGAGGCCTTTTTTTTCAAATTTCACATTTGGCCAATTTATCAAAATAATTCATATGGCCCAAAATATCACTTTTTAACAAAATAACCCATTAAGGGCAAATCCGTAATTCCCACAACCTTAATACCGGTTTCATGCATTTACACAAAAAGTGTTATGATACCGTATTTTTCGATTTTACAAATTTTACAATTTATTCTAATGCTTACGGTATAATATCTAACCCATGAGATAAGTGTGAAATTACACACTCTGGCCCATATCACAAATATCAAACTGCCCATATATCAAATATCACATTTGGCCCATAAAGGGTATTTTCGTAATTCGGTCCATAGGGACATTTCGTAATTCGGCCCATTAGGGGTATTTTCGTAATTCGGCCCGTAAGGGCATTTTCATAATTCGGTAATCGTACCCACTAAGGGTAATTTGGTAATTTACTCTTTAAGGGTAATTCGGTAATTTACCCTCCAAGGGTAAATTCGGTAATTTACCCTCCAAGGGTAATTTGGTAATTTACCCTCCCAGGGTAATTAGGTAATTTACCCTCCAAGGGTAAATTCGGTAATTTACCATCCAAGAGTAATTCGATAATTTACCCTCCAAGGGTAATTTGGTAATTTACCCTCCAAGGGTAATTCGGTAATTTCGTAACCCAGGGGTACTTCGGTAATTTACCTTCCAAGGGTATTTCAGAAATTTTACAACCCAGGGGTATTTTGGTAGTTTTCCCTCCAAGGGTATTTCGGTAATTTCGCAACCCAAGGGTATTTTGGTAATTTACCCTCTAAAGGTAATTCGGTAATTTCACAACCCAGGGGTATTTTGGTAACTTACCCTCTAAGGGTATTTCGATAATTTTGCAACCTAAGGGTATTTCGGTAATTTCGCAACCCAAGGGTATTTTGGTAATTTATCCTCTAAGGGTAGTTCGATAGTTTTACCCACCAAGGGTAATTCGGTAATTTACCCTCCAGGGGTAATTTCGGTAGTTTTACCCACCAAGGGTAATTCGGTAATTTACCCTCCAAGGGTAATTTTGGTAGTTTTACCCACCAAGGGTAATTCGGTAATTTACCCTCCAAGGGTAATTTCGGTAGTTTTACCCACCAAGGGTAATTCGGTAATTTACCTTCCAAGGGTAAATTCGGTTGTTTTACCCACCAAGGGTAATTCGGTAATTTACCCTCCAAGGGTAATTTCGGTAGTTTTACCCACCAAGGGTAATTCGTTAATTTACCTTCCAAGGGTAAATTCGGTAGTTTTACCCACCAAGGGTAATTCGGTAATTTACCCTCCAAGGGTAATTCGGTAATTTCATATTCAACGGTGTTTCCGAAGGCCTACTATCGCCTCGAGTGGCATAGAATTCTATTTGGGTCTCTTCGGAACTATTGGGTCAAAAATCCATTTTAGGCCCAAACGGGGTAATTTCGCAATTCTGGACTTAACTACTAATTTGGGCATAAAAATTTAAAACTGTCCATCTGCGTCATACTGACCAAATTGACTATAACTCGAGTTAGGAAACTCAAAATTTAGATCCGTAAAATTTCCTTGAAACTAGACTCATATATCTTCTTACTGTAAGTTTTCTAGAATTTTTGGCCTAGCCATTTAGTACAGTTTATTCCTTAAAGTTTCCCTTATTTCACTGTCCAATGATTCTGACCTCTCTTAACTTAATTTCAAATATCTCACTGTACGGTTTTCATATACTGTTCCAACTTGTTTCTCTTGAAAATAATCTCACTAAGGAATCCATACATATAAATTATAACCCATAATTCATTTTGTACAATTTTATATGATTTTTCCAAAACAGATCAGTGAACCCCGAAGTTAATCAGAACCAGTCTCACTAAAATCAAGATATCTCAGAATATAAAATTACTTTTCCTTCTCCGTTTCTTCCATATTAAAATAGACACAGTAAGATTTAATTTTATATCTTATTCACTTTATAATTCATTTTCTCCTATTTTTAGTGATTTTTCAAAAATACGTCACTGCTTCTAACCGAAACTGTTTTATTACGAAATACGATTACCACTACGATCATACGCACACCCGAGTGATTACGGATGCCGATTTTTAGTTTTCTTCGGTATTTCCACCTGTTAAAAGCATATTTCATACAAACTTTTAGAGAAGTGTGAGATTACACACCATTTCAGATATGTATATAGAAGGGTATGAGATTACACACCTTATTCGAAATCCGTAACGCGATGCTCTCCGCGACACCAAAAATACGAGTCACTTATTACGAGGGATAGATGATCAGGCGATTTGATTCCTATCGTGACCGATTAGTCCAAACTATTAATCCATTTAGGAACCAATCGAATAAAGAACGATATCAAATAATCCATAAAGAACTCCTTACCTTGTTGACATTGGATTCGATTTCCACCACTTGACTTATGGCTAGAATGATACATGGCCACCCACTCAGAACACAATTTAATATTAGAAAAGAGTGTCTACCCAAATGAGAAAGAATTTATGAAGGAGTGATTGTGGATTGAGAGTGTAGGCAAAACAAGGGACAAAGATGAGCAAATGTGCTAGAGTGTTGACCAAATTTCTATCCATAAATTTCTATCCAAATTTCTCACCTCAATTCCCATAAATTTTCTTCTCTTTTTTTTTTACCTACTCCACTCTCCAAATTCTTTTAATTCTTTTTCATCTACCTACTCCACTCCTCAAATTCTTTTATTTCTTTCCTTTCTTTTTCCTTATTTTCCACCTTACCTTATCTTTTTAGTCATCATTTCATTTTTCTTTTATTTCTTTCCTTTAATAATGCCATGGTTGACACTTGGAAGAGCATACAAAAATAAATCCAAAATTTGCCAAAGATGGGATTTGAACCCCTTTCCTCAAGGTACTTCACTTGATGCCATAACCTCCTTGCCATATGCTCATTTATGCTAGCAATTTACTCTTTTATTTTCATAAGCCTTAATTGCCACTTACTATCTCTCCTTAATAGGCTTAAACACAAAATTTTAATAAGGCCCAACTTGAACTCGAAACTTCATAGAACCCCATAACTTTCTAAAATCATCTTCTTAATAAGTCCAACTTGAAATAATGGCATTCTCTTGTTCTCAAAAATTTTAAACACTCCTATGCCCAAGGCCCATTGGGCCCATTCCTACTAGGCCCAATTTCGGGATGTTACATTGAATGCCCACACGGCCTGAGACACGAGCGTGTCATTGGCCGTGTGAGCCACACGGCCTGGCCACACTGGTGTGTGTCCCCTGCACCTAAGAAAAATTTTGAGGTTTTGCAAAAAAAATTCTATGATCCCGTTTTAGTCCCGACTTAATTCTAATATGTATTTTGGGCCTTGAGAACTTATACGAGGGACATTATGATTGAATAGTAAATGACATGAATTAACTGTAATTAAAATGTAAACTCCGGTAATGCTTCATAATCCTGTTCCGGTGACGGATACGGGTTAAGGATGTTACACCCATATTTCGAAAAGATGGTGAATACCGTTATGAAAGATTTTTAGTGCAGATTCATTTTCTCACGATTCTTGACCGGAAATTATACTGGCCTAAAACTAGGTAGAATTTTAGTAAAACATGAGATTAATCATGCTAGTTGGTGTATGTAAATGAATTAGCGAAAATGGAAAAGTTGGAAAGAGAAGGGACTTAAGAAGTAATTGAATAAATTTGTAAAGAAATAAGGAAAAAGAAATAAAATGACAGAATGCTACTGACACATGAAATAGAAAGGACTAAAAATAATTTCATTCAATTTCCAGAGTATTCAAGTGTGTTTTTAAGGACTAAAAATAATTTCATTCAATTTCCAGAGTATTCAAGTGTATTTTTCAAAGGCCACCACACACCCTATTTATATACATATCATATACTAAAATTAGTCTAACTCACATAACAACCAATTACATGAAATCAAATTCATATCAATTTTTTTTTCTAAATATGGCTTTTACAAAGGCAAAAATCTGATCAGCCCTTAAATGTCTCAAAATTTTCGATTCGGCCCTTTTTTTATTGCTTGTGCTCCAATTTAATCATTTTCTACTTGTTTTTTATTTAAAACATCCAAATTGCGTTCATGACAGAATTTAAACATAAAATCACCAAATTAGCAAGATTTAATTCAAGAATTAATCGATTTAAACACGTAAAACATGCTATCACCTCCACAGCGAGACAATTTGCTTGGGTGCTGTTGACAAACACAAACGTTATCGACTGAAAAAATTGTCGCCACTGCTCCACCGTCGTTGCCGCCGCGAGACTGTAGAAGATTTCCGACAAGAAAGAAGGGGATCCTAATTTTGCGTCCTTTTAAAAGGAACAGACCAGATTCTGTAATCCCTGAATGTTTTTTTGCTCAGCCTATAATTCTTGCATTGCTGATGTTGAATTGCTTAAAACCCAATTTTTTTTTTCTAAGTTGTTAACTTGAAGATGGTTAATTTTAAATTTTTGGTAATTTTTAAACTTCTTTCTCGGTTCATCTCATTGAAATATAGAAATAGACGATGAGGAAAGGTAAAAAAAGAATCAAACCCCCATAATAGGGTTGAGTAATCCAGAATCTGACGCGGATAATTTGTTTTGTTTAATCTAAGTTGAAAAGAATTATTAATATAACATAAAATGATTAGATAAGATCATATATGAGATAATAGGAAGGATTCATGTAATAATTTCCGTAGTTAAAGTTATTGTGAAACATCGTGAATCCAATAGAAAAAAATGCAAAACTGACATAATTATGCAGACATGGTGAATGGTTTTCATTAAATTTAACTAAGGATCCAACATAAAACTTGGTCCAAAACCTGATCAGCCACCTAAAAAAAAAAAAGAAGCAAAACGACATTCAGAACAGCAATCTCTATTCTCACAATAAACTACAATAAAATGTTTTCTTTTTTACAATAAACAGATAGATCAGTTAATGAGGAGACAAAACTGATTATAAGTCACAGTTATGCTTTTTTTTTGTGTGTGTGTGTGTGTGTGTGTTAATATTCTTCTGGAATAGTCTCCAATGCCGGTCTCCAAGCTCCATGGAAGCCATCATCACAAACCTCGCTCTCTCTCAATTTCATAGCTCTTACCAGTTCCTCCATTGAAGAATACTTGTTTAAATCTTTCCCGTTACTTAAAATTTGCTTCAACTCTTTCCGTGTCACCACAAATCTTATCCTCACAACCCCATCTTTGGGTTTTCCACTATCAACGTTGTTTTCTTCGTTTACTTTGAAGCTAACCACTTTCTTCTTCTTTTCCTTCTTAGTCTCAAGTACCCCAGCAGCTGGAATAACGTTTCTTGTCTCTTTGATGTCTTCTGCCTCGTCCTGGTCGTCTTGAGCTACAACTTTGGTGTTTGTGAAGCAATTCCCCATTTTTATTCTCAGGTGTAACAGCAACAATGCAGAATTAAGAATGGGAGAGATGAGTGAAACATAAATATATAGAAAAATATGGAAGGTAAGGGGGCACATGCAAATGCGGTTTTCACGCCAATGGGAGCGACGTTAACAGTTATATATTTTGAAAAATATAATTCCAGCTCTTTCAACTCACCTGCTTATTCAGATAACTGTTGATTAAATATTTTATATAGCTGTCTATAACCTTAGACTCAATGTAATTTATCAGATACATGAACCCAGAGAAAAGGATTTTCTTTTTAAAGAAAAAACACAACCAAATTTTTTATTTATATGAAATATCATATTACAATCACCGCGTATACAGTACCAAGGTTTTTTAAAAAATTGTGTAGCTGCATGAAACACAAATTTGCTTGAGCTTGGACGTTACTTTTTTAGATAAAACATCTATTTTATTGAATGTTGGTACTAAATAGCATTTAATTAGGAAAAATACATCAATTCAATCAAATGTCCAACAATAATAAACTGTATCATACCTAATGTTTTTTTGTGTCCTTTATTTCAAGGGAAAATAAATGAGAAGCAAAGAGAGAGTTTTGAATTTTGTTTTCCAATCAACCAAACCAACTGCCAAACAAATTTTCTTTATTTATAATTCAGAGAAACAATTAGTCAAAATTTTGATTAGAACACGCAATAGCAGAGGATGGTGGTGGCGGTGGGTTGGTTCAGTGAATATGAGATGTCCTTCTAAGTTTAGGGCACCAATTTGATAACATGTTCGCAGTTTTTTAGCATTACAGAAACATAAACAATCGTTTAATATTTATTGTAAAGGAATTGAAAAGGGCCAAGGCCACGTGGGTGGTTAGGTCACCTTTGCCCTCTCCTTCCCTCCTATTTGTTTCTCGGGAAAATGCTGGAGCCTTGTTTTCTCTTTTGTAGCTTGTGGATGTGCCCCACTTTCTCAATTTTATTTTTCCTTTTGCTTTTCGAAGATACTCATTTCTTATCTTTAACAAAATTATGAAAATGGAATCAAAAATGAATGAATGTGGAGGATTGAAGAGATCGTATCAACAAAACCCAACAAAATTCGCTTTGAAGTGACACTTTTATGAATATGAAATCAATAATGGAAACCAACAAAACCCAGACTGTTTGGTTTTTGGTTTTTTTTTTTCCTTTCCTTCTTCACCTCAAATGGAGCAGCTTGAAAATCTCAGCATACAACCCAGTTTTAGTCTCTGTCGTTAGGTCAAAATTCAACCAGATTGAATTGTTTGGGAGTAAAACTGGTGAATTTCGGGTGGATTTTGTTTTTGCTTGCAATCACAGAATTTTCAAGGGGAAGCTTTAAGCTTGCCTGAGAATAGCTTTTTCACCGGACATATGACTAAGGTCTTCAATGCTAATCCCTTTTGAGCTTTTTGTAGTTATGGGTATGGTTAGTGGTATAGCTATCTTGCTGAGGATTTAAGTGGTAATTATCTAACATAGATAGAAGATGAATAAGATCTTCAACACTAATCCTTTTTCAGCTTTCTGCACTTCTTTAATTACTATAAAACCAAGTCAAGCTCTTACTTTTTGGTGTCCATATAGTCGTATAGTGCTCATAATTTTAGGATTGATGCATTAATCTAATGTCTAGAAGATGGTCACAATCAAGAGAGTGAAAGGAACAGGTTTCAAGGATTTCAGTTTGGTAACCCTAACTATTATTGAAGAGGGAGAGTGAAAGAAAAAGTTTTAGGAATTGTAAAAAAGGGCTGAATTAGCAGAATATACTGTTTTTTTTTTTTTTTGGGGGGGGGGGGGGGGGCTTATAATTCATTCGCCTTCGTGCTAAGTATACAGAAATTGCACTCACTTAGACACACTTTCCCTTAATGATAAAAAATTCAATGCCTTTCTGAATTGTCTAGCTATGATCTTATTTTAAGCTGAGTATGTCCACCTATTACTAATTTTATCGTAAGTACTCAATTGTATTGGTTTTGAGAATACAAGTTAAATTCACTGATGCCCCTTTTGAGAATTTGGATTTGAAATTTTGGATTTGGATTTCAATTATTATGTAAATATTAAGAATAAAATGCATACATTATAGTCAAATTAGTTGAGATTCAATCTAATATATATTAAAAAAATACAAAAAGGTGAGTTTATCAAATTAAAAATATTTTAAGGATTTCAAATTCATTACTAAATAAACTTTTAACAAATTCATGAATTTGAGAAATGATTATAAATATTACCATTCTAAATAGTTTACTACTCAATTCACACTATTTTTTTAAATTCAAATTCAAATTTTGAAATTCTAGTAAGAAATTACAATAAAGAACATCCAAATATCGTAACAAGAACCATAGAAAGAAAGTTTTATATTATCTTAATTGAAGCCATTCCCTTTGGTCATATATTGGTTTAAGGTAACATATGATCGTGTTTCATGTCTCTGTCTTAGGGTCTGCTATATTTTCTAACTTGGACCTTCCTCACTCTTCAAAGAATGAAGGATAACTTGAATTCCATGTTGTGGGTAAAGTACAAAATGAACAACCGGGGAATGAACATAAGCTGGGGAGAGGGTGAATCTGTAACGTTGCAATATCATCATCAGAACAATCTTTGCTCCCATGGTTGCAAAGTTGAAACCCACGCAGGTTCGAGGTCCAAACCCGAAGGGAAAATATGCCGCCACATTGTTGCTTGTAGCTTTAGCCACTCCTCCTGAAAATCTCTCTGGATTAAACAAATGAGCATCGTCACCCCAAATTCTAGGGTCGTGATGAGCTACCAAATTTGAAATGAATAAGTGAATGTTAGCAGGCAAAATGAATTTCCCCAGTCTAACTTCACTGTCGCATTTCCTAGGAAAGCCAACTGCAGGAGGATATAGTCTTAAGGCCTCATTGATTATCATGGCTACCTGCAATGTTGGGTAAAAAAGTATTAAGTCATTTGGATTATATACAATGAACGCTTAGTGACTTAATTTCTTACAATGTTTAGTTTAGATAAGTCATCTGGATGCGGGTTTTGGTGACCGAACAATTCAATCACTTCTTCTCTTGCCTTTTCTTGCCAATCTGTGTGGATTGCTAACAAGAAGACGGTCCATGAAAGTAAGGAATTGATAGGTTCTTGTCCAACAATGTAAAATGTCTTGCACTCGTCAATCAAATCTTCTACTAGGATTCTCCTATTTTCATCAACATCATGATATGCTTGTAAAAGTAATCCAAGAAAATCAGTACCATAGTTGTCTATTTCTCCAAGTTTCACTTTTTCTTCTCTTTTCTTGATGATGTCCATTACAGACTTATGTATTATACTTAGAAGCTTGTCTGCTTCAATCTCATCTGAAGTTTTCCAAATTTTACTGCAAAAATAGAAACACTAAAGAACCAATCTATGAAATTAATGTGGATAGGTTGACGATTAGATTAATGTGGAAAGTACCTGATGCTTGGAAACCTTGATTTAAAAATATTCATTCGTGTAATGTTGGAATACTTCACCTTCATATCGAAAATGTTTTTCCCTTCTAAGTAATTGCTCCCAAAAGCTGTCCTTGATATAATGTCCGCAGACAATAACCTAAATTCTTCAAACACCTCAATCTCTTTTTCTAGGTGGTTTTTCCAAGATTGTAACATCACTTCAACACTAACAACCATTTCAGGAATCATTTTCTGTCAAAAATACCCTTCCATAAGTTTTAAGAATGTATCGTGAGGTTAATCTTGATGAAATTAAAATCACAATAACATTAATTATTGTAATGATGAAGATGAGATATTAGAATAGTGAGACAAATAGTGATGAAATATATATTTAGATTTAAATAGAGTGAGTAGGGGTGTAAATGAGACACTAGTACTTGTAAATTACTTGAGTTCGATCTGAAAAAAATTCAAATTCGGTTCGGTAAGTATCGAGATGAGCTTGAACTATTGATTGAGCCGAATTCAAGCTTAATAATTATTGACTCGAACAATTCACGAGTCTTATTGAACAAAATTTCATATTTATATATTATTAAATTACGTTATTGTCATTAGTATATATTATTAACTTTAAACTTAATTATTGAGTTAAGGTCTAGTTCCAGCTCGAGTACAAAAATTGATAAACAAACTTAATCGAGTTTAAGCTAATCGATTATATCTCAAACAGAGCTAAAATTTAAAAAGAGATGTTGGATCGAGCCTCGGCTCCATCGTGAAAGTAAAATATAATCATTAAGAAGATTTGATTAAAATATTCGAGGAGACAAGCGAAAAATTGATGATAAAATTTATGGTTGGAAGTAGGAAACTTTCTTTAAGGCTTTCCCCTTGAAAAGCATTGTTTATTAAATTGCGGTGTTGTGCCCAGCGTTCACCGTTAGATGTCACCAGTCCATTGCCCATCAGCTTCATGGAATCGAACGGAGGCGACGGTTTTAGGTAAGCTCTATCTCTGTTAATCAGCACCTCTTTGATTAGCTCTGGTTCTGTAATCATTAGTTCTGGTTGAGCACCTTTCCAACTAAGGTAATTCTTCCCTATTCCAGAAAAAGAATAAAGGATTTAAATCATGTTTTGGAAGTGGAAATGAGGTGAAAAAGAAGATGAAAGCAAGTCATACCGTATTTGCTCAACCATGTATAAACGTGAGGGAGCACCCTGGGAAATATATCATCTAATAAACCCAAGGGTTTGCTTAAGGCTGCGTTTCTCATTTCCAGCATTTCTTTGGTGTTTCCATGGATGAATTTGTAAGAAAGGCCTTTAATTCCCTGTGAACCTAGTCGATACTGAATGTAGACTGGAGTCCACCAAAATGTGTGCAACAACCTGATAAGAAGTAAGAGCAGGCAGAGGCCAAAAATGGTTGAGAGAATCATTATAGGATCTCCCATCTTTAGCTTGATAACTGTATTAGTTGAAAATCTATGAAAGGTTTGTGCTGCATCCTTAACTTGATTCCAAATTGGCCCTTTATTTATGGGTCAAAAGCCGATTGCCTAAGGTATTGATTATTATTATTTTATGACATTAACATATTCATAGCCATCCCATCCTTTTAAAATAATCATTATTTTGGTTTTACTTGCAAGATTACCGGCGAACTAATTAAGGGAGACGTCCACTCATGTGATACTCCTTTTCTTCTTTTCTTTTTTTAACTCATATCTATTAAATATAATATTTAGATGGACAAATAAATAAAAAATAAATTTATAAGAGTTGACCTCGATTATTAAACTATAAGCATGTATCGCATTCCCCTCTTCTAAAAAGAAAAACGTTGTCCACAATGAGTTTGAGAATTTTATAATAGTTGGGAAAGAAGACATTAACAATGAATGTGAAATTACTAAATAATTTCTAATTTTATCTCACTTCTAAATAAATTACTTCCTTCCCTTTAATTAAGACAATGTTATAAAATTTTATTTTGGCAGGAAAGTTACGTGATAATTGAATTTTGGTGTAATACTTGTAATTACATAAGATTGACATGTTTAGACCGATTGGTTAGATTAAGAATCAGATAGAAGGGTAAAAATAAATTGATCTGCAAACTAGTATGGTCCGGTTGAATTAGATTAAAAAATTGCTTGAATTGGTATTTATAATTTTATAATTTTTTTAAATTTAATATTTTATTTGTTTTGGAAAAATAGTTTGATCAAATAAAAAACTGATGGTTTGACCAATTCTGACCACAATCTAATTCCAAAAACATTAATGTT
Organism: Gossypium australe; assembly: GCA_005393395.2. Classification (NCBI taxonomy): domain Eukaryota; kingdom Viridiplantae; phylum Streptophyta; class Magnoliopsida; order Malvales; family Malvaceae; genus Gossypium; species Gossypium australe. The sequence goes on along the minus strand of CM016626.1, from coordinate 72,984,730 downwards.
TTTTGTTCCCCATTATTTAAAGCTATGTTATTCATTTCTAAAAAAAAACCTATATTATCCATCTTTTAACATGTTGTATGGATAATGTTGAGAGGATCAACTCCTTCAAGAAGAGTCTTCAAAGTGTCGTCGTCAGGTAATCTACGTTTCCTTTTACAATCAAAGGTATTGTGCTCTTGACTTCAGAGAAAGCCTTGTAGATTCACAAACTATGAGCACCTCAAGTGGTGGAGAAATTATGTATCAATATTCTGCATCTTCCACATGTACATTCTCCACCAATCGAGGCGCTCATATTTCGTGAATCTGTAGGACTCTTCAAAAAGTCTAGAGACAAAAACCCCAACACTCCCAAAAGAGTTGATCTCCTCAATAAATATACATTTTTTTTTTAAATTCTACACTTTAAGAAAAAACCTAAATAGAAACAAACAAAAATAATAAGACTTTTCGTTTTCTTCAGCAACGTTTGGTATTTAAATATTTCTTTTATTTTTATTTACTTTAAATTTTTTTAACTAAAATTATCATTCTAATTTTAAGGGTTTTTTTTTTATAAAACTAACTCAAAAAGACTAATTAATTATATAAATGTTCTATTTTTTTAATAAAATACGAAAATAACTTAAAGTCTACCGTAAAAGTTGGTGGAGCCAAAGTGTTTGGCACCACCAACATGCCACATCTAGGGGTGAGTATTCGATCGAGTCGAGTCGAATCGAGTAAAAAATTTTCGAGTTAGTCGAGTTAACAAATCCTATTTTAGCAACCGAACTCAATTTGAATTTTTTTCGAATCGAATCGAATCGAGTCAAAAATTTTCGAGTCAAATTGAGTCGAGTTAACGAATCCTATTATTTATACTTAATGTTGCTATTAGATGGACCAATTATTTAACTAGTAAACGAAGTACAAGATTATTTAACTACATGAACAATATAATGATTTTGCCTCTTAACTTAATGGCTAAACATTTATCAAAACGACGTAGTTTTGCCTTTTAACTTAATTATTTTGAATTTTAACTTTTAAAAAAGTAAACATTTATCAAAACGACGTAGTTTTGTCTTTTCTTATTCGGATTTTCGGATAACTCGAATTGTGTAATTCATATTCAAATTAAACCGAAAAACTTAATTTTTTATTCGAGTTGATCCGAATAACTTGATTAACTCAAATAACTCGAACTATTTAATTCAAAATTTGAATATTTTATCGAGTTTTTCGAATCAAATCGGATTTTGCTCACCCCTAACCACGTCAACGACCAGGATAAAAAAATTAATTTTTTGGTGGAGCTATGTAAAATGGTGCAACCTGTATAAATATTAGAGAAATACTATAATTTTTTTAAAAAATGAGGGGCTTTAAAAAAATTTACCTTCTGATAGAACCAAATAATTTGGCGCCACTAGATTCCACCCTATTATATTGCTTATTCTACTGCCTATTGTCCTTTTTATGTTTTTTTTTATTTGCTTTTCTTTATTTCCTTTTTCTGTTTTTTTATTTGTTTGTCCTTTTTTTTGTTTTTTATTTGTTTTTCTTTATTTTCTTTTTCTTTTTTTATTTGTTTTCTTTATTTGTTTATTATTATTTGTTTACTATTTGTTTTATAATATTTTATGTATATTTTTTTAGTAGAGCCATTTTAAATGGCGCCACCTTTTTAAATTTTTTTATTTTAAAATTTAAAAAATAATATTTTATTTGGTGGAGCCATTCTATTTGGCGTGACCAAATTTGTATATATAAGTCTCTTCATGACACATGAATCTGAGTTGAAAGAAGAAAAAAATTAATTATATATAAGCCTCTCAATGACACATGAATATAAAAAGCTTTTTATTATTATGTATTGTTTTTTTTTAATTTGAAGGTATATAATGCGAAATTAAGAAAATTAAAGGGCCATTTTTAATAGAAATAAAAAGAATTGAGCACCAAAAAATAAAAAAATGAGAAAAGAAAGAGAGTAAAAATTGAATTGATTGGAAAAAAAATAAAAAAATATTTTTTATTAAAGAAACTATGACTTTTTTAAAATATATATATTAAAAAATTAAAAATATATATCATGACTGGTCATATCGTGTCAGTGACGTTAATGACGTCAGCGATGTGACTGGTCAATAGGTTAAAAAAGCCTAATAATTGTTAGTTAGAAAAAAATAGAAAGTGAGAAGAAGAATGTCGTCGGGGTTTGATCCCCCTTCAAATATATTATATTTTGTAGAAGAGAAGGAAGAAAAGAGAAAAAAAAACCTGTAAGGTATTTATAATTTATATTTGTATTTTGTATTTTATAATTATTGTAATATAAAAATTAATTATATTTAATCTATGTAATTTTTTTAAAATTATACAGATATCAAAATGTCTTTTCAAGTAAATATAGATCACACTTCATTGAGGATAAACGAAACAGTAAAATTAATTATAAATTAAATAAAAAAAAATTTGTTTTAGTTTCTTGATTTTTCTTGCTTAGCGTTATTTTACTCAACGTGTTTTGATTGCATAAAACTTATCTCTATTTGGTTGCTATTAACCATTTTTAACTTCTCTTTTGCATGAAACTGATCTCAACGTGTTAATAATAATTTTTTAAATTTTTTAAATTTATGACACATTCATAAATTTATATATTAATTTTTTTAACATGACGACATTTCTGCTTAATTTTGCATTGCTACTGTACTTGGTTCCATTTGTGAGGTACAAAAAAGTTACATTTGTCTTCCACTAATTTGACACCACCTAAATAAAAACTAAAATTCGCATTCACGTGAGGAAACTAGGAATATATATTAATTTGGCTTCAACTAATGTATATATCATATTATAAGTGTTATTGTCGAAATCATCTTTTTTTTTGTAAAACGAGGTCGACTTTTATTTTAAGAATGAAAACGAAAAAACGGGAGTTGCCACTAATCTTGACTCCACTAATCTTTTTTTTTGATGAGGTGTGATCGAGTCACCTTGTAATTCGGTCATTTTAATAATAGATTTGATTTATTAAAACAATGGTTTTGGTTTACGAAATTTAGAAAAATGGGTTCGGGAGTCGGTTACGCACGAGGAAGGATTAGAACCCTCGTAACGCTCAAAATTGGTATCAAGTTGATCAATTAGTGTCTTAGTGTCGAAAATCAAAAATTTGAAAAGATTTTAAAAACACGATCCTTTGTTAAAATATTGCTTAATTGAAAAATTTTTTACAGAAAAGGGCGTATTTCACGTTAAACAGGAAAAAGGATTACGTCCCGTAAGTTAGGACACAATGTCTTAAATTCCCGACACGAGAATAAACACCAAAAAATTATTTTGAAGGATATTCAGTTATCTCGGTTTTAGAAAAAAAATCATATTCCATAAGTTAGAACACAATCTTTTCTTGATTCCCGATATTATTTAAAAAGGTTTAAAAAAACGTTCGTTTACTCAGATTTATCGAGAAAATCGAAATCTCGTAAGTTAGGGAACGACTTTTCGAATCTCAAATTACGAACGATTGTTTATTAAAAAAAAAAAAATTTATATATAGGGCAAAGATTAATGTGACGCGAATTTATAATAATAATGACGTAATATGCTTGTTAAAGTATAAAAAAATTATGGTACTAACATGCATAACAAAATAATAATGAACGTGATAACATAAATAACAATAATAAGAGCAAAAATAAAAAAAATAAAGTAAATAATAATAAAATAATAAAACAACCCAATGGTATTTAAAATAAAATAAAAAGAAAAGTAAATGAACAAATAAAAACTAAAATTTAATTTAAAATTTAATAATAATTACTAATGAATAAAGAAAGAGATAAATATTAGGTAGTTTAAAAATACTAATAATAATGATAATAATATTAATAATAATAATACAATAATAAATGATCTAAAGTTTGAAATTATTTAAGAGGATATAAATAAAATAAATAATTATATGATAAAATAAAATAAATGTATTTACAAATACTAGGTAAATAAATATTAAAGAAATAATAATAATAATAACAAAGTTAATTAATAATAATACATTAATAATAATGATAATATGTTAATAATAACAATATAAAAAAATAGTAATAATAATACAGTGATAAGAATAATAATATGTTAAATAATAATAATAATAATAATAATAATAGTAATAATAATAATGTTTAATTAATTAATTTAATAATGCGATAATAAAAATAAGTAAATAAAAAGTAATAATAATATTAAATTAATAATAAAATAACAAAAATAACAAAAGAAATAAAAAGGACTAAATTGAACTTAAAACAGAAGTTTAGGGCAAATCTGAAAATAAATAAAAAAGAAAAGGATCGAATCGAGTGCGCGAATAACAAGGAGGGACTAAAAGGGAAAATATCCCCTCCCTCCAAAACACAGCACTTTACACTGGGCTAAAATGAAATCAAAACAAAATTCAAGGGCAAAATTAGAAATAAAAGAAAATTAATTGCAAAACCATAAAAAAGCGGAAGGACCAAACTGACAATAAGACCAGTTTAAAAAAAGCGCGGATCATCCCTTTGGAGCGGGTCGAGTCTTGGGCCCCCTCAAAACGGCGTCGTTTTGGACACTAAAGGGGGGGACTAAAACGGCGCCATTTCGCTTGGGTATTTAAACCCCAAATTTTTTTAACTTCATTTCAAACCCTCCTCCAAAAAAATTAGAAAACCCTAAAAAAACTCTCTCTCCCTTTTGAATCCGACCAGGTCCCCGATGGGTCGCCGCCACACCGACCGCCGGTGTTGGCGCCACCGCGCGCGGTGGCCGGCAAAGATGAAAACGTGACTTTTCAAGATCTCGACCCCCGGAACCCAAATCCGGCCTCAAAATGTCCAAAAAACAAACCGATGAGCTCCTTTTCTCTTTTCTTCTTTGTTTTTATATGTTGAAAAAAAAAAGAAAAAGAAAACGAAATAAAATAGAAATTGAAAACACAAGTAAGAAAAAAAATCACCTTGAAAAATTTTCTGTTTTGATTTTTTTCGTCTGTAAAAATGTTACAAAGTTTGTGTAATGGCCTTTATAGCCGAAATTGAAAAAAAGAAAAAAATAATACAATATTTTTGCTCTCTGTTTTTTTGTGCTGTTGTGTTTTTGTCTTTGCAGGTACGGAGGTGCTGACGTGGAGGTACGGAGGTCGACAGTGGTGGCGTGCGTGGGAGAAGTGGCGGTGCACCTAGGGTTTGGTATTTTCGTTTCTTCTGATTAGGGTTGGGCTAGGGTTGAATTGTAACATCCTGGAAAGGGCCTATGCATTTTCGATTTAATTGTACGAAGTGACATGTTTTATGTACTAGGAATAAATTTCGAACATTTCTGGAAACCCGGAAATGAATGGAAATGATTTGGGAATGAACATTTTTGGAAACCTGAAAATGTATAGAAATGTTAAGTTTAAAAATGGAAAGTGAACATTTTTGGAAACCTGGAAATGTAAGGAGATGATTCAAAAATGGAAAGTGAACATTTTTGGAAACCTGGAAATGTAAGAAAATGGCAAGTTTATAGAGCCGATCGAAAATTTTAGGAAACATAGAAATGACCTAGAAATGTCAAATTTTAAAGTTTAGAATAGGAAATTAGGGCAAGAAGGCCTTAAAAGAAAAAGTTGGTGAAATTTGACACACAAACAGGCTTGGAAAAGTGGTCTGAAGATGCCACTTAGGGCCTATGGAAATGGCGCCATGTGCAAGAGGAATGGGCCTGGGTTCGAGTCACTTGGGAAGCAAATAAATAAGGTTTTATTTTGGCTTCCAGAAGGCTGAGGTGGACGGCACATGCTTCTAGAAAAGGAGGTGTTTTATTTTCATAAATATGTGATTAATAAGGTGATAAATAGAAGCTTTTTATTTGGATTATTTCGAAGAGATAATAAAGGATTTTTATTTGGATTATTTCGAAGAGATAATAAAGGATTTAAATTGGATTAAACTCTTTTGTTTATCATATTAAAAAGATAAAGTTATCAGATAGAGGAGTGGTGGCCAAGTAAGGGACTCTTTAGCTGATAATTTTGCCTATAAAAGGAAGGAAGGAGGGCTACTCATCAGTTTGTTTCTTTCTCTGCTCTGCCGAAAATTCCCTAGCTCTCTCCCTCTCTGCCGAATTTTCTTCTTCTCTTTTCTTCTTCTTTTCTCTTCTACTGTCAAGCCGAAACCTTTTTGATTCCTGTTTAAGTCTCCATAGCCGAATCTCTGTGGCTTCAAGGGTGCCGTCAATTGTGGTGATAAGGTAAGGATAATGGATTTTTGTTGTTTATTCTCTGTCAATCAAGATTTGGGAACTGATTCTTTTGGTTGTCTTTTGGCCGAATATTAAAGGAGGAATTCCGGGATTTCAGATCTAAGGATTTAAGGTAAGAAAAACATGGTTTAGGCCAAAGGCCAATTGATTTAAGATTATTAAGTGATATGGAAATCAGATCTAATATATGTGTGTAGGGATTTCAACATCTCCATAGCCAAGGGTTACTTTTCGGGATTTGAAATCACAAGGTATGTGTTTAAGATATTCGGTCAAGGCTATTTTAAATATTTAGATTTATTATCAGAAGCCGAAAACTAACCTGTGAAGTAATATAGTGTTTAGCCGAATTCACAAGGGAGGAAATACAAAGATCCGGCACTTGATTCTTAAAAGCAATTCAGTTACAAGGTAGGTAATACAAATCCTAGTTGTATTTGGAAAAATGGCCGAATGGTCTTTTAAATAGTAAGTGATTAACTTATGTAGGATTTGAGACCTAAATCTGTAATCAGTTCTCTTCGGGATTTTCGAGGACTTCATTAAGCGAATCAGGTGTGTACTCCACACTACTTTGTAATATGAATTATGGTTGCATGTATTAAAATATATGTTAATGAAAATATGAGCATGGCTAAGGTACCATGTTAAGGTACTAAGTACTCAGGTACGTTTCCTACTTCTACTAGGAATATGAAATATGTTATTCATAACATGAGAATATGATAAGAATGTGAACTATGGTATATTATGCATATTAATGTTTATGGGGCATATGGTTGTATATTGAAAGGGGAAGTGAAAAGTGGTGATTTAAGACCACAGTAATCTGAAAAGTGGTGATCTAAGACCACAGTAATCTGAAAAGTGGTGATCTAAGACCACAGTAATCTGAAAAGTGGTGACTTACGACCACAGTAATCTGAAAAGTGGTTTCCTAAAACCACAGATGCGGAGCCTTAAGCCCGCAAATTGGTGTGTAGCGGAAGGAGGGTCGACTTAGTAGTCCCCACGGTGTGTTTGGCAGGTACGAGGGTGTGTAGCTGATGGACAATTAGGTTTGGGTTTGGGAATGCATCATAACTTGTATTTTATGAATGAATGTATTGTATGCCTGATTCTATTACGATTTACTGCCACGTACACATTGAGTCTGGTTGACTCACCCCGTTAGGGAAATATTTTTTTCAGGTGATGAGCAGTAGTGGACCGGGTCGGCAGGAGCTAAAGGTGGCCATGCATCGCAAGGAGAAATTTAAAGACTTGGGCTTTTATTTTACTCAGTACTTAAATTTTATTTTGGGTTTTGATTGATGTAATAAGGCCATAAGGCCAAGTTGGTTTTCTTTATTTCTGTTTACTTTGAATTATTATGTTATAATTTATTTTTGATTAAGTTAAAGAAAATTTATTTCTTTTAAAATAAAACCTAAATTGTTTTGTCACCTAAATTAAATTGGATTTCCAAATAAAATAAATGGGTTTCCAATCTAAGCCCAACCCAAAACGATATTTTTTTTTGAAAATTACACAAATTTTCTCTAAGTAACAAAGAACTTTGAAATCGGTATACTTTAGGAACATACCAGATCCGGTTCAGGCTCGTGGGCCGGGTTTGGGGTGTTTCAGTTTGGTATCAGAGCCCAGTTTTAAACTCTCGGCCTGTGGGCTAAGGCCCAAAACATCTTCAAAGCGAGCCAAATGATTTTCCTTGAAATTAAACAGGTTTTCTGGCATGGCACTTAAGTCTCCGACCCGCAGTCCACCAGGTAAGTACCCCTAACTATTTGGGTGATTATGTGAATTATGTTGTGAATATTAGAAGGGTAGAAAAGGCATGGAACGTAGAATAGTATGATAGGAACTTGAACCCTAGGATTAGACTACTCAAACACAAAACACATAAGACTTAATGCACTAAACAAACCTATGGCTAAGTCACTGAGCTAGGGTGTGGTAACCCCTGTACGCATGTCTAGGATTGGATCCGGAAGAGCCTGGTATTAAGCAGTCCTAGTGACTCACCTCCTCTTCGCAGGAATCCTACCTGGTGCGTAGCTTCGGTTCACCCTAACTCAGAGGGCTCAGTAGGTGTGGCAACCTCTGTGCGCATGTCTAGGAATGGTTTCGGTGGGAGCTTGGTATTTAAGCAGTCCGCGTGACTCACCTCCTCTCCACTCGAATCCTGCCTGATGCATAGCTTTGGTTTACCCTGACCAAGAGGGTTCGGCCATAGGCTAAACATAATGACTAAAACCCGAAAGGGAACTAGCCATGTTTTTCCTTAAAAAAAAAAAAGAAGAACAAAACAACAAACCCCAGTTTTAAAATTCTCAAAGCTTTCTTTTGAATTTGAGAAAACCATCTTTATAAAATTTTCTGAAAAAATATCTGATTTGTGAAAATTACAAAAATGCCCTAGTGGCAAAATTACCAAAATGCCCTTGATTTACAAAAATATGAACCTACCTAACAGTTTTGCCAAAATTTCCTTATTTTATAAGTGTTCACAAACCCTAATTTGCAAACTATCAAAAATACCTTGATTTTGAAAAAAATTCAAAATTGCCCCTAACTTACAAAATGACCAAAATGACCCCGGTTTCTGAAATTTTTGCAAACATCACCATTTGAAAAGGGGAAACTCTAAAAAAAAAAAGAACCCTCAAAGTTTTACAACTTTTGAAATATCCCTAACTTATTAAATTTTACAAATTTACCCTGGTTTTTAGAAAATTACCGAAATACCCCCGAGGTCAAAAATTTCTGAAATACCCCTGGATTTCAAAATTTTTCCAAAATTACCCCGGGACTTTAAAATTACCAAGATACTTTTTGACAAAATCACCGAGAAACTTTTTCCTTTTTAAAATTTTGAAAATGTCCCTGTAGGACAAAAGTACGAAAATACCCCTAGGTAGTGGAAAAACATCAACGGTGAAAACTACAACGTTTCTCTAAATGAACGGAAGTTCATACTTGTTTGATGGATGAATGAATGAATGGAAGGACTGTATGTTGGTATGAATACGAAAGAACAACTCCTAAAACTCTTGCCATAAAATTTCTTCGCGAGTAAACAAGTGAAACCAAAGTACTAATACATAAAACTTCCTAATCAGATCTCGATGCTGGAAATGAGCTCTAGAGGACATGGCCGTCGTGGACGCGGTAGAGGAAGAATGACTAGGTCAAAACCCGTTAGATCGGGTCAAGGGTCTGATAATGAGGTACCACCGCCCCCACCACTCCCAACTGTTGGTGTGGAGCAGCAAGCTCAGACGGGGGACGATGCTGTGTCGCGGGCTGTGCTACGAGTTCTAGAGTTGGTGGCGGGGGCAGGAGGAAATTCAGGAACACGTAAGTCTATGCCTGAAAGGCTCCGAGCTAATGGAGCGGAGATGTTTCGAGGAGTATCGGGAGTGGCACCCAGTACAGCGGAGTACTGGTTGGAAGCAACTGAGCGCATCATGGATGAGCTTGATCTGACCCCTGAGGAAAAGTTAAAGGGAATGGTGGCACTGTTACGCGATGAAGCATATCAATGGTGGTTAACTGTGCGGGATGGTGCCACGGCTGAGGATCTGACCTGGGAGTACATTAAGGAAGCGTACCAAAAGAAGTATGTGGGAACCAGGTACACTGATGAGCAACGGAAAGCTTTTCTGGGGCTGGTCCAAGGAAACAAGTCTGTTGCAGAATATGAAGCGGAATTCCTGAGGTTGAGCCGGTACGCTCGAGGTGTCGTGGCGACTGAGCATGAGTGCTGTGTCCGTTTTGAGGACGGGCTAAGGGATGATCTGAGACTGTTGATAGCACCGCATCAAGAGCGGGAATTTTCTGCGCTAGTGGAAAAGACTAAAGTAGCTGAAAGAATTAAGGATTCTGCAAGGAAGAACACTGATCGGAATAGGCCAGAAAGAGGTTTTGGATCGTCTGGCTCATCTGGGAATAAGAGGCCTAGAGTTGATGGGCCGCGAGGTCAGCAAGTTGGTTCAGAAGGGCGGTATTGACCTTGTGATGTGTGTGGAAAGACGCATTTGGGAGAGTGTTGGAGGAAAACAGGAGGATGTTTTAGGTGTGGGTCCAAGAACCATGTGGTCAAGGAATGTCCTAAGAACTTAGATGAAAGCCAACCGGCAACTCAGAATGTTAGTCAGACGGGTAGAGGAGGACAGCAGCCTCAGCAAGGTCGTGGACCGAACCATGGAGGAAATGGTTCGGGCCGTGGACGTGAAGCACGAAGAAGAGGTGCTGAAGGTGCAGACGCGAGGCAACCAAGGTTGGTTTATGCAGTTGGCCGTCGCGAGGAGGAAGATGTGCCAGATGTGACAACGGGTACGTTCCTCATTTCTGGAATACCCTTAATTGCTTTGCTTGTTATAGGGTTAGCTTATTCTTGTATTGCTGGTGAAGTGACTGAAACTTTGGATGTGAACCTAGAGAATGTGCCTAGAAAGTATGATAGTTCTTTAGGATCAGAGTGCGCAGCAATAGCGTAGTGGGGTGAGTTAGACCGTACGATTATTCGTTAGTAAGTAATTTCGAGGACGAAATTATTTTAAGGGGGGTAGAACTGTAACATCCTGGAAAGGGCCTATGCATTTTCGATTTAATTGTACGAAGTGACATGTTTTATGTACTAGGAATAAATTTCGAACATTTCTGGAAACCCGGAAATGAATGGAAATGATTTTGGGAATGAACATTTTTGGAAACCTGAAAATGGATAGAAATGTTAAGTTTAAAAATGGAAAGTGAACATTTTTGGAAACCTGGAAATGTAAGGAGATGATTCAAAAATGGAAAGTGAACATTTTTGGAAACCTGGAAATGTAAGAAAATGGCAAGTTTACAGAGCCGATCGAAAATTTTAGGAAACTTAGAAATGACCTAGAAATGTCAAATTTTAAAGTTTAGAATAGGAAATTAGGGCAAGGAGGCCTTAAAAGAAAAAGTTGGTGAAATTTGACACACAAACAGGCTTGGAAAAGTGGCCTGAAGATGCCACTTAGGGCCTATGGAAATGGCGCCATGTGCAAGAGGAATGGGCCTGGGTTCGAGTCACTTGGGAAGCAAATAAATAAGGTTTTATTTTGGCTTCCAGAAGGCTGAGGTGGACGGCACATGCTTCTAGAAAAGGAGGTGTTTTATTTTCATAAATATGTGATTAATAAGGTGATAAATAGAAGCTTTTTATTTGGATTATTTCGAAGAGATAATAAAGGATTTTTAGTTGGATTATTTCGAAGAGATAATAAAGGATTTAAATTGGATTAAACTCTTTTATTTATCATATTAAAAAGATAAAGTTATCAGATAGAGGAGTGGTGGCCAAGTAAGGGACTCTTTAGCTGATAATTTTGCCTATAAAAGGAAGGAAGGAGGGCTACTCATCAGTTTGTTTCTTTCTCTGCTCTGCCGAAAATTCCCTAGCTCTCTCCCTCTCTGCCGAATTTTCTTCTTCTCTTTTCTTCTTCTTTTCTCTTCTACTGTCAAGCCGAAACCTTTTTGATTCCTGTTTAAGTCTCCATAGCCGAATCTCTGTGGCTTCAAGGGTGCCGTCAATTGTGGTGATAAGGTAAGGATAATGGATTTTTGTTGTTTATTCTCTGTCAATCAAGATTTGGGAACTGATTCTTTTGGTTGTCTTTTGGCCGAATATTAAAGGAGGAATTCCGGGATTTCAGATCTAAGGATTTAAGGTAAGAAAAGCATGGTTTAGGCCAAAGGCCAATTGATTTAAGATTATTAAGTGATATGGAAATCAGATCTAACATATGTGTGTAGGGATTTCAACATCTCCATAGCCAAGGGTTACTTTTCGGGATTTGAAATCACAAGGTATGTGTTTAAGATATTCGGTCAAGGCTATTTTAAATATTTAGATTTATTATCAGAAGCCGAAAACTAACCTGTGAAGTAATATAGTGTTTAGCCGAATTCACAAGGGAGGAAATACAAAGATCCGGCACTTGATTCTTAAAATCAATTCAGTTACAAGGTAGGTAATACAAATCCTAGTTGTATTTGGAAAAATGGCCGAATGGTCTTTTAAATAGTAAGTGATTAACTTATGTAGGATTTGAGACCTAAATCTGTAATCGGTTCTCTTCGGGATTTTTGAGGACTTCATTAAGCGAATCAGGTGTGTACTCCACACTACTTTGTAATATGAATTATGGTTGCATGTATTAAAATATATGTTAATGAAAATATGAGCATGGCTAAGGTACCATGTTAAGGTACTAAGTACTCAGGTACGTTTCCTACTTCTACTAGGAATATGAAATATGTTATTCATAACATGAGAATATGATAAGAATGTGAACTATGGTATATTATGCATATTAATGTTTATGGGGCATATGGTTGTATATTGAAAGGGGAAGTGAAAAGTGGTGATTTAAGGCCACAGTAATCTGAAAAGTGGTGATCTAAGACCACAGTAATCTGAAAAGTGGTGATCTAAGACCACAATAATCTGAAAAGTGGTTTCCTAAAACCACAGATGCGGAGCCTTAAGCCCGCAAATTGGTGTGTAGCGGAAGGAGGGTCAACTTAGTAGTCCCCACGGTGTGTTTGGCAGGTACGGGGGTGTGTAGCAGATGGACAATTAGGTTTGGGTTTGGGAATGCATCATAACTTGTATTTTATGAATGAATGTATTGTATGCCTGATTCTATTACGATTTACTGCCACGTACACATTGAGTCTGGTTGACTCACCCCGTTGGGGAAATATTTTTTTCAGGTGATGAGCAGTAGTGGACCGGGTCGGCAGGAGCTAAAGGTGGCCATGCATCGCAAGGAGAAATTTAAAGACTTGGGCTTTTATTTTACTCAGTACTTAAATTTTATTTTGGGTTTTGATTGATGTAATAAGGCCATAAGGCCCAGTTGGTTTTCTTTATTTCTGTTTACTTTGAATTATTATGTTACAATTTATTTTTGATTAAGTTAAAGAAAATTTATTTCTTTTAAAATAAAACCTAAATTGTTTTGTCACCTAAATTAAATTGGATTTCCAAATAAAATAAATGGGTTTCCAATCTAAGCCCAACCCAAAACGATATTTTTTTTGAAAATTACACAAATTTTCTCTAAGTAACAAAGAACTTTGAAATCGGTATACTTTAGGAACATACCAGATCCGGTTTAGGCTCGTGGGCCGGGTTTGGGGTGTTTCATGAATGGTTTGGTTTGGGCCTATTGGGTTTTATTTTGGGTTGATAGTTTAGGTTTTGGGTTAAGTCTAGTTTTTATTTGGGCCTTTTGATTTGGGCTTCGGGTTTTGGGTCTGATATTAGGTCATTTAATGTGAATGCACTGTAAAAAAAATCTTTGGACTTTTTTATTTATTTGTTTGGGTTTTATTTATTCCGGCCTAGGCCAAAATTGGCCTACTACAGCTGCACCTCTTTGCTCATTGTCGTGCAACGAGAATGGAGCAAAGACTTTAAAAGGGCCAATTTTGCCTAGTCTTGCCGAATCTTGACTTTTTGGTGCTTCGTTCTTTCAAGTAGCCTCATTCCCTCCCACTGCATCTTCAAGGGTATAGGAATTGTTGCTGCGATCCGCTCCAATGTAATTTCAGGGAGAAGAGACTTGTAACTTCGATCTATTCCGCTGCAACTTCAAGGAGATAAGAATTGGTAATTGCAACCTGTTCCACTGCAACTTCAGGGAGATAAAGATTGGTAATTTCAACCTGCTCCACTACAACTTTAGGGAGATAATTATTGTGTATTTTTATCCTGCTCCATTGCAACTTCAGGGAGATAAGATTTGTGGTAATCTGCTCATCTGCAACTTCAAGGGTATGAGATTTGTAACTTCAATCTACTCCACTGCAACTTCAAGGAGATAAGATTTTATATTTTTTTTGACCTGCTCGACTGCAACTTCAGGGAGATAAGGCTTGCCATAATAACTTCAATCCGTCCCACTGCAACTTTAGGGGTATGGGATTTGTAACTTGTAGCTTAAATCTGTTCCACTGCAACTTCAGGGAAATAAGATTTGCTGTCTTCAGTCTGCTCCACTGCAACTTCAAGGAGATAAGGTTAGTGGCTTCGATCTACTCCATTGCAACTTCAAGGAGATAAGATCTATGACTTCAATATGTTCCACTGCTACTTCAAAGAGATGAGATTTGTGGATTCACTGATGTTGCTACATCGTCCTCTGGGGGACATGAACTGTAGAATTGATTTCATCGGCCTATGCTTATGCCAAATGATTAGGATGCCATGATCAGAATGAATCACATGCTCCTAACTAAATGTGTTATGAATTATATTTGCATGAATGCAGAATGACATGAGAATGATCCTTTTTAATGTCTGGGTTGTCATTGCTCGTTGTTCCTCAAGGTTGTATCACTGACGTAATATCCTGTCTTCTTGTTCAACTGATATTTTTGACAGAAAATCCAAAGAAATAGTCACAATTTAGACTCTTCTTTCTCAAATATTTCCAACCCTTAAGCTTAGTGAGTTCTAAATAATGGTTCTGTTTCAGGTTCTTGTACTATTTAGAAGCTTCTAGAGTAATATACAAAACTCCTTTTGTGAAAGTATTATTAGTCCCTTAATCGTTATTTCAATTCAAAATGCTTGAAAAAGGATCATAATGATGGATAAAACTGAAATTTATCAGGAAAAAAATATGAAAAGAATGGATTAATTAAAGAAAGTAAATATTGCTGGAATACAAAATAGGTGAGGGGACAAATAAGTGTCCTAGATATCGCAGCCTGAGCTTCTCTGTACGAACTTCCTGAGAACCATTTTGTGCTCAACATGTGTTTAGGAGATCTAAAGTACTTTGTTGATGCCCCAAGATGTAGCATACCTCCTCTTTGTTAATTCAGGCATAGCAAGACCACCTTCGATCAAAATTTGAATTGCCCTTTCACGGGTTTTCAATTCAAAACTCCTTTCGTCTCAAAGCGCCCTTTACGGGTTTGCACCTTGGCCTCTCCTTCTTTTTTTTTAAGAGAAGTACTTCTTGGCTGCGTCTGAATTCACTGGATTAGGCAAAGTCTTGCCATCCATTTTAGTTAATATCAATGCTCCTCCAGAAAAGACCTTTTTTACGACGTAAAATCCTCCCCAGTTTGGCATCCATTTTCCTCTGAAATCCTTTTGTAGGGGTAGGATCTTCTTCAATACCAAGTCCCTCTCGTGAAATTCTTTGGGGCAAACCTTTTTGTTGTAAGCTCACATCATTCATTTCTAGTACATTTGACCATGACAGATAGCTTTTAGCCTCTTCTCTTCGATCAAATTTAGCTGATCATATCAGGATTGGATCCATTCTGCTTCATCCAACTTCAACTCTGACAAGACTCAAAGTTAAGGAATCTCAACTTCGATGGGTAACGCTGCCTCCATTTCGTAGACCAATGAGAAAGGAGTTGCCTTGGTGGAGGTCCTAACTGACGCTCGATAAGCATAAAGAGCAAATGGTAAAATCCTTCCCATTTTGGCATCCATTTTCCTCTGAAATCCTTTTGTAGGGGTAGGATCTTCTTCAATACCAAGTCCCTCTCGTGAAATTCTCTAGGGCAAACCTTTTTGTTGTAAGCTCGCATCATTCATTTCTAGTACATTTGACTATGACAGATAGCTTTTAGCCTCTTCTCTTCGATCAAATTTAGCTAATCATATCAGGATTGGATCCATTCTGCTTCATCCAACTTCAACTCTGACAAGACTCGAAGTGAAGGAATCTCAACTTCGATGGGTAACACTGCCTCCATTTCGTAGACCAATGAGAAAGGAGTTGCCCTGGTGGAGGTCCTGACTGACGTTCGATAAGCATAAAGAGCAAATGGTAAAATCCTTCCCAGTTTGGCATCCATTTTCCTCTGAAATCCTTTTGTAGGGGTAGGGTCTTCTTCAATACCAAGTCCCTCTCGTGAAATTCTCTGGGACAAACCTTTTTTATTGTAAGCTCGCATCATTTGTTTCTAGTACATTTGACCATGACAGATAGCTTTTAGCCTCTTCTCTTTGATCAAATTTAGCTGATCATATCGGGATTGGATCCATTCTGCTTCATCCAACTTCAGCTCTGACAAGACTCGAAGCGAAAGAATCTCAACTTCGATGGGTAACACTGCCTCCATTTCGTAGACTAATAAGAAAGGAGTTGCCCCGGTGGAGGTCCTGACTGATGTTCGATAAGCATAAAGAGCAAATGGTAACTTCCCATGCCAATCTTTATAAGTCTTAGTCATCTTTCCCACAATCTTTTTGATATTCTTATTAGCTGCCTCAACTGCACCATTCATTTTTGGGTGATATGGTGATGAGTTGTGGTGTTTAATTTTGAACTGACTGTAAACCTCTGCTATGGTGCTGTTGTTCAAATTTAATGCATTGTCCTATATGATTCTTTCTAGCATTCTATACCGACATATGATCTCCCTCTTTAAGAACTTGCTGACTGCCAACTTGGTGACATTGGCATATGAAGCAGCCTCTACCCACTTGGTGAAGTAATCAATGACCACAAAGATGAATCAATGCCAGTTAGAGGCTTTCGGTGAGATTGCTCAATGACGTCCATGCTCCACATAGAGAAAGGCCATTAAGAAGTCATAACATGAAGAGGTGAATGAGGCACATGAATCCTGTCCCCATAAGTTTGGCACTTATGGCACTTCTTGGCATAATTGATGCAATCCCCTTCCATGGTGGACCAATAATACTCGAATCTCATGATTTGCTTGGCCATTGTAAAACCATTAGCATGTGTTCTGCATACACCCTCATGGATTTCTTCTAGGATTTTCTTAGCCTCAACAGCATCCACACATCTTAATAACACTTGATCCTTTCTTCTTTTGTATAAGATCTCCCTATCTAAGACGTAATCACTGGCCAGTCTTCTAAAAGTTCTTTTATCATTCTCAGTTGCTTGACTAGGGTATTCACGATTCCTCATGTATCGCAGTATGTCGTGATACCAAGGATGATCATCTTTTTCTTCCTCTTCGTTGATGTTGTAGCAATGAGCCGGAGCCTCGTAAATACTCATTTGGTAAGGCTTTACATCCTCTTATTTATTTACTTTGATAATAGAAGCTAATGTAGCCAAGGCGTCAACCATCTGGTTTTCATCTCGTGGGAGGTAACAGAAGGTAATATTATTGAACTCCTCAATTAATTCCAGAACTAGCTTTTGATAATTGATCAACTTGGGGTCTCTTGTTTCCCATTCACCTTTGAGATGATAGATTACTAGTGCAGAATCCCCATACACCTCTAGCACTTTGATTCTATGTTCTATGGCTGCAAGGATTCCCATGATACATGCTTCGTACTCTGCCATATTATTTATGCAATCAAAATCCAATTTGCAAGTAAATGAATAATGATCTCCGTTTAGGGATATCAGGATTGCTCCAATTTCGTTACCAACAACATTTGATCCTCTGTCGAAGTTCAATTTCCAAGGACTATCTTCTGGAACGTCTTCTTCGGTAGTTGTCACATACATTAGATCTTCATTAGGGAAATCAAAGTTCAAA
Organism: Gossypium australe; assembly: GCA_005393395.2. Classification (NCBI taxonomy): domain Eukaryota; kingdom Viridiplantae; phylum Streptophyta; class Magnoliopsida; order Malvales; family Malvaceae; genus Gossypium; species Gossypium australe. The sequence goes on along the minus strand of CM016626.1, from coordinate 72,966,913 downwards.
GGCTCATAATCTTTTAGAGCTCTACTAGCTAGAAAATCTGCTATTGTAATCCCTTTCAAAGCCTTCTGGTTCACATAGACTATGTCAAATTCGGAAAGCAGAATTTGCCATCTGGCCATCCTTCTATTCAAAATAGTCGACTCCATCATGTATTTTAGAGGGTCTAGTTTCGAGATTAGCCAAGTTGTATGGTACAACATGTACTGCCTCAATCTCCGAGTTGTCCAGATCAAGGCGGAACATAATTTCTCAATTGGCGAATATCTCATTTCACACTCAGTGAATTTCTTACTAAGGTAGTATATCACCCTTTCTTTCTTTCCTTACTCATCATGTTGGGTAAGCACACATCCCATAAATTTGTCAAATACTGTCAAATATAATATAAGTGGCCTGTTTGGACTTGGTGGTGACAGCACTGGGGTATTAAATAGGTACTGTTTTACCTTGTCAAAAGTTTTCTGGCATTCATCATCCCATAGCCTAGATTGTGTTTCTTAATAAGTCGGAATATGGGGTCACATTTCTCAGTCAGTTGTGAAATGAACCGGGCAATGTAATTTAGTCTTCCTAAGAAACCTCGAACTTCCTTTTGAGTGTGCAGCGGAGGAAATTCTTGTGTAGCCTTAACTTTGTCTGGGTCGATTTCGATTCCCTTTTCACTGACTACGAAACCTAGCAGTTTTCCTGACCTAGCCCCGAAAGTACATTTTGTCGGATTGAGCTTTAGCTGAAATGTTCTCAACCTCAAGAACAATTTCCTCAAAACTTGCATGTGCTCCTTTTCTGTTCAGGATTTTGCAATCATATCATCGACGTAAACCTTGATTTCCTTGTGCATCATGTTATGAAACAAGGTTACCATGGCTCTCTGATACGTTGCTCCCGTATTTTTTAATCCAAATGGCATCACCTTATAGCAGAATGTTCCCCACAGGGTCACGAATGTGGTCTTTTCCATGTCTTCAGGATGCATCTTTATCTAATTGTATCCAGAGAAGCCATCCATGAAGGAGAACAGTGAATAGCTTGCCGTATTATCCACTAAGGTGTCAATGTGAGGCAATGGGAAATTGTCTTTTGGGCTGGCCTTGTTTAAATCTCTGTAATCTACACACATCCATACCCTTCTGTCTTTCTCAGGGATGGGGACGATATTGGCTACCCATTCTGAGTATTTGACCACTTGTAAGAACCCAACATCGATTTGCTTCTTGACCTCTTCTTTTATTTTTATCACAACATCGGGCCTCATCCTTTGGAGCTTCTACTGTACTAGTTTGCACTCTTCTTTTATGGAGAGGCGGTGTACCACAATATCAGTGCTTAACCCAAGCATATCTTGGTACGACCATGCGAAAACATCTTTGAATTCTTGAAGTAACTCAATGAGGTCTCATTTTATTTCTTCGGCTATACAAGTTCCAATTTTCACTTCTTTTCCTTCTTCTAAGGTCACAATATCTACTGTCTCTTTGTGAGGTAGGATCTATTTCTCTTCTTGTTATACCATCCTTAACAAATTCGGAGATAAGTTACAGTCTCTATCATCTTCAAAATCCTAATATCCCTCTAGACACATGTCTCGCTCAAAAGGAGATTCTGGGTCAGTAGCAGCGTCGCTCATGTTGTTGATATCTGAAGACCTGTTGTAGGCATAAAGGAATATCCAAAGAACAAATGAATCTGAGAATAGCTATTTGTATGGTGTGATTATGAAATGAAAGAATAAAAGAATATTTACTTAGAGTGATAAAAAAATGCTTTTTTTTATTAAAATAAAAATGTTGGACATGAGCCTATTTCACAAATAGTTGCTTTTAGGCTTAAAGCAACAAGCGTGTTTTGAACATTACTCTGAATTAGCTCTAAAAACTACAAGAATCTCTTCCGCAGTCCAATTGTTCAGAACACTTCCAGGCTCATACGAGCGGATGCCCGATAAGTTTTCTTCCACCATTCCCTCTTCAGATATAGAGTTGATGCTCAGATTTCCCATCATATCTTCAATAATTTCTTTCCTCGTCATCTTCTGTTCAGGGTGAATAATTCCTCCTGACACGAATGTTCTGGATATATGGGGGAAGATCATTGGTTCTCATTTGACTTCTACCCCGCTTAATCGCGCTCTTCTTCTCTCCTGCTTCTTCTCTAACTCCTTCTTCCTTTACTTCGCGTCTGACTTATACCCTAAGCCAAAGTGACCCTGTTTGTCAGCCAAGATTGGTACTTCGACCCGTCCATGGAGATATTTCCTGGGTCCCCTTCCAGGCAATGCTCCTTTTCCCACTGTCAGTTGTAAGCTCATCCTCATGGCTTTGGATATTTTGGGCAGGGATCTTGCTTCCCTCGATGATGAATGTTGCGTTCACAAATTCTAGCGACCGAAAGGAAAATTCTATCGCTTCGTCATCAGCCTCTATGCATGGTGCATTACTGGTAACAGACGCAATAATGTCTTCTTCCCCATTTATCGTTATCAGTCGATGCTCTGTTACCAACTTTAACTTTTGGTGCAATGATGGTGGTACCACCCCTACTGAATGAATCCAAGGCCTTCCTAATAGGCAATTGTAAGAAAGCTTGATGTCCATCACTAAGAAATCTACCTCGTATATGTTTGGACCGATCAAGAGAGGTATCTCAATCCTTCCCATTACCTTCCTTTCAGTGCCACCAAATGCTCTCACTATGTTTTGGCATGTCTTCATGTGAGAGCTATTCACAAGAAACCTGTTCAATATGGACAGATGCAACATATTTAATGCCGGTCCATTGTCAATCAGTACCCCTGTTAATGTATACCCCTTGCAGCTGGTGGTGATGTGCAGAGCTTTAGTGGATCCCATGCCCCCCGGCTGTATTTCATCGTCATTAAAAAAGATGAAATTATCGACACTTATGTTACTGACAAGACAGTCTAGTTTGTTTATGGAAATATTATCAGCTACGTAGGTTCCGTTTAACACCTTCATTAGCGCGTTACGGTGCGTCTCTGAGCTTAAGAGTAAAGCAAGTACCGATATGCGAGCTAGCTACTTGTGTAGTTGTTCCACGACACTATACTCGCTGTGTTTTAAGAGTTTCAAGAATTCCTTAGCTTCTTTCTCATTTACCAGCTCATTAATAGGTAGTTCTAGCTTCTCTTTCCTTTGTTCGATCACCAAGGATTTCCCTTTTACAAGTTTGGCTTTTGTATTTAGGGCATCATAACGTCTTCCACTACATGTATAGAAACCCACATCCTGACCTTCCTCTGGTGTGCTGACCGGGCCTACCTCTCCTGAGATTGTCATATTGCAGTCATAATTCTAAGGTACCCCTTTGCTATCTTTATAAGGAAAAGCAACGGGTTTCTGGGTTACAACTTTTGGTGCAATTCTTGCTTTGGGTTCGTTGATGCTTGGTCGTGAGATGATTACCACCGGGTGGTTGGGCTCATAGACCTTCTCTGTCGACCCTCCCTTTGAGGCGCACACCTCTTCTCCTTCAGTATATTTAAAGAACTCGAGCTCATTGTTGTCCATTAGACCTTGTACTAAGGCCCTGAATTCACTGCATTTCTGAATCTCATGATCTTCTTCATCATGGAACTCAAAATAATTCATTGCTTTTCGGGACCTGTTCCTCGAGTCTTGTGTGATTAACCCCCTTTCCACCATTTTCTTCTAAACTTCTTTCAAAGGGGCTTTCACTTCTGCAATATTCACCTTGATTTTCTTCCCCGCGTTCTCGACTATCGAATTTACCCCTTATCAGCATGGTTGGGTAACAGATTTTCTGCACCAGATGGATCATCGAATTTTACAATACCCATTTTGATGAGTCTTTCGACTAACTTTTTGAAAGCGGTGTATTTTTCTATCGAGTGTCTCGTAATTCCCGCATGGTATTCGCATTGGGCGTTTGTGTCGTACCATTTCGGGTATGGGGGTTGCATTGGTTTTATGTAGAAAGGGGATACAACATGTGCATCGAATAAACTTTGGTACAGCTCTCTATACGTCATTGGAATAGGAGTAAACTGGAGTTTCTCCATATTTTGCCTTGTGTTGGACTCTTGTCTTGGTGGGCCTTGATGTCCAGTAGTTACTGTTCTCGGTTGGTTCACAGTGATTGGTTTCGAGTAACCCCTGTTATACGTGCTCACATTATTTACCTTATTTTCTCTTTTTTTGGGGCCGACCTCTTTGTGCTTTCCCCGGCCTCTATTTTTCCACACCTTATTGCATTTTTTATCATTTCGCCAGACATCACTATGTTTGAGAAGCTCTTAGTTGCGCTTCCCAGCATGTGATTAATAAAAGGTGCCTTCAGGGTATTAATGAAGAGCATGGTAGTTTCCTTTTCTAGCAGTGGCAGTTGGACTTGTATGGCGACTTCCTTCCACCTTTGAGCATATTGCTTGAAACTTTCGTTTGGCTTTTTCTCCATATTCAGTAGTGTGATCCTGTCAGGAGCCATATCTGTCACGTGGCCATATTGTTTCATAAAGGCCTGTGCCAGGTCCTTCCACAAACTAATTTTGGCACGATTTAGCTGATTATACCATTTGGTCGCAGCCCCAGTCAAGCTGTCTTGGAAACAGTGAATCAATAGCTAATCATTACTGACATACCCGGTAATCCTACGATAGAACATCGTAATGTGAGCCTCAGGGCAGCTGGTCCCGTTATATTATTCAAATTTTGGCATTTTGAACTTTGGAGGGAGCACTAGATTTGGGATCAAGCTCAATTCCTTAGCGACAATTCCATTATGGTAATCAGCATTTTCCAATGCCTTAAATTTCTCCTCTAGCCATTTGCATCTGTTTTCCAATTTCTTTGGGAGTTCCACTCTTGCATTTCCCATTTTCGCTATATCATCAAGGTCGATGACAATGGGATTTGCTGGATTGTCTCTGAGGTTGGAGCCTGAACCCGTCGGGAAGTTTATCGGTGCCGAAGTACCGGTCTGATATAGAGGTTTGATGTTGACAGACACCTTTTGTGGTTGTGCTTGGGTGTTCGTTGGGGTGAAGCCTGGAGGATAAACAGGGTCCTCATTGTCATTTTCGGTATTGATCATAGGGCTCTTTCCTTTTTCTAGCCCCCCAGCCAACAACTGCGTTAACTGGCTCATCATGTTTCTCTGAAATTCTAGCATTTGATCCCTCATATCCTGTTGGATTTTGGCCAACAGTTCTTGCATCTGTATTTGTAATGGATATTGCATCTCTCTTTGCATTTGTTCCAATCTTTCTAGCCTTTGGTCTATGACTTTAGTCTTTCTTTGTGTACCGTAATGATATTCCAGGGTAACTGTGACGATTTTAGAGTCTCTTTGTGAGTTTTAGTGCACACGATGCAATGCAATGCTAACGTGTGAATGTAATGAATGCAAAAAAAGAAAAAGGCATTGATTCTGATTCAATTTCATTAGAATAACCTTTATGGAAAACAAATTTCTTTACATAAAATGGATTCCATATATGACTTTTCCCTAATGCTTAAGGTCTTGACTTGCTTAAGAAGCCAAGCTAACCCTTGGCCTCGATCTGACTTTGACTCATATTTCAAACTCAGTACATTAGCCTGAACTACCAAGGTTTATAAATGATTAGCCACTTCTCGCACTTGAGCCAAAGCTTTACCCATGACGTAATCCCTATCCCTGACCTGGTTTTGAGATCGATAAAGTTGCTCTTTCCACCGCTCATTATTTGCTTCTAGTAGTTCATCCCGGTGTTTATAGTTTTATAATGCGGTTTCAAGTTCTTCTATCCTCTCTTTTAGTTCCTCGATCTTACTTAGGCTGGCCCTTAATTCGATTATGGAGTTGCGACTACGATACTGGTGTAGTGACTTTTCTAACTCGCTAACCGAGCTCTTAGCTTCTCCTTTTTATTTTGACTCTCCAACAAACTCTTTTTTAAAGCGTCCTTTCGTACTCGAGTATCATGTAACTTATTCTCACACTAATCAGCTCTAGTATTTTCTTCTTGGATTTCTTGTCACCATTGCTCAGATGTTTTACCCAAACCAGCGGTTCTTATTGACATATGCAGCTTCTTGTAATCCGTCTTCAAACTGTCCAAATCCTCTTCGGCTTTATTCTTTCCCTTCCTCAGTTTCTTGGCTTCTAGTTTCTGGACACCGACATCTAACCCCAGCTACATTTTCTCTTCCTCTAATTGCTCGATCCTTTTTCCTAGTTCTGAACTTTTCTTCTCAAAATCCTGTTTGATGATCTCTAATTCAGTCGGGACCACCTGCAAGTATTCTTCTATTGATCGGATGTTTTCTTGATTTGACGTGGGGATGTTGTCGTTGATTCTCTGACCCCACCACCGGTCATACTTAAGGGTAGTCATTGGATTAGTAGCAAACCTTTTCATTCTACGATTTTGGTTCCAAACATTCGATATCTCTCGAACTTTTTTTTTTGTAGTTATCTCCCTTGTATATGAACTCGCACTGAGGTAACCCTTGTGTTGCTGGCGTGAACTGTCTTGACCTGTATTGCCTTAACATGAGTAGGAGAGCATACCCAACAACTCCCCATATCCCAAGCAGGGAACCCAATCAAAATCTCTGCATCGATACAAGATCTCGTCGGGGACTATCCAAGGGGCTCTCTACTTAATGTCTTCTTCTTGCAAACTTTGGAGAATCATCATCCACTTTTCCTCCGAAATATCATCCCGTCTCGGTGTAGCCACTATCTCTTTCAAGGGAGAATAGCTTTCAGAGAAGATTCAATAGGAGACCTTTTCCACTTTCCAAAAATGGCTGTGGAACCATGCCAAAAAAAGTTGTACGCACCCTATAAATCTACCCTCGCCCACTCTCCGGCACGTATTCAAGAAGCTGAAAGTTTTGGCCAAAATTGCAGGAACCGGTGTGACCCTTTTGTCAAGTCGATCAAAGAGATTCGAGATTGCCTCATCTACGTGTCCTACTGCTTTGGGGAAGATGACCAAACCGTAAATACTCAAAGAAAAATATCAACCTTTTTCTTCATATTCGGATGTGCTAGAATCAAATCCCTCAAGTTTTTCCAATGAATACACTTACTATCTCCTTTTTGCTTGATCCGGGCTGTAACCCACTGGTCACTCATCCCGGTGATGCTCATCAATTTCTTCAAAAAGGTCGGGACATTAGCGGCTCTTGAATATGCTTTGTCGGCTTGAATCTTTGGGCAATGAAGTAAGGCCATATACTCCTCCACGGTAGGTACCAAATCAACCTTCCCAAAAGTGAAGCAACTGTAGGCAGGATTCCAGAATTGTGCGAGGGGTCGAAATAAATGCTTGTCCACCTTCATGTCGAGCAGATAGGGTAAATCTCCATAGTTATAGTAAAATAGCTGCTTGATCTCATCGTTCCACTGATCCCATATCTCCTTTAATTCTTGAAGATTATTCTGAGTCACGCTAACGCGGGTGAAATCCCACAACTTTGATACGTATCCTTCGGTCAGACTATCACCCCTTTCTTATTGTGCTATCTCTGCCCAAATCCGGACGACCGCATTATCCTCCACTTTATCAAGAAACCCCTTTTCCATGATAAGTTATCTATTTAGGAACCGAATGTGAATCAACACCTTTTTTTGAAAATGCCATGCAATTACAATCAAAACAAAAACAATGCAAGTCAGTACTTCACACACCATTTAAAGTAAGTAAAGAACAATAAGTAAAGCACCTACTCGGGTGACCACTAGGGTTTGGGGTGGCTCTACTTAAGGTGGGCTCTTAAGGCTCAATATATGGGGTTTGGTTCTAGAGTAAAGGTACCTGAACCAACAGATTCCTCGATTCTCACCCATTATAGGCTCATGCGGACCGAATTCAGTTAAGGGGAATACATTTCCCTATGGCTATACGGAGATAAAAATCTCACGAAGGCATAGGTATAGATGTATCCTGAAAGCGATCCACTATCCTATACGGAGGTGAAGACCTCACGAAGGAATAGCTTCTCGCTCCCACTTAAGAGGGGTAAATCGACCTACTTATGCAATGCAAAAATGCTGAGACACATTAACATATTTAAACCAACAAAGCTAACATATTATGATGAAAACCACAAAAATGATGGATAAAATGGAGCAGTCATAAATTTAAAATAGATTTTTTATTTTTCGACAAAAAGATAAAAATTAATCAATTTATGGCTCGACTCTCTTATTCAGTCCCCAGTAGAGTTGCCAACCTATCGAAACCATCTTTTTTTTTCTATAAAATGGGGTCGACTTTTATTTTAAGAATGAAAACGAAAAACCAGGAGTGGCCACCAATCTTTTTTTTTTATGAGGTGTGATCAGGTCACCTTGTAATTCGGTCATTTTAATAATAGATTTGACTTATAAAAACAACAGTTTTGATCTACGAAATTTAGAAAAATGAGTTTGGGAGTCGGTTACGCACGAGGAAGGATTAGCACCTTCGTAACGCCCAAAATTGGTACCTAGTTGATTAATTAGTGTCTTAGTGTCAAAAATCGAAAATTTGAAGAGATTTTAAAAACACGATCCTTTGTTAAAATATTGTTTAATTGAAAACTTTTATTAGAAAAGGGCGTATTTCACGTTAAACAGGAAAAAGGATTACGTCAAATAAGTTAGGACACAATGTCTTAAATTCCCGACACGAGAATAAACACCAAAAAATTATTTTCAAAGATATCCGGTTATCTCAGTTTTAGAAAGAAATCATATTCCGTAAGTTAGAACACGATCTTTTCTTGATTCCCAAGATTATTTTAAAAAGTTAAAAAAACATTCGTTTACTCGGATTTATCGAGAAAATCGAAACCCCGTAAGTTAGGGAACGACTTTTCGAATCTTGAATTACAAACGATTGCTTATTTAAAAAAACGAAATTTTATGTACAGGGCAAAGATTAATGTGATGCGAATTTGTAATCATAATGACGTAATATGCTTGATAAAGTATAAAAAATCATGGTACTAACATGCATAACAAAATAATAATGAACGCGATAACATAAATAACAATAATAAGAGCAAAAATAAAAAAAATAAGGTAAATAATAATAAAATAATAAAACAAACCAATGATATATAAAATAAAAGAAAAAGAAAAGTAAATGAACAAATAAAAACTAAAATTTAATCTAAATTTAATAATAATTACTAATGAATAAATAAAGAGAGAAATATTAGGTAGTTTAAAATACTAATAATAATGATAATATTAATAATAATAATACAAATGATAAATGATCTAAAGTTTGAAATTATTTAAGAGGATATAAATAAAATAAATGATAATATGATAAAATAAAATAAATGTATTTACAAATACTAGGTAAATAATATTAAAGAAATAAGAGTAATAATAACAAGTTCATTAATAATAATACATTAATAATAATGATAATATGTTAATAATAAAAATATAAAAAATAGTAATAATAATATATTGATAAGAATAATAATATGTTAATAATAACAATAATAATAATAGTAATAATAATAATGTTTAATTAATTAATTTAATAACGCGATAATAAAAACAAGTAAATAAAAAGTAATAATAATTTAAATTAATAAGTAAATAGCAAAAATAACAAAAGAAATAAAAACGGACTAAATTGAACTTAAAACAAAAGTTTGGGGCAAATCTGAAAATAAATAAAAAAGAAAAGGATCGAATCGAGTGCGCAATAACAATGAGGGACTAAAGAGGAAAATATAAACGGGGCTAAAATGAAATCAAAACAAATTTCAAGGGTAAAATTAAAAATAAAAGAAAATTAATTGCAAAATCATAAAAAAGCGAAAGGACCAAATTGGCAATAAGACCAGTTTAAAAAAACGTGTGGATCTTCCTTTTGGAGCGGGTTGGGTCTCGGGTCCCCCCTCAAAACGGCGTCATTTTGGACGCTGGGGGGGACTAAAACGGCGTCGTTTTGCTTGGGTATTTAAACCCTAATTTTTTTTAACTTCATTTCAAACGCTCCCCCAAAAAAATCAGAAATCCCTAAAAAAGAAACTATCTCTCCCTTTTGAATCTAGACAGGTCCCCGATGGGCCACCGCCGCACCGACAGTCGGTCGCGGCGTCGGCATCACCGCGCACGGTGGTCGGCGAAGATGAAAACGTGACTTTTCAAGATCTCGACCCCCCAAAACCCAAATCTGGCATCAAAACGTCTGAAAAACAAACCGGTGAGCTCCTTTTCCCTTTTCTTCTTTGTTTTTATATGTCGAAAAAATAATAAAATAAAAATAAAACGATATAAAATACAAATTGAAAACGCAAGTAAGAAAAAAAAAAGCACCTTGAAAAATTTTCTGTTTTTATTTTTTTCGTTTGTAAAAATGTTACAAAGTTTTTGTAGTGGCCTTTATAGCCGAAATTGAAGAAAATAAAAAAATAATACAACATTTTTGCTCTCTGTTTTTCTATGCTGTTGTGTTTTTGTCCTTGCAGGTATGGAGGTGCTAACGTGGAGGTACGAAGGTCGACAGTGGTGGTGTGCATGGGAGGACCGGCAGTGCATCTAGGGTTTGGTATTTTTGTTTCTTCTGATTAGGGTTGGGCTAGGGTTAGGCTGAATGGTTTGGGTTTAGGCCTATTGGATTTTATTTTTGGCTGATAGTTTAGGTTTTGGGTTAAGTCTAGTTTTTATTTAGGCCGTTTGATTTGGGCTTCAGGTTTTGGGTCTGATATTGTCATTTAATGTAAATGGACTTTAAAAAAATCTTTGGACTTATTATTTATTTGTTTGGGTTTTATTTATTCTAGGCCCAGGCCAAAATTGGCCTATTACAGTTATTATTATGAATTTGGAAATCACATTTGATCTCTACGTGTTATTATTAATATTTATGACAAACCTTCATTCTATATTAATATTTTATTACTCATTTAATTTAACTTAAATAAAAAATACTTAGAATGGTTACATTGATGTTTTTAAATTATATAGATAATTGATTTATCATTTTTTTTATAAAAAAGTTACCATACAGGATGGGTATCGGGTTTTGAGGTCGTAGTTTCATTTTCCCAAGTATGACCCGGATGAGTGGATCATGCCATACTTACAGTTGGCGGGATTTGGGGACGTCACATTGATCCGAAGGTTTGACCTGAGGGCGAACTTAATATCCGCCTTGATTGAGTGGTGGTGTGCGGAGACCCACACATTCATTATGTCGTACGGGGAGTGCACTATCACATTGGAAGATGTCACTATGCAACTTGCGATACGAGTTGACAATGCTATGGTCACAGGCCGAAGCAAAGTGTTGGAACTTTCAGTACTATGCCACAGATTACTTGGAAAATCCCCTAGTGATGGGGAAGAGAATTTCACATGCTTGACATTGGCATGGTTGAGAGCAAATTTTAACGAGTTATTGAGCACCGTCACTGAGCACCAGGTGATGTGTGCTACTCGAGCCTATATTATGCAGCTGATCGTAGGGGTATTTATGCTAGACAACACGTCTAATAGGGTCCACTTAAAGTACTTGCCTCTATTGGAGGATTTCTCTCGTGCCAGTACTTGGACAGTCCCTTAGTGACGGGGAAGAGAATTTCACATGCTTGACATTGGCATGGTTGAGAGCAAATTTTAAGGAGTTATCGAGCACCGCCACTGAGCACAAGGTGATGTGTGCTGCTCGAGCCTATATTATGCAGCTGATCGTAGGGGTATTTATGCCAGACAGCACGTCTAATACGGTTGACTTAAAGTACTTGCCTCTATTAGAGGATTTCTTTCGTGCCGGTACTTATAGTTGGGGATCAACAGTGTTGGTCATATTGTACCATGAGCTTTGCCGAGCAACAAAGCATGGGGTTAGTAACATGGCTAGTTGTCTGGGTCTGCTGCAGCCTTGGGCTCTATATATGATGCCGTTTCTAGCGGCTGTTAGGAACCAACCATATTCATGGCCACTTGTAAATAGGTAAAAACAAAATTATACTTAACATTTAACGACTCATAAGTGTGGATAATATTTTCCCAAGTTTAACTGCTAACGTGTTTGTTTCAGTTTTAGATGGGCCACATTTTTGGGAATTGGTGCGAGCCAGACATTAATCATTTACCACCAAATGATAAAGGCGTCCGCCGGAGAGAAAGTAATATATATTAATATGGTTTAACTAACGTTGATTTAACTTATCCACTTGTAGTATGTGATGTGACTTGACTCATTATGTTATATTATGAAGTTCTTGTGGATGTCGTATTTTGCACCAAACATTGCAACCCTTATTCTTCAGTGGGTTCACGCCAAAGCCCATGTGTGGTGCATTAACACGCTGGTGCTCAACTTCTTAACCATTGAGTGGTACAACGCTGATCAAGTTATGAGATAGTTTGGGTGTAATTTTTGTCAGTCGATCCACAATAATTTGCTGATGTCCACGGTAAGACCATGATGGGGAAACATACAACAGATTGGAGTGTGGAAAATCAATGTTATGTAGCACTATGGAATGCCCGGTGACAAGCAGCCTGAGATGCACTCCTGCATGTTTGACTTCAGTCCCTTGACTGAATACATGCAGTGGTACATGACTCGATGGCACGTTTATTTTTATGGTGGGCAACTTATGATAGTACCAGATCACGGCTACAGACATGGAAGTCAACCTATGGGGGAGCTCGACCTAGAGGATCAACATGTGACAGAGCTCGACTTGGAGGACCAACCTTTGAATACATCGGACCAATGGGTTTATGCTTTTTGTGATGGGTCACAAAGTAATTCATATCACTCGGACATAGGCTGTTCTAGTTCATATCACCAAGAGCAACCACTGAAATCATTTGATATGGTTGTTAATAACATGTACTCCACCTTGCCTCAGGCCACTTTCGATTCAACTACCAATCCTCTTGATGTGTATAGTACACCTTAACGTCCACCCCTTTAATGAAGGCCCGTAAACTGCTATTCCCCGAATGATGATACCACTCTCGGTTCATTCCAATTTTGATACATGTAAATTTTAAGTGTTATGTAATATTTGTTGTATTGGTTTATAATTCCACAACTTAGGTATTAGTCTTTTTTGTATAACTTATAATATCTTTCAAAGTATTAAACCTTGCAACAGTTAATTTTAAATAAAAGCTTAACACTAAACAATACAAAATTTATTTCTAAAAGACCATAAAATACAAACATCGGGTACAACATTTAATTTCCTTTAGACCGTGAAGATTGACTAGTATAGACATTTCTATGGGGACACTTGCTTCGATTGTGGCCAACTGTTCTATATATGGTGTAACACTTCGGACTGACATGTTGTTCTCTGATATCCATGTCGTTACGAATCATAGTTGTTGTCAGTCGACCTTTGACTTTCCTACGTAGTGACCGATCTGGCAACATCTCAAACGTAAGTGGTTGTACTTCCCATGTCAATACATCCTTTAATACGGGGAACCCATTACCCCAATTACACAACGTACGTTCAAGCGTGTACACACTGTTGATATATTGTTCAACATCAAATTGTAGGTAGCACACGCTGCAACCATATGCACCCACGGGTACCGTAGTGTTAGGACATCCCACACTCACATTGCCTGGTTCAGATATCAATTCCGTAGGACCGTGGCAAGATCCCTGACTGACGACCGATGTACTCTGTCACTCGAAAAGTTTCCAAGTTTCAGGAATATAGTTCTGCATTCATCGACCTGACCTTTTGAGCGTTCTTTTTTCATGGCATCTCTGATATTTTCGACATGCATGTGTCATGCCTCCAATTATTTTGCTTGTTTCAACCCCATTTTTGGCATTAAGGTTGCTAGCCAGTAAAATGTGGCTGAAAAACTGCTGAAATTGGCAAGTGATGCGTACGCCTCAAGAATGAGTTAACAACCTCAATGAGCTTGGTCATCATATGACCGTATCGATACCCCTCGTCAAAATATTGAGCCCATTGCCATGACTCCATGCTACTCAACCACTGTTTGATAGAAGGTTTGGACCCCGCCATATCAGTCTCTCTAACTTTGCTAACTTATGTTTAAATCGATGTGCTTCTAGCTTGTATCCTACGTATGTATTCCGATAAAACACGTTACCATCCCAATTAGGAAATGGACTCAAAATATTTACAAATATGAATTTAAATACGATATTTTTACCCATGTTCATGATTCGTTTGTGCGAGTATTTGTTCTTGTAATCATTGTGGAAGTTGATAACGATGTGACGAATACAGTAAACGGACCTCCATAGAACCTCGGATTGTCGAATTGCAATAACAAGGCCCTTTGATCTGTTAGAGATAATGCAAATGTTGTCTTCCTGACAACATGCCTCTGTAAGTTCCGAATGAAATTTGCCCATGATTCGGAGTTCTCCGACTCCACGATAGCGAATGCGATCGGTAGTACATTTTCGTTACCATCTTGTGCAATCGCAATCAGAAGTATCTATGTGTATTTTCCATAAAGCCACGTTCCATCAACCTGCACTAGCGGTTTGCAGTGGGGGAAGGCCCTAACATATGGATCGAAAGTCTAGAACAATCGATGGAAAACTCTTTTCCCCAGTTCTAATGTCCATTCGGGCATCTATAAGGCAGCATTTGCAAGTCCATGATAGTTCCTGGGACGTACTCCACCATCGCTAAAATCCAACCTTGAAGTTCATTGTATGACTTATCCTAGTCGTCATAAAATTGTTGCTTGGCCATTTGTTTCACCCACCACACTTTCTTGTACAACACTTTATACTGGAATCGGGCTTGCATGTCCACAATCAATGTCGACACAAGAGTGATTGGGCTATCTTTCATTAGTGACATGATGCAATTGTAAATACTTTTGGCATCCAATTTCTGGTGGTCTTGAGACATACGTGCAACAGTGCATATATGACGGCCTTCTAATTTTCGTATTTGCCACTATTGAGTCCTTTGTATAAATACAGCCCGAACCAGCCAACGACACCCATCATCGACTCTCCAACATTCCCCAACATATAATGTCGGTGTAGACTTGGCAACCTCGTAATTAACCGACAACTTCAGGTTGTACTGTTTGATGACAAACACACAGTCCACCTTGTTCTCGAACCGTTACCCAGCGGCCAACTCCTCAAATTGCAAATTTGACGATAATCTATGAGCAAGTACTATATCGGTGTACTCAGGGAACTCGGATACATGCGCAGCATCAGGATCTACGTTCAACATGTCGTCCCCAAGTTTATTTCATAAAATAATGCCATAACTTGGGTTACTAAATGAAGGGTCGTGAACATATTGAACCTCCTCCAAGCCTTCATCGTCGATATTTTCTAGAACATCATCAACATCGGGGTCACTAAAATCTTCAATGTCCTGATCAGAATCTTCACCATTATTGGTCATTTCTTTGATTTCTGCCTTTGTGCTTATTATCACCTCCAGATGTATTTGTAGACAGGGACCGGAGGTAAGGTTGTTATACGAACTCCCACCATAATTTGGATTTTTGGGTATCTGCGATATCCCTCTGCATTCTAACTGGTTTGTCCATCCGAAAATAAGATTAAAGTCCAATTCGCGATGTTGACTTATTGGACTAACATTCTCAACAGGCTTTAAGTCCGCTAACTCAGCAAATAACTCAACTGGTTGGGGGTTCTCACTCCTAGTCGACCACTATATTTCCATCATAGTGCCTAAGTCATCATCATCTAACAGTTGCATCTCACAAAATTTCAACAGATCTATAGAGATTGGAAACTTGTAAAATAATTTGGACATCGCCCTTCCACAATGGATAGCTATTCGCACTGATCTTCCTTTTCATTTCTGTCAGCTTCACATTTTTTTTGAGTCACAACCCTACTCTTTGCCGACCTTAAAATACACAACTAACATCACATTCTACAATTTCACCCTAAAAAAAATGTACACCAAAAACACCTTATTATTCATCTTTAACAGAATTTTTGAACTCTCCTACTAAACACAACAAATTCACCATTCTATATATGTTAGAGAACCAGGTGGTGGAGCCATAAAGAATGGCTACACCAAAATAAAATATCAAATTTTAAATTTTTATATTAAAAAAACACATTTTTAAAAATAAATTACACTTTTAATAAAGTGGTGGACCCATTTAGAATGGCTCCACCAAATAAAATATTATTTTTTAAAAACTTTAAATATATTTAAAAACGTTTGAATAAACAAATATTATAAACAATTTAAAATATTATAAAAAATAATAAACGAATTAAAAAAGTGTTTGAATAAACAAATATTATAAAACATTTAAAATATACATTTAGAATATTATAAAACAAATAATAAAGAAATAAAGAAAAACAAATAAAAAACAAAAAATAAAGAAAACCTATTAAAAAATGGAAAAGGACAAACAAATAAAAAAACAGACAAAAGGAAACAAATAAAAACAATTAAAAAAACAGAAAAATGACAATAAGCAACAGAATAACGCGTTGGAATTAGAAAAAGGTAAATTTGTTTAAAGCCCCCCATTTTTTCAAAAATCGTAGTATTTTCCTAATATTTATATATGTGGCGCCATTCTACATAGATCGACAAAAAATTAATTTTTTTATCCCGATTGCTGACGTGGAATGTTGGTGGCGCCAAACACTTTGTCTCCACCAACTTTTACTGTAGATTTTAGGTTATTTTCGTATTTTATAAAAAAATAGGTCATTTATGTAATTAATTACTTTTTTGAGTTAGTTTTATAAAAAAAAAAAGAAGCAAATTTTAAGTGGATCATGTAACATAAAGAAAAAAAAATTATAAACCGAATTCGAGGATTGCGTGTCGTTATTTTCAACCACAATAAAATTACAAGGACTTCGCATAGATCTCAGGCAGAATCTACATTTTATACTGCTATACCTATTCGAATGTGAACTATTTTTTGGGAAAACAAAAAAAAAATATTTATGTATGATTTAAATTACATTTTGGTCGTTAAGTTATAATTTGTTACGTTTTGATCACTAATGTTATTAATTTATAACATTTTGGTCTTTGTGCCGTTATTCGACATTAGTGATGTAACAAAAGTCTGACGTGACACAAGCTATGTCGTTAAATGCTGACATGTCATTATTTTCAACCAAATTCGAGGATTGCGTGTCATTATTTTCAACCACAGTAAAATTACAAGGACTTCGCATGGATCCCAGGCAAAATCTATATTTTATACTACTATACATGTTCGAATGTGAACTGTTTTTTGGGAAAACAACAAAAAAAAGTTATTTATATATGATTTAAATTACATTTTGGTCATTGAGTTATAATTTGTTATGTTTTGATCACTAATGTTATTAATTTATAACATTTTGGTCATTTTGTCGTTATTCGACATTAGGGATGTAACAAAAGTCTGACGTGACACAAATTGTGTCGTTAAATGCTGACATGTCATTCACGTCATCATCACATTTTTATATAAAAATAACTTTTATATTTTTTTTACTTCATTTCCTTTTTTCTATTCTTCTCACTGTTCTCTCGCCTCTCCTAACTCACCCTGTTTGAAGCACACTTATTCTCTCAAGCTTCATCCACGTTTTTTAATGGATATGATTTAAGGAGTTGATTAAATATAAATTTAAAAAATAAATATCATATTCTTTTTCTTGAAGCTATAGAAAAGAAACTAGATTTAATAAGTTTCTCATCATCTATCAAATCAAACAAGAGAAAAAAAATAATGAAAATTTTATCATAGCAACAACCACAAGCCCAACTTGAATTTGCAATAAAATTCCCCAATATCTGATACTAGCAAACCTCTCAAACAATGACACTTTCACCACTACTCCCAATTTTATTTACGACACCTCAACAACATCATTCATTTATCAAATAAACCTATATTCAAATCAACCAGAAACCCAAGCAAACAACAATCAATAAGCACAAAGAAACACCACATTGAGACAAAGATCAGACTTCTAACAAAGAAAAATGTGTCAAAAATAGAAGAGAACATCGAAGCAAAAAGAAAAAGGGGCCAAATATGGTCACGGTGTTGGATGTACTCCAACGACTTGCTTATTGATCCCGACTGTCAAGAAAGAGGTATTGGTGAGGAGAAGCACATATAAAAAATCAAGTCGATCTAACAGCAAATGATGGTGATCCAAGCTTGGTTAGTCAAAAAGTTAAGTTTTATTTTTATGGATTTTTAGTGGGTTTTGAAGAAAACTGATTGGAGATTTGTTGAGAGGTAATCGAGGGAGCAGTTTAGTTTATTTTTGTCAAAGGCAAAGCCGGTGATGGCGCCGAAACAGGATACTAGTGATCATGAATGAAGCTTTGAGAGAGGGAGTGTAACACCCCTTACCTAGTCCAGTCGTCGAACCCAAGCTACAGGATACTACATCAGTTAACAGAACAATTCACACACATTTCTGACTTTAATATTCAATAGATCAATAAAACAATTCATAATTCAAGTTTAGCATGATTAAAAATCAAATCCGAGTCTTAATTGAGCTTACGAAAGCCCTTATATTGATCCGAGTACAGATAAGGATTAAATTGCAAACTTTAAAACAACTAGGGTAAATCACAAAACAAGGTCATACGTGTAACACCCCTAACCCGGGACCATCGTCGGAATAAGGTTAAGAGGCGTTACCGAACAACCACAATAATTCACATTCATTCCACGACACAAAGTCTATCATCAATCATACATACTCAAATACAAGCATACAGTCACTTATCTAGGTCCACGAGACCTTAAACACATGGTAGAAAGAGGTTGAGACTACACCAAACACTTACGAAAGTTTTCAAAATTTCAAATATTCTTTAATACTATTGAGGTCACACGCCCGTGCAGTCAGGCCGTGTGCCTCACACGATCACCAGACACACCCATATGTCCAGGCCGTGCCAAAGTAGAGCGTGTATTCTGACTTCTTCACACGGCCACCAAGCACGCCCGTGTGCTAAGGCCGTGTACTCTTAGGCAATATACTGACTTATTCACACGGCTACTAGGAACATCCGTGTACCGTGGCTGTGTATACTTGGGCTAGCTACTGACTTAATCCCATGGTCACTAGGCATGCCCGTGTACCATAACCGTATAGGCAAAATAGGCCATTTACAAGGCCAAATTGCCACCCACAATAGGATCATACCTACAAGCATCAATACAATACCAATTCATCCTTAATTCAATCACCAACTAAACCATTTACTCCCATGCTCATTATCATCACAACTAAAGCCATTCAAAGTGACAAATATACATCTCAAAACATATGTAATTCAAACATCATGTAATCCATATCAAGGTTCATCTTCAAACCACATCTTTCTCAATCAACTAAGTCATGAAATATACCACATTCATAGTCATCAATTCTACATCATTCAACTTCCAAGCCAAATCACATGGCAAGGATTAAACTTTTCAAAACATATCATATCATCTAGCTTATACATGCCATATTTCATCTATATACATATTTCCAAAGTACCAAAATAGATGGCTGATAGTGTGATAGAGATGCTGACGATCCCTGGATCCGAGCTAGCTTTACTGACACTGTAAAACAGAGAAACAATCACATAGTAAGCTTTCAAAAGCTTAGTAAGTTCGTAACATAATATATTATACCAAAACAAGCTATCACATAGATTAATTTACAATTACATATATCATGCCAACCAAAACTAATATGTTCAATTAACCCTTTCATAAACACATTCATAGTTTCATCAACCACATAGGTTCCGAACGTACCTTAGCCAACACTTAGTTGTTGATTACATATGCTATTCAATACTCACTATTTCATTCCAATCAACTATCATCCTTCCATCGATTTAATCGCACACCTAGTGCCCAAATAGCTAGCCGAAGCTTAATTAACATCGCACACATAATGCATCCATATCGAACAAATCTTAAAATCAATATCACACACACAGTGCCAACCACAAAGCTGAAACTTACATTATTTCGCACACACAGTGCTAATTGTCTCGGTCACATTTCCAAATACGCACACTTAGTGCCTCATATCTCGAGCCCTCACATAGCATTCACATTTCAATATTATCATACAATTCAATTCATAACATTTAAACATAGCTATATACACATATTATGTCCAACTTACCTCAGACGTTGAAATATCGAAACGGTTGATCAATCGAGCACTTTATCTTTGCCTCGATCTCGATCCGAACCTCTCCTCTCTTGGTCTATATACATTCGAATTCAATCCATTCAATCACAATTTATTCAATTTAGTCCACACACACTTGTTTAGGGCATTTTACAAAATAGCCCTCACATTTTCCATTTTGACACTTTAGTCTCTACTTCACAAAATCATCAAATACACATAAGTTGCTTGTACCCATGCCTAGCCGATTTTTCACTATACTCATACAAGCCCAATTATTTCATTTATTTCACATTTTAGTCCTTCTATTTCTCACTTTCACAATTAAGCTCAAATTACACAAATTCATCAAAACTTCAAAGATAAACTATATTAATCAAATACATATCTTTCATTTTCCACCATCAAACATTCAAGAACTCACATATTCATCAATTGTACCTTTCAACAACATCATCAATTTAAAAAATCTAAGCATGGGTTTGAAAGAGCACGAAGCAACAATCACGAAAACATAAAAATTATCAAAAATCGAGCTTAAACATACCTTAAATCAAGCTTAACCCTAGCCAAAATTTCAAAGCTTTTCTTTGTGTTTTTCGGTGAACAAAGATGAGTATATTCATCTTATTTTAACCTTTTGTTTGTATAATAATTATATTATTAATCCATTTACAAAAATAACCTTCCATTAAACATATAATATATATAAAATAAGGCCATTCATGTCTTTTAATCATCCACTATCTAAATATTGGCATAATTGCCTCATAAGGCCTCCACATTAATAAGACAACAACACTTAGGTACTTATAAATCAGCACACAGCTTTTACACGTTACGCGATTAAGTCCTTTCTCTTAATTCGGCACACAGTCGATAAAATTACCACACAGAATTTTCATACAGGCTATATCACATATAATCAACACCAAAATAACATTAAAATATTATTTTGACCTCGGATTTGTGGTCTCAAAACCACTATTCCGACTAGGTTCTAACTCGGGCTGTTACAACACGACTGTGTTACAAACTGCAATCGTGTAAAGCTGGAATCACACGACCGTATATCCAATTAGTGTAACTCACTGAAGTATAGACCTAGATGCAAAAATTTACAAACAATCGCACGGCCATGTGGCTGGGTTGTGTGAAAGATTGAGATCGTGTGAAAATACATTGACCAAATCTACAGTACCACATAGGCGTGTGGCCAGCCTATGTAACAAATTATGATCGTGTTTACCAATCACCTCTCATTCCATAAAGAGCACACGGCTGTGTCACATGCTCGTGTGTTACACACGACCGTTTGTTAGCCCGTGTGTGCCAAAAGGTACCTTAACTTGCAAAATATAAAACCAATTTTTCACATGTACCATAAGTATACACTTAACCAATATTTAGACCTATTCAAAATGTAGCAAAAGCATACCAAAACATATTATTTTCCTAATTCTAACCAATATGCCTCAAGGCATCATCACAAACATGAATCAAAACCAAAGTTATAATCTATTTCATACCAAATTAGAAACTAACCATAAATATGTCTTATATGCCATCAATTACCAAATTTTCTATTACCTAATATTAACTATAATGCTAAGCCAACAACCTATAAAATTAATGCCAAAACTGTGTTACATATCATACTTACAACGTTTCAAGTATGCATCAAATTATTGTATCATGTCATCCAACAAAACTTCACCTATTCAAACATTTCATATTACCTTCAAGCATATCAATATTTTATATGTACCATCACATTTCCCGTATTTAACAACCACATCAAAAATTACCATTTCCAGCCATAAGTTAACATATCAACTTGCCAACCAATACAAGCATTATAGACATAGATCATTTCCTCAACATCCAAAATAAACATATAATCCCATTTAAACCTAGACACATGCCACATAATCGGGTAACATTAACCATTAAACCATAAGTGCATATATGCATAACTTTATATACTAAATTTGACTCAATCTAGGTACATGCCTTATAACCAAAAAAAGATATTTATACAAACATTATCGAGTCCTAGATCTTAACTCGATGCTGAAGTTGATGCTCGAGATCTCGTTTGAGACCTAACATGCGCACGAAAAAACAAATAGCACGTTGAGTGATAAAACTCAGTGGTATTTCTATAAATCAAATCAATATAACATAAATATTATCCAAATACAAATAATCAATTCAAGTCATCACTCAACTAATTCGTATACCAAATTGTAACATAGACTTAGTGATCAATTCATTTGGTTATTTTATATCACCATTTATAAGCATATACTCATATATATACACATTCATCTATTTACATATTTAATTTTATCTCATCAATTCAATCATTTTACTGTTTATTGGCTCATAAATACTCAATCGGCCCCCAAGTGTTGTTTCTAGCCAATTCGCATGATCTTTCACATGCTTTCGAATATCACAATTCATATGCGAGCAATTAGACCAAACCAATTCATATTTCATTTCAATCTACCATATAGTCTAGCCAAATCATGTTTATATAATCCTATTGGCCTTACTTGAATTTTAAGATAGATATACGAATTAACCAACCTGCATCCCAATCTGTAACACCCCTAACCCGTCTCCATCGCTGGATCAGGGTTACAGAGTATTACGACACATATTAAAACCATTAACATCATTAAACCATTCATTTATTAAATTAAATAACCAATATTCAAATCTAAATATCATTCATAGCATAAATACATTTACGAGCCTTAAATCGAGCTTGCGGGCCTTAAAAATAGCTTGGAAACAATCAAGGACTAATTTGAAACAAAATAGAAAATTTTGAAAATAAGGGTCACATGGCCTTGTGGCCAGGCTGTGTGAAAGAGACTAGCCCGTGTGGCCTCAAACATGACCATGTGGCTACTCCATATGCTCGTGTTGCCAGATGTGTAACAGGCTAATTTCGTGTGAAAAATCCTGCACCTAAAATCAATAAGACACACAGCCGTGTGCGGAGGCCATGTGACAGTCTGTGTCCCAGGCCTTGTGCACCTAAAATGACTTCTAAAACAAGCCAAAACATTGTCCATTTCTTATCTACCAAGCCAAACCAAAACCAAAACCAAACATTTATATACCTTTAAAACACATTCAAACAAGCTTAACACATACTAAAACATACAATCTAAGTGTCTAACCAATGTGCCCTCATTGACACCACACTTCAATTATCAAACCAAAATCATATTTCATACCAAACTAATTTGCATTCAAAGTTCACAAGTCTATACACTAAACACATGCCAAACTTACCATTTCATCCAATCCATTCACGTTCAATATTACTATAATTCAATCACTTCTATGACATTTATACCAAATGGCCAAAACAAATTTACAAGAGCATATACATACCAAAGCCAGAGGCACATACACAAGCAAGCTCAAACAACTTTACACCAGCCTAAGATGTAACATATGAAATAAGTATCGAAACATATACAAGCACACCTATTATATGCCATATAACCCAAATGTAAACATATAAAAAACTACCAAAAGATATCTGGATAGTGTGATCCTCAAGTTTATTCGATCTCTTGATTCCACAAAATGTAATATACAAAGAAACAGGAAACAAAATTACACAAGTAAGCTTTAATAGAGCTTAGTAAGTTCAACGGTTGAAATGATAAAACCTATCGTATCAACATATTAATCACACAATAAGAGTTAATAGAAAATAATCCTATCAACCACAATCATTCAACAGGTGAGTCTTAATGTATATACACATATTGTATAATCTAATCAATTATACTCAGTCATTCAATACCAACTCTGATACGATCCGCCTCGGGGGTGAGTCGAGACGTATGTGAGATGCCCGATCGTCTACGAGGAGTAGTTAAGTCTTCGGAGAAAATAGTCAGATTGAGGTTGAGTTTGCAGAAGCTTTTCAAGATATTTCTTTTGGAAATGGCTTAAGTTAGGAATTGTAACATCCAAACAAAAAATTTTATTTGGGTGTTGTGATAAGAAAACACAATTATGGCAAATGAATGAGGGAGAAGAAAATGGGGAAAAACACAATTATGGCAAATGAATGATGGAGAAGAAAATGGGGAAAAATACAATTATGGCAAATGAAGGATGGAGAAGAAAAGGGGGAAAACACAATTATGGCAAAGGAATGATGGAGAAGAAAATGGGGAAAACATAATTATGGCAAATTTTGACTTTTAGGGGAATAGATGTGGATGGTTTTGGCCAAATTTCCTATTTGCAAATCTTGTGTCTTTTTCTCCCAATTTGCTATTTCCATTACCGAAACCTCCTAGCACAATTGTGCATCTTTTCAATCTTTCTTCTCTTTTGTTTGGTCAAAACCTTCATCCCTTATTCATCTTTCTTAGATAGCCGAATAACCTATCATCCATCCAACCTCCCATCCTTTCTTTTAACCATTCCTCTAATCTTTTCTCTTCTCTAAACCAACACCATCATTAAATCACATATTCTTGTTTGATTATTCCCCCTAGTCGAATATCAACATATATTTTCCTCCATAACCGAACTTTCATCTTTTCTCTATTTCTTCTTCTCCTCCATATTAACATCCACCTCTTGATCAATCGGTAAGTATTCTTCTCAATATTTTATTTTCTCTCTCTTAATGCCGAATCTATGTTTTGGTTCGGGATGGTCATTTGACCGAGACCATCACCTTATTCTCTCTCAACAAGATCTTTTTCTTCTTTGTAGTGATATAGTGGGAGGCCGAACATCATTCTAGCCTTAAGTCGAACATAGAAAATCGGATCCAATATTAATAAGGTAAGGAGTTCTTATGGATTATTGATATTATTCAATATTCGATTGGTTGCTAACGGAGTAATAATTTGAAATAATCGACTATATGTTTTAGGGACAAATCACTCGATATATTCAACCTTCGAACATAGTGGTCAACGACGAGTGGTTCATTAGGAAATCGAAATCAGGTGTGTAATCTCGTACCCTTCCGAATATATGTTTGAAATGGTGAGTAAATCTCACATCTCTCTGAAAGTTCACATGAAATATTCTATGATTCGGTAGAAATATCGAAGAAAACCGATAACCGGCATCCGTGATCACTCGGACGTACGTATGATGGTAGTGATAATCATGTTTTGTACAGTTTCGGTCAGAAACAGTGATGTGTATTTGAAAAATCATGAAAAAAAGGATAGAAGGAATTACAAACTGAATAAGATATCAGATTAAAGCTTACTGAGTCTATCTTCTCATAAAAGAAACAGAGAAAGCAAAGGATTTGTATATTTTTAGATTTTTAAATTTTTGTAAGACTGGTTCAGAATGAATATGTGATCCCTTGTTCTGAATTGGAAAAATCATTATAAATTGTAGAAATATAATTACGGGACATGGTTTATATTATTAGAATCCTTAGTGAGTCTATTTGTATTTGGATGAAACGAAACCAGTATTTGAGTTCTGTACAATAAGATATTTGAGATTTTGTGAAGAGAGGGCAGAACTGTCAAACAGTGAAATAGGGGATAATTTGAAGAATAAACTGTACTAATTGGCTAAGCCAACAATTCTGGAAAAATTATAGTAAAAATTTATATGAGTCTAGTTTCAGGGAAAATTTACGGATCTAAATTTCTAGTTTTCTAACTCGAGTTATAGTCAATTTAGTCAGCATAACGCAGATGGACAATTTCAATTTTTGTGCCCAAACGAATTACCCTTGGTGGGTAAAATTTATGAAATACCCTTGGGTTGAGAGATTACCGAATTACCCTTAATGAGTACGATTACCGAATTATGAAAACGCCCTTACGGGCCGAATTATGAAAATGCCCCTAATGGGCTGAATTATGAAATGTCCCTACGGACCGAATTACGAAAATACCCTTTATGGGCCAAATGTGATATGTTGCTACATGGGCCGCTTGGTATTTGTTATATGGGCCAAAATTTGCTAGATCGTTAAATGGGACAAATTGCTATTTTGACTAATGGGCCAAATTGATAACTTGTAATATGGGCTTTTTGTTGAAATTTACATTATGAATATATTGTTAAGCATTATATATATATATATACATGACTACATGGGTTGGGATAATTGATGAAGAGAAGAAAGGCCTATTGCCAAAAATCTAGTTCAGTGACTCTGTCACAATCTAGTTCGGTGGCTCTGCCACAAATATCATAATTGGCTTAATGCCTGCTACTGGTGTGTTGGCGGGGTGGGTTGACTTGATCCCCACAGGTGTGTTGGTTGGTACGGGTGGTGTGTAGCGGATGGAAATTAGGCTTGGTTGGGAATTGCATATCATATGCATATTTTTTTTATATTTGATTTATATATATTGTACATTTGTAAATGGGCTCAAGCCCAATTAAATGCTTAAATGGTTTTGGCCCAATGATCACGGTAAGTGGGTTACACACTGAGTTCTTAGTAACTCACCCTGTTTCTCTTAACCTTCTCAGGTAATTGATGGAGGCTCGGGCCGGGGATGACTTCGTGTGAAGGCCATACTACGAATGATGAGTTATAAAAACTTTGAACTTCTTTTAAGTATTTTTATCTAAGTACTATTTCAATTGCGATGTAATAAGGCCTCTGGTATTATTATTATGGATTTTTATTTGTGGATGGATTTTAATATGTTTTAGTTACTTAAATGGGGCTGTTTAATTCTTATAAATGTTTTCTTAAACTTACGTATAAAAAGGGTTTTTCTTAAATATCACTTACTCGTAAAATTTCCGTGAAAACTCTTTTATAAATTTATTTCAACCAATTATTTAAGTTTTTAACCAATTATTTCTCTGAAAATCAAATTGTAAACTCTCATGTTTTAAAATCATGGTTTTCAAATAAATCTCGATTTTTGATAAACTCCGTCTTCAAAATCGTTTTGAAAAATTGTTTTCATTAAAAGCATTGATGACTGGACGTAAGTTCGAATTGTGTGGCATGCCAAGTCTGATCTTAACCATAGGCCGAGTTTGAGGTGTTACATTTTATGGTATCAGAGCCAGTTTCAAAACTCGGCTGTGGTTTGGGTTCAAAAAAAATCGTTTGAAATTTTTTTTAATTTTTAGACTTTATGTTTTAAAGGTAGTATGGCACCATGAGCATCCGCACCAAGTCAAGTAAGTACTCAAGTATTGAATGTTTATTATTGTGATATGATCATAGGAACACTCTAGAACTTCTAGTTTTAGGTGTTGAAAACGGTAGAGATTGAGAAGTGATTGCGAAAACAACTTTACATCTTATATCTCATAAAATATCGTTAATAAATACTGAAATAGTATATTGATTCATAAAACTTGTAATCAGATTAAACCGAAATACCCAATATGAGCACTAGAGGACGTAGACGTGGACGTGGTAGACGTGGCCGTGGTAGAGGCCGAGGTGCTAAGGTTGCGTCTGAAGCGCCGGGTCTTATGCCAGAAATGGACGCACCTGCGTCACCCGGGAGTGAGACTGGATCACACGACCACATGAGAGAGGACATTGCTTTGACCCAAGCAGTGTTGCGAGTCTTAGAAAGGGTTGCTGGAGCTAGAACTGGGCCAGCAGCTCGTGGATCAATATCGAAATGACTTAAATCAAGTGGTGCCGAAGTTTTTAGGGGTGTCTTCGGTGTAGCTCCGACTGTAGCGGAGTATTGGCTCGAGGCAGTGGAGCGAATCATGGATGATTTGGAGTGCACCACTGAGCAGAAACAAAGAGGCGTTGTGTCCTTGTTGAGGGATGAGGCGTATCAATGGTGGCTCACTGTTCAAGAAGGCACTAAGGCTGAACTTGTTACTTGGGATTTCTTCAAGACTGAATTCCAAGGAAAGTATGTCGGGGCAAGTTATGTGGATGCCCGGAGGAAAGAATTCCTGAATCTGGTCCAAGGAAATAAGTCGGTGGCAGCTTACGAGGCAGAATTTCTACGCTTGAGCCGTTATGCTCGGACAATTGTGCCAACCGATCATGAGTGCTGTGTACGTTTTGAGGATGGGCTGAATGATGAGTTGCGGGTACTGATAGCCCCACAACAAGTAAGGACTTTTGCCAAGCTTGTGGAGAAAGCCAAAATAGCTGAGGAGGCTAAAAACTCTGCACGTCAGAATCGAGACAGAGGCAGAGGCAAGAGGGACTTCAGGAATTCAGGTTCCACTAAAAGTTTTCAGAAGAGGCCTAGGAATGATGAGCCAACCCAAGCTAGAACACCCGTGACTACCAATCAGAGTCGAGACTGTGTTGACTGTGGGAAGCGACACCCTAAGGAATGCTGGAGGAAAACTGGTGCCTGCTATAAATGTGGTTCCAAGGATCACCAGTATAAGAACTGCCCTCGGCGGACTGATATGACTCCAGAAGCTCGTAACCCTGTTGCTCAGTCAGCTAGAGGTACTCAGCAGCCACCGAGAGGCCGTGGACCAGGTCGTGGTGGTGATGGTGTTGGACGTGGTCAAGGTGCACCGGGTTGAGGTAATGGCTTTAGAGGTAACACGGAGGCAAGACAGCCGGGGTTGGTCTATGCGGTCAGGCGTCGGGAAGATGGCGATGCACCTGATGTGGTAACTGGTACGTTCTTCATCTTTGATGTACCTGTTACTGCTTTGATAGATATCGGGTCTACCCATTCGTACGTTGCTAGTGCCATATCTGGAAACTTGAATATTAGATCTGAGATTACCGATAGAGAGATGACGGTAATTAGTCCTTGAGGACAGACTGTAATTGTGAATAAGTTGTTCAGAGACGTACCCTTAGAAATCAAAAGAGAAATATTCTTAGCAGATTTGATGGAATTGCCTTTCGGTGAGTTCAATCTTATTTTGGGCATGGATTGGTTGGTGAAGCACCGGGCACAGTTGAATTGTGCTGAAAAGCGGATGTCAATAAGGACTGTGGATGATAAGAAGGTAGTAATGATAGGCGAGCGAAGGAACTTTTTGGCAAATGTGGTATCTGCTTTGAAGGCAGAAAAGTTGGTGCGGAAAGGGTATGGAGCATTCCTAGCCTTCATTAGTGCATTGGATGCCAAGGAAATATCGGTGGAAGATGTGAGAACGATGAATAAATTTCCAGATGTCTTTCCTGAAGAACTTCCGGGTCTACCTCCAGATCGGGAAGTAGAATTTGGCATTAAGCTTTTGCCCGGAACGGCTCCGGTGTCCGTTGCTCCTTACAGAATGGCGCCGAAGGAGTTAGCGGAGCTTAAAGCTCAAATTCAAGAATTGTTAGATCGGGGATTTATTCGACCGAGTGTGTCTCCGCGGGGAGCACCGGTTTTGTTCGTCAAGAAGAAGGATGGGTCGATGCGTATGTGCATTGATTATAGGCAGTTGAATAAATTGACGATCAAGAATAGGTATCCATTGCCGAGAATCAATGACCTGTTTGATCAATTGAGAGGAGCTTCAGTTTTCTCCAAGATTGATTTGAGATCAGGTTATCATCAACTCAAGGTGAAAGAGGCAGACATTCATAAGACGGCATTCCGAACTCATTATGGACATTATGAGTTCTTGGTTATGCCGTTTGGTTTGACCAATGCACCAGCTGCATTTATGGACATGATGAACCGAGTATTTCAACCCTATCTAGACCGGTTCGTAGTAGTGTTCATAGATGATATCTTGATATATTCGAGGAATGAGGAAGAGCATGACTCACATTTGCGCATTGTGTTGCAAATTTTGCGAGATAAGCAACTTTATGCCAAATTCAGTAAGTGCGAATTTTGGTTGAAGGAAGTGACTTTCTTGGGGCATGTGGTGTCAGCCGAAGGAAGAAGAGTTGATCCTCTGAAGGTAGAGGCTGTGTTGGATTGGAAACCACCGAAGTTAGTGGCTGAGATTCGGAGTTTCTTGGGATTGGTTGGTTATTATAGACGCTTTGTTGAGGGGTTTTCGTTGATTACACCCTAACTAAGTTGTTGCGAAAGGGAGTACCGTATGTGTGGACCGA
The DNA here is from genome assembly GCA_005393395.2 of Gossypium australe. Taxonomy (NCBI): domain Eukaryota; kingdom Viridiplantae; phylum Streptophyta; class Magnoliopsida; order Malvales; family Malvaceae; genus Gossypium; species Gossypium australe. The sequence continues at coordinate 72,936,770 of CM016626.1, read as the reverse complement.
TAAACAACAAGAAAGTTTCGAGAAACTGAAGAAGATTTTGACGGAAGCGCCAGTACTGATTCAACCTGAGGCTGGAAAAGAGTTTACCGTTTACTGTGATGCGTCACATACGGGTTTAGGATGTGTGTTGATGCAAAGTGGGAAAGTGGTAGCGTATGCTTCTCGTCAGTTGAGGCCGCATGAAGTCAACTATCCTACTCATGACTTGGAGTTGGCTGCGGTGGTGTTTGCTTTAAAGATTTGGAGGCACTATCTCTACAGTGAGAAGTCGATCATTTATACGGACCATAAGAGTCTTAAGTACCTCCTTACCCAAAAGGAGTTGAACTTGAGACAACGGAGATGGGTGGAGTTGTTAAAGGATTATGACTTCTCAATCGAGTACCATCCTGGAAAGGCTAACGTGGTGGCAGACGCGTTGAGTCGTAAGGTAGTGTCGGAGTTAAGAGCAATGTTTGCTCATCTCAGTTTGTATGAGGATGGCAGTCTGCTAGCAGAACTTCAGGTGAAGTCATTGTGGTTAGAACAGATCAAGGAAAAGCAGTTATCGGATGAAAAGTTGGGTCCTTTAATGCGGCAAGTTGGAAGTGGTTTTATAGGGGACTTTGGATTGAACAAGGATGGCGTGTTATGTTTTCGTGGAAGAGTTTGTATGCCCATGGATTCGGATTTGAGACAAATGATTCTTCGAGAGGCGCATAGTAGCCCTTATGCTATGCACCCCGGAGGAAGTAAGATGTATCGGGATCTTTGTGAGCAGTATTGGTGGCCAATATTAAAGCGGGAGGTTACTGATCTCGTGGGTAAGTGTTTGACGTGTCAACAAGTAAAGGTGGAACATCAATTACCATTGGGTTTATTGCAACCGGTAAAGATTCCTCTATGGAAATGGGAACGGATAACGATGGATTTTGTTAGTGGGTTACCCTTAACACCTACTAAGAAAGATTCTGTTTGGGTGGTAGTTGATCGATTAACGAAGATTGCTCATTTTCTACCAGTTCGCACGGATTACTCGCTGCAGAAGTTGGTTAAGCTGTATGTATCTGAGATCGTGAGGTTGCATGGGGTACCAATGTCTATCATATCAGAAAGGGATCCCAGGTTTACATCACGGTTTTGGAAAGCTTTACATGAGGCTTTGGGAACAAAGTTAAACTTTAGTACAGCTTTTCATCCTCAGTCAGATGGTCAGTCAGAAAGAGTAATTCAGATTTTGGAAGACATGTTACATGGTTGTGTAATCGACTTCAGAGGTAGTTGGGAGGATTTCCTACCATTGGCAGAGTTCGTGTATAATAACAGTTACCAATCCAGTATCCAAATGGCGCCTTATGAAGCTTTATATGGTCGTAGGTGTCGTACCCCTACTTGTTGGACTGAATTGGGGGAAAGACAGTTGTTGGGTCCTGAGTTGATATCTGAGATAGAAGAAAAGGTGAAGGTGATTCGAGCGCGGTTAAAGGAAGCTTCGGATCGACAAAAGTCGTATGCAGATCTGAAGCGTAAGGATATTGAGTTTGCGGTGGGAGATCAGGTCTTTCTGAAAGTCTCACCTTGGAAGAAGATTTTCAGATTTGGAAGGAAGGGCAAGTTGAGCCCTAGGTTCATTGGACCGTACCGTGTGTTGAAGCGTGTAGGACCAGTGGCCTATCAGCTTGAATTACCTCCGGAGTTGAGTCAGATTCATAGTGTCTTCCATGTTTCTATGCTGAGGCGTTATAGATCGAATCCGTCGCATATTGTACCGGTGGAAGAAGTAGAATTAAGACCAGACTTGTCTTTCGAGGAGGAACCAGTGAAAATCTTAGACCGTGATGTTAAGGTGCTAAGAAAGAAGACTGTGCCGTTGGTTAAGGTTCTGTGGCGTAATCACGGAGCGGAGGAAGTTACGTGGGAGCCTGAGGACGTAATTCGGCAACAATATCCTCACCTCTTTTAGCCAGGTAAATTTCGAGGACGAAATTTTCTTTAAGGGGGTAGAATTGTAACATCCAAAAAAAATTATTTGGGTGTTGTGATAAGAAAACACAATTATGGCAAATGAATGATGGAGAAGAAAATGGGGAAAAACACAATTATGGCAAATGAATGATGGAGAAGAAAATGGGGAAAAACACAATTATGGCAAATGAAGGATGGAGAAGAAAAGGGGGAAAACACAATTATGGCAAAGGAATGATGGAGAAGAAAATGGGGAAAACATAATTATGGCAAATTTTGACTTTTAGGGGAATGGATGTGGATGGTTTTGGCCAAATTTCCTATTTGCAAATCTTATGTCTTTTTCTCCCAATTTTCTATTTCCATTGCCGAAACCTCCTAGCACAATTGTGCATTTTTTCAATATTTCTTCTCTTTTGTTTGGTCAAAACCTTCATCCCTTATTCATCTTTCTTGGATAGCCGAACAACCTATCGTCCATCCAACCTCCCATCCTTTCTTTTAACCATTCCTCTAATCTTTTCTCTTCTCTAAACCAACACCATCATTAAATCACATATTCTTGTTTGATTATTCCCCATAGCCGAATATCAACATATATTTTCCTCCATAACCGAACTTTCATCTTTTCTCTATTTCTTCTTCTCATCCATATTAACATCCACCTCTTGATCAATCGGTAAGTATTCTTCTCAATATTTTATTTTCTCTCTCTTAATGCCGAATCTATGTTTTGGTTCGGGATGGTCAGTTGACCGAGACCATCACCTTATTCTCTCTCAACAAGATCTTTTTCTTCTTTGTAGTGATATAGTGGGAGGCCGAACATCATTCTAGCCTTAAGTCGAACGGAGAAAATCGGATCCAATATTAATAAGGTAAGGAGTTCTTATGGATTATTGATATTATTCAATATTCGATTGGTTGCTAACGGAGTAATAATTTGAAATAATCGACTATATGTTTTAGGGACAAATCACTCGATATATTCAACCTTCGAACATAGTGGTCAACAACGAGTGGTTCATTAGGAAATCGAAATCAGGTGTGTAATCTCGTACCCTTCCGAATATATGTTTGAAATGGTGAGTAAATCTCACATCTCTCTGAAAGTTCACATGAAATATTCTATGATTCAGTAGAAATATCGAAGAAAACCGATAACCGGCATCCGTGATCACTCGGACGTACGTATGATGGTAGTGATAATCATGTTTTGTAATAAAATAGTTTCGGTCAGAAACAGTGATGTGTATTTGAAAAATCATGAAAAATAGGATAGAAGGAATTACAAAGTGAATAAGATATCAGATTAAAGTTTACTGAGTCTATTTTCTTATAAAAGAAACAAAGAAAGCAAAGGATTTGTATATTTTGAGAATTTTAAATACTTGTAAGACTAGTTCAGAATGAATACGTGATCCCCTGTTTTGACTTGGAAAAATCATTATAAATTGTAGAAAAATAATTATGGGACATGGTTTATATTATTAGAATCCTTAGTGAGTCTATTTTTATTTGGATCAAACAAAACCAGTATTTGAGTTCTGTACAATAAGATATTTGAGATTTTGTGAATAGAGGGCAGAACTGTCAAACAGTGAAACAAGGGATACTTTGAAGAATAAACTGTACTAATTGGCTAAGCCAACAATTCTGGAAAAATTACAGTAAAATTTATATGAGTCTAGTTTCAGGGAAAATTTACGGATCTAAATTTCTAGTTTTCTAACTCGAGTTATAGTCAATTTAGTCAGCATAACACAGATGGACAGTTTCAATTTTTGTGCCCAAACGAATTACCCTTGGTGGGTAAAATTTATGAAATACCCTTGGGTTGAGAGATTACCGAATTACCCTTAATGGGTACGATTACCGAATTATGAAAATGCCCTTACAGGCCAAATTACGAAAATGCCCCTAATGGGCTGAATTATGAAATGTCCCTACGGACCGAATTACGAAAATACCCTTTATGGGCCAAATGTGATATGTTGCTATATGGGTCGCTTGGTATTTGTTATATGGGCCAAAATTTGCTAGATCATTAAATGGGCCAAATTGCTATTTTGACTAATGGGCCAAATTGATAACTTGTAATATGGGCTTTTTGTTGAAATTTACCTTATGAATATATTGTTAAGCATTATATATATATATACATGACTGCATGGGTTGGGATAATTGATGAAGAGAAGAAAGGCTTGTTGCCAAAAATCTAGTTCGATGACTCTGTCACAATCTAGTTCGGTGGCTCTACCACAAATATTATGATTGGCTTAATGCCTGCTATTGGTGTGTTGGCAGGGTGGGTTGACTTGATCCCCACAGGTGTGTTGGTTGGTACGGGTGGTGTGTAGCGGATGGAAATTAGGCTTGGTTGGGAATTGCATATCATATGCATATTTTTTTTTTATATTTGATTTATATATATTGTACATTTGTAAATGGGCTCAAGCCCAATTAAATGCTTAAATGGTTTTGGCCCAATGATCACGGTAAGTGGGTTACACACTGAGTTCTTAGTAACTCACCCTGTTTCTCTTAACCTTCTCAGGTAATTGATGGAGGCTCGGGCCGGGGATGACTTCGTGTGAAGGCCATACTACGAATGATGAGTTATAAAAACTTTGAACTTCTTTTAAGTATTTTTATCTAAGTACTATTTCAATTGCGATGTAATAAGGCCTCTGGTATTATTATTATGGATTTTTATTCGTGGATGGATTTTAATATGTTTTAGTTACTTAAATGGGGCTGTTTAATTCTTATAAATGTTTTATTAAACTTTTACGTATAAAAAGTGTTTTTCTTAAATATCACTTACTCGTAAAATTTTCGTGAAAACTCTTTTATAAATTTATTTCAACCAATTATTTAAGTTTTTAACCAATTATTTCTCTGAAAATCAAATTGTAAACTCTCATGTTTTAAAATCATGGTTTTCAAATAAATCTCGATTTTTGATAAAATCATTTTGAAAAATTATTTTCATTAAAAGCATTGATGACTGGACGTAAGTTCGAATTGTGTGGCATGCCAAGTCTGGTCTTAACGCATAGGCCGAGTTTGGGGTGTTACAGGAATGGAGGTTGGATAATGAGGAAAATAAGTTGAAGAAGGAAATGGATAGGTTCGGCTAAGAGGTAACAAAGAATATAGGTATTGAAATGGTTCGGTTTAGTAGGAGATAGTAAAGGTAGATAAATATTGTAGGATAATAAAAAAAATGGAAATGTGGACGTGAACTTAAACTTAGAAACGATTCAACACTAAAAGTGTCACCCTGGTTTCTATTTGGTTTAAGGTGGATGATGGAATTCGAAAATGGACCTCAACCCGTTACTTAGCAAAGTAAGAACCGATGGTATAAGAAGATGGATGAACAAGTGATAGACGCCACAAGCAAGCTTGATAAGTCTAAGAAACTTGTACGAAAAATAGAGAGGAGATAAACTCACTCAAGAACTCAAAGTTCATAAATTTGATTCAGGTTCAAAAAGTCCTCCAAAAAGGCTTGTTTACACATATTTATAAAGCTAGCATAAGCTAGTCGAATGGTCACTTAATAAAGTTCTAATAAAGAGCTGAATTTAAGGCTCAAAGACCTTTAAAATTCTTGGATCAATTAACTCCTCTCTTTAAGATGCTTTAATCAGCTGATTCAATGCCCTTGAATGCTTTGAAAATGTCTCTTGGTTTCTCCTTTGGCTAGTTGAATAGACTCCAACAACTTAATGAAGTTTTTAAAGCATGAATTGACCATTAAAGTAGTAAAAATGTTTGGAGTAGTGGAAGGGTTGCTACTGAAATTTAAAGGAAGTGTAATGCTCCTTTAAACTCTTTTTATTGATGTATAAAGCCTCTTTTTGTAACAGCCCCCTCTTTTGTAACCGAAATTACTTGGAAAGCCACCTTATTGAATGTGTAACAGCCTTTAAATTTAATGGTTGTAAACTGAAAAATCACCTGCAATTAACACATGTAACCGACATATTAAACACATTTATTCAATGATTAAAACTAAAACAAAGTAACAACTAACATAAATAAATGAACTAACACTTATGCATCATTTATTCCAGCAACTAGTTTAATTAATAGAAGCATTATTAAATGAACTTTAACTCATGCATCAATAAATTATCCTAGTAACTAGGTTAATTAAAGAAGCAACTATTAAACTAAATTCATTAAAAGAAACTCAATTAATTAAACTAAGATGAGTTGAAATGATGACCAACAACTCTTTTATTAAACTAAGATACTTAAATGCAAATATTTAAAATGCAAACTAAATGCAAAGCTGAAAATTAAATTAGAAGTTCAATTTATTTAAAATTAAGCAATTTAATTAATTCAGCTCAATGAGCTGAAACGAGCTCAAATGAGCTGATTTGGACGTGCACCAAAGTGCACAACAGCTCCACGACACTTGATTCATTTGATTCGAGCTCATCAAATTGTCAAACGTTGGTGCCCAGGGTTGGATCGTATCAAACTCATGTTATACAATCAAATATCATGTAAACATTTATAATATTTAATTACGAATCATATAACCTTTGAAAATCTGCCCGATGAACGATATAAATGGATTCAAATATGCGGTTAACCATCCAGAACACACTAGAACACTCAAAAGAGCTAAACCAACCGAGAACACACCTAGGCACCAAGTGCCAAGCCTGTAGGCTTTACCTCCGCCTCTAGAAACACACTAGAATCACTATAAATATAACACAATAGTCCGCAACAAATGTTGAACTTCAATATATTCAGTGGTCAATAACAAATCAATAATAACCATCTCGTCACAAGCCAAACCTGTACCACGTGCAATAAAACCTATTGGCATGCCAATTGTATCCTATCCTACGTTTATTCGACTCAACATCTCAACGTATTAACAATGTTCAAATCAATTACTTTCTTGACTCACATTTAGTTATAACAATTCAATTATTCCTAAAATATTCAACAACCACAGCACAATATCAATATCACATTTCAATTTATAATAAACTAAACCGTACGAACTTACCAGGGCTAAATTGTAGAGATAGTAAAAATTTAAGGACTAATCAACAACTTTTCCTTTTTCTCGGTTATTTACTTGTTCTTGATATGCAAAAGGAGTAAGTGGCCGAACATTCAAGCTCTCAAAAATGGGATTTTTCGGCAAAAATAAAAATGGAGAAGATGAATGCAATTTTCCTTTTGTTTTTAATATTTTAATCATTAAACTAATAACATGTTATGTTATAAAATCAATTAATAAATACATGGTCGGCCACTAACTTTAAAAGTGGCTTATTTGCCATTTAAATCCATGAAATTTTGTTTTCCTAACCATTTTACTCAAATAACCTAGTAGTAATCTTTTATTAACTATCTAAACGTAAAATTTCTAAACCAAATTTTAATACAACACTAATGACTTCGTAAATATTAAATAATTAATATTTACAGACTGACACATCAGAATTGTGGTCTCGACACCACTAGGAAACTAAAGTATAGCCTGTACATTTAATAGGTAGCCTGTTTTCATTTCGTTATAAGTTTAATTCACATTTTATCAGTCTCAATTTCATCATCAATTCACCATTCCAATACTGTATATAACAAATCTCAACTCAGTTTCATATATCAGGTAAGTCATGTAACTTTTTATTCTATTCAATTTAATCATCTATCTCAATATATCATATCAATCATCTCATGAAACACCCCAAACCCGGCCCACGAGCTTTGACCAGATTTGGTATGTTCCTCAAGAAAACCGGTTCAAATTCTTTTGCTTCTTAAGCGATTTTTTAAAAAAAATATTGTTTTGAAAGAAAACTTATTATTGAGTTGGGCTTGAATTGAAAATGAATTAATTTTATATTAAAACTCCCTTTTTAATTAAGGTGACAAAACACTTTGGAGTTTATTATTTTGAAATAATTTAACTTGATCCATAAATAATAGTTTGTAAACAAAATAAATAAAGTAAGAAGAAATAAAGAAAATTCATCTAAGGCCTTATTACATCAAAAATTCCCAAAATTTAAATTAAAGTACTTAAATAAAATAAAAGTCCAAATCGTAATTTCTTGCTATGCATGGCCACCTTTAAGCTCCTGCCGACCCAGTCCATTACTGCTCATCACCTGAAAAAAAATATTCCCCAACGGGGTGAGTCAAACAGACTCAATGTGTAACCAACACTAAAATTTAATAGATTTAGGCATACCATACATATCATGTTCACATAATAATTCAAGATAATGATGCAATGCCGAACCCAAACCTAGATGCCATCCGCTTCACATCCCCGTACCAACCTGCACACCGTGGGGACTACTAAGTCAACCCTCCTTCCGCTACACTCCATCGAAGGCAGTCGCTGCAGTCGACGTGCTCATCGCCCATATAAAATTCGTGGCATAGCCACCAGATTCAGATAATTGTGTCATGAGACACCACATTCAGATAATGTAACCGAAGTTACCACATTCAGATAATGTAACCGAAGTCACCACATTCAGATAGTGAGACCGAAGTCATCACATTCACTTCCCCTTTCTCATATAACCCGAATGCCCATATTATTCATATCATGCATATCATACTTAAATTCACATTCACGTTACTTTTCACATGTTAAATATAACATATTTCGTAATCCTAGTAGGAGTAGGAAATGTACCTGAGTACTTTGTACCACATTAGGGTACTTAGCCATATTCACATTTTTATACATACATATATTACATATTGCCATATAACGTATTGAAAGATAGTGTGGGGTACACACCTGATTTGCTTAACGAATTCCTTGAAATCCCGAAAAAACCGATCTATTGCTTTAGATCTCAATTCCTACATTTGGTAACCTTAATATGTTAGCATAAAGCCTATAAAACCAAATCCTAGTAGGATTTGTATTCTTAAAACCTACCTTGTTGTCGAATTGACTATAGTCAAATCCCGAAAACTTGTATTCTTCTCCTTTGAAATCGGCTACTCACTAGATCCCTTGAATCTGTTAGTTTTCGGCTTAAAACACATAATAATAGATCTAACTACTAAAATAGGCCTTGGCCGAATGCTATAGACACTTACCTTGTGGATTTTAAATCCCGAAACTCACCGAATAACTAGGGAACACGCGGCCTATGGTGTACCTTCGGGAAAAGAACTTCTCCTTCCTTGTAGTCGACACTTAGTAAATCTCGAAAGATCTCTTCGACAACAGATATTAAGGGTATTAGAATCTTAATTTCAACAGCCTTAATAGAATGAGAATCTAACCTAATCTTACCCTTACTGAAGAATTTGATGGAACTCTTGCTTGAACCCTTAGCAGTATTCGGCTATGGCTTTGATGTGGATAACAATTTCGGCTCTTGAGGCCTAGTGAGAAATCGACTAGGGCTATTGGTATCTTCGGCTTTTGATTGTGTTTGTAATAGAAGAAGGAAAGAAAAGAGAAAAAGAGAATAATGGCAGAGAGAATTCGACAGAGAGAAGAGAAGAAACTTTAGAGAATTTCGGCAGAGGTTTTCTTGAAGAGAAAAGAATGAATGAAGAATAGCCTTACTCTTCCTTTTATAGCCAAAATTACTAGGCTAGAGTCCCTTACTTGGCCACCACTCTTCTATTTGATAGCTTTATCCTTTGTATTATCACTAAATAAAAGAATTTAATCCAACCATTATCTCTTGAAAATAATGATAAATAAATCCCTTATTTATCCATCATTTAGCCGAATTTTAAAGAGAATAAAACTCTTCCTTTTTAAATAGCTTGTGCCGTCCACCTCACTTCTTCTGGAAGCAAAATAAAATTTCTTTTATTTGCTTCCCATGTGACTCGAACTCAGGCCCACTTGCTCATGTAGGTGGCATCACTTACCTGGGCCTTTAGTGGCATTTCCAGGCCACTTTTCCAAGCCTGTTTGTGTGTCAAATTCCTCCTATTATTTTTCTTAAGGCCACCTTGCCTTAGTTTTCTCTTTTTAAGCCTTAAAACTTGACATTTCTTTACATTTCCAAGTTTCCAAAAATTTTCGTTTGGCTCTTTAAACTTGACATTTCCTTACATTTCCAAGTTTCCAGAAATGTTCACTTTCCTCTTTTAAACTTAACGTTTCCAAAGCATTTCCTTACATTTCCTTACATTTCCATACATTGCCTTACATTTCCATACATTTCCACACATTTCCATACATTTCCATACATTTCCATACATTTCCATACATTTCCATACATTTCCATACATTTCCTTACATTTCCATACTTTTCCATACATTTCCATACACCTTAGGGTTCCTAGAACTCCTTAGAACACATCCAACACACCCACTGAGCCCACTATCTCATGAATTACACACGAACGCATAACCCCTAATCTAGGATGTTACATCTCAACTTAACTCAAACAAGCATTGTGTACTTACCTCTTGACTAAATCATGAAATTTAACATGAATAAGTAATAATTGAGTTGAATTGGATCATAGAAAGACAAACTGGACTTCCGAGCTATTCGTCGACGACTTTGAATTTTTTTCCCTAGCGATAGATCCAAGTCAATGTTAGCTACGGATTGACATAAAACATATATTAATATCAATTATCAACTAATTCTCAAATTATACAAAATTTGTAATTTATTCAATTTATACAAAATTTGTAATTTATTCAATTTAGTCCCTAAACCCAAGACTAATATAAATTTTCAATTTAAAGCTTCAAATTGAATTTTGATTTCACTATTTCTCATTAGGGACCTCTTATTTCCTATTCTTACTATCAATTTTAAATTTTATTTAGTTTGGTCCCTAATGAACAAAATTATCAATTAAACTTTATAATCTAGCCTTTTTTCACATCTAAGCTTATAATCTATCAATTTAACACCAAAATCTTCAAGAAATCAACAATGAAAACTTCCTAAAACTTTAACAGCTTTACGAATTGGTATATGAGTTAGCTAAATCAAGTTCTCATCACTTCAAATATATAAAAACTACAAGAAATGACTAAATTGAAATAACCAATTGAAGACAAAAATTGAATCCCTTGGTCGATTATTCTCAATTCTTTAGCTATGGCTTTAGGTGGTGAAGTAGAAGGAAGAAGTGTTTTCTCTTTCTTTCCACCGTTTAACTTTATATATTTTATACATTTAATTTTAGTTTTAACAAAATTCATGTTAAAATATCCCACCTACCGTCCACTAATATTCTAAAATGGTTTAATTGTCATTTTATACCTTGGGTTAATTACAATTTAAGTCTCTAGGTCTTTGGCTAATTAAAAACTTGTAGCGATAGAATTTTTACAATTTAGTCTTTATGCTTTAATTAAACAATTAGTAGAAAAAATTGGAGTACCAAATTTTAATATCCTTTTGTACTAACTCTGTAAATATTTCACTTCAATATTTACGAACCTGGTTTACGAAAACGAGGTCCTGAAACCATATTTTCTGACACCACTGACTTTCGGGTCATTACAAAGAATGGTTAAATTCAGATTTAATCCTATATTTTGCTCAAAATTTGAAATTTAATCTTTATACTTTAATTTTGACATAATTTGGTACCTCAAATTTTGTAATGTTATTAGTTAGTCTAAATTCTTTATTCTAATTAAAATGATAATGTGAATTTTTAAATTTGTTAACACTGTTAAAATTTTCTATTAAATTCAGTTCCCTTACAATGTCATTCTTTATTACATGGATATCAAGTGAGTTTTTTATTTTTTAATTTCAAAATGTCACACTAATAAATTAAATAGAAGAATTTTAACAATGTTAACAAATTGACCTAAATATTTAGATTTGTAAAGTCCCTGGAAATAAAAGTATAAAAATTAAATTCCAAGTACACAAATATTACAAACACTTTGAACATATTACAACATTTAAAATTTCACTCTATAATTTAATCAAAATATATAAATAATTACCCCAATGCAAAACATGATTAGAAATCATACTAATCTATATTCATTATAATTTTCTAAGTATTACGTTAATTAATACTCTTTAAATCTTTAATTTTTTATATTTTTTACGAAACAAAATAAAATTATTTGCTCTTAAAATATGAAAACTTGACCACTGATGTTAAAGGGAATCGAAATTCAAAACGAGGGACTTTTTCTAATAAAAGTTCATTAACGTAGTCATATTAAAATTAAAAAATACAACCGCAGTAGTAAAATTAACAACATATAAAATTTGGTAAATAAAATTAAGTTTATAATCTAATTTTATTATTTTTGTTAAAAAAAGAAATTCAAAATTTCTCTTCATTAAACTAGTTTGATACAGGATTGAAGCAGAACAAATGGATCAGAATCGAATTCAAGTTGTTTGAATCAGTAAGGAAAGATTTGAATATACTCTGAAAAGAAAAAATAAATAAATTTAGTAACAAAGAAGTCAAAAACAGTAAAAGAAGAAATTTGAGAACAAAGAACAAATAAAAATAATAATATATAAATAAATAGATCAAATTTAAAAGTGAAAGATGGATTGAATAAACTGATAACTATGATGGATAAAAGAATAAATATCCAATTGAACCTTTTGAGATATAAATCCCAACAAACTCAATTAATGGCTCTAATCAACCCTTCAATAAATAAATATTGGCAAATTGAAGGGCGAAGAATAAATTCTCACGACTCCTTAACCTTAATAAACAATAAAGAAGCCTTTACATAGGTTAGCTAAGTACATCTAAATAAAACTCTAAAGTATATTAAAACTCTAATTAATTTAAATAAGAAGTAGTTTTAAACAAAATTTTCTTATTAATATAGAACTCCTATGTAACTTAAAATACTTAATAATTATAAAAAATTCGTAATAAAAAAATAAAATAATAAGAGTTGAATACAATATTGGGCTCATAAATAATAAAATTTAAGCCCAAAACCTAAACCCAATATGATTTAAACTCGAGTTAAAAGCTTGAAACTTGTAATTCCTGTCATAATCCTGTCCAGAAATTTGCTCGCGCAATCTTCACTAAAACGGTCATAACTTGAGCTCCTGGACTCAAAATCGAGTGATTTAAAGTGTGTTTCGAAGCTAAGAGATAGATCTTTGAACTCCATGAAAACATCTCAACTCAAAAATGCCTATATCCTATCCAAAAAGTCGTCACAAATATGCTGATTTCTCAAACTTGAAAATTGACAATTTTGGATAATGAAATTTAATAAATTTCACCTCATCCGTGTATGTATCATTTCCTCTTTTCTCGAAAAGATTCATCCTCGAATCTTGTCTTTGATCAAATCTTAGTTTAATTTACTTGGCATTTGATATTATTGTTGGGTCTTGAGATAGTGTGAGCCCATCACATTTATGGATCTGAAATTATTCCTTGAAACTCGCATCACAGTTAATTAAATATATAATTTAACACAATAATTAATTAATTAAATTTTAATATATTTTTTTATAAAAGTGTTAGATGTAATAGTTTTACCGTCAACATTATATACTCTCGCTTTTCTCTCTAAATTGAGGAAGGAATTGACTTACCAAGCCCATCAATCTCCCTCTCCAAAGTTACTTTAACAAATTTGAAATTCGAAGGCAATGCGTCAAACTAAAGTTGATGACCTGAGATAATCCAATAATAAGCAATTTTATTGACCAAAGTCATCCAAAAAAAAAATTGACCCAAAGTTTCAACGGAAACATAATCTTTTAGGAGTTATGAGAAGTAAGCCATTTAATCTTTTTTTTACATAACCAATAGTATTTGCTTTGTACAGTTTTGATTTTATGCTATGTTGTCTTGAAATAATGGAGGCTAAAAGCCAGTCATGGTGCTATTAAAAAAAACACTTGTCAATTTTTGAAATGTTTCTTTATAGTGAAAAGCACCCTTTCACGTGTGGAGGAGAAAAAAGACTTGATTTATTAAAACAAATATGAGATTTTAGGGTAACAAATCTGAAAAAATTAATTGAAAATTGAGGTTACTTTACCTAAATAACCCAAAAAATAATTAATTACATAAATAATCATGATTCAAAATCAATCACCTAAATAATTTGAAATGAACAGTAAAATTGAGTTATGGGGATTAGATGGCCAGCACTACTATTTTTTCTGTTAAAAAAATTACTTTTAGGGTTTTGACCACTAAATGGCCGACACCCTTGTATTTGATTAAAAAATATTTTTTTAGATGTCAGGTACCGGCCAACAAAGGCCCTAACTCACCCAACAATAATTTAGCAATGTTTATTTTAAATTTTATAAATATATTACACATTATTTTTTAAAATAAAAGAAACAATAATTTAACAATATTTATTTGAATTATTATAAAAGATGAAAATCATTAAAGCAGATTCTAATTTTATAAAAAAGAATTAATTTAATTTTGCATATTAAATTTAAATTTATTTTCAAATTTAATAATAATTTGAGTGATGCAATAATAATTAACAACATGATAAGTAGTCCAAAAATATTTTAAAATATAAAATATGTTATTAAACTTGGGAAATAAAAAAGATCATTCCTATATTAGGTAAGAGTCAATGCCGAAAGGGATGCGGAATGGGCGAATCTGTAGAGGTCGTTCGGATGCTTTTCCTCCCTACCTAATAAAGCCGACGTTGCGAAGCTTCTGCGCCTCTTTCTCTATCTTTTCCATGAGTACAAGGTGGAATGTTCTTTGTGCTTGTTTTATCGGCTTTGCATCTTACCGAATTTTGAGCTCATGGACGACGACTGATTTTTTCCCTGGCATCTTTGCATAGCGGAATGCAAACACATCACGGAACTATTGGAAAGGTTGGGTATACTACATCACTTCTTTAAGAGCAAGGTGGGGCATTGATGAATATCGGGCGTGGTTCATCGTCCGTGCCAAAATGGATCTGCTTGACTTCGTCTTTCGTGGGAGGAGCTTTACATAATAGGGGGCTTCTTTCTTTCTGATGTTACATGTGTTAAGGCTTGGAGTTATTCTTCATCTTCCTCGCCTGATTCATCACTATTGGAGCTCTATTAGTAAATTAAGACTGCTGCGACTGCAACTGCTACAGAAAGGAAATCATCCAGTTGAATTAAAGAAAAACAAGGAGGGGTTAATGTTGTAATAGTCACATTCCCTTTTGTTGGGTGAGTTTGGGCCTTTGTTGGCTAGCACCTGACACCCCCAAAAAATAAAAAAAAAATTAACCAGATAAAGAAGTGTCGGCCATCAGTGTGCTAGCACCTCAAAAAAATTTTGTTTTTGAAAAAATTACATGGGTGTCGGCCATCTAGTGTCCAAAACCTCAAATATTATTATTTTTAAACAAAAAAATAAGGGTGTCGGCCATCTAGTCTCTATAACCCAATTTTACTATTCATTTCAAGTGATTGTTTTTTAATAAGGGCCATTTACGTAATTAATTAATTATTTTAGATTATGAGAAAAGTATATAACATCGATAATGACAATATATCGAAAAAAAAAAGAGAAATAAAATAAAGAACACACAGATTTTACGTAGAAACGCTTTCGGGGAAAAATCACGGGTAGAGGAGAAGAAAATTCACTATGTCGAATTCAAATAATTACAAGAGGAATAGACTATGTCTATTTATAGGTTTGTAAAACCATATTCTAATAGGAGTGTAGTAAGATTGAAATACCTTATTCTAATCAATATCAAATAGATGGAGTTTAATAAGGTTTAAAAATCTTATTTAAAAATAAAATAAAAGAAGTGTAATTCTATAGGGATTTTTCTTTTATTTTATTTTACCATTGAATTTTATTTAAATAAGGATTCGTGTCACTTAATTCTAACAATCTCCACCTTGACACGAATTCTCAATGAACAAGTTCTTCATCACGAACTCTCAATGAACAAGTTCCCCACCTCTTCCATAAAACCCCTTAAGGGTTTAACTTCAACAATGAACACCAACCAAGTCTAAGCAATGCTCAAACTTGGTTATAGGAAGTGACTTAGTCATCATATCTGCAGGATTTTCATGAGTACTAATTTTGCTCACAACAATATCACCACGAGCAATAATAAAATGATACCGAACATCAATGTGTTTTGTTCTCTCATGAAACATTTGATCTTTTGTAAGAAAGATGGCTCTTTGGCTGTCACAAAATACTGTGTTGATTTGAAGGTCTTCATTAAGCTCACTAAATAGTCCCTTTAACCAAATAGCTTCTTTACAAGCCTCAGTAATCGCCATGTACTCAGCTTCAGTGGTAGACAAAGTGACTGTAGTTTGCAAAGCAGCTTTCCAACTGATTGCAGAACCTCCGATTGTAAAGACATAACCAGTTAGAGATCTTCTTCTATAAGGTCTCCAACAAAATCAGCATAAACATACCCAATGACTCCATCTCTATTTCTTCCAAACTGTAAGCAAACTTCAACAGTACCTCGTAAGTAGCTTAAAATCCACTAAACTGCTTTCCAATGTTCTTTACTGGGATTCGCCATGTATCTGCTAACTACACTGACTGCATATGATAAATCTGGGCGTGAACAAACCATAGCATACATGAGAGATCTCACTGCACTAGAGTATGGAACATGTGACATGTACTCAATTTCATCATCTGATTGTGGAGACAAAACCGATGAAAGTCTGAAATGGACTGCTAAATGAGTACTAATAGGCTTAGCACTCTTCATATTGAACCTACAAAGAACTTTCTCAATGTACCCCTTCTGACTTAGGTACAATTTACTTGATTTTCTATCTCTGAGAATATCCATACCAATTATCTTCTTTGCTAGTCCCAAATCTTTCATCTCAAATTCTTCACTTAGTTGGGCTTTGACCTTTCTTATCTCTCCTTTATCTTTTGCTGTTATCAACATGTCATCAACATAAAGAAGTAGATACACAAAAGAACCATCACTGTTTTTCTTAAAGTAAACACAACTGTCAAAACTACTTCTTTTAAAATCATGAGAAATTATAAAGGAATCAAACCTCTTGTACCACTGTTTTGGTGATTGTTTCAAATCGTAAAAGGGACTTTTTCAGCAAGCAAACATAGTCCTCTTTTTTTGAGACTGTAAAACCCTATGGTTGTTGCATGTAAATATCTTCCTCAAGTTCTCCATGCAAAAATACAATTTTTTACATCTAACTGCTCAAGCTCCAAATCATGCATGGCCACAATACCAAGCAAAGCTCGAATCGAACTATGCTTCACAACTAGGGAGAACACATCTGTGAAGTCCACTCTTAGAATTTGACTGTAACCCTTTGCAACAAGCCTTGCTTTATATCTGGGTTCTTTAACTCCTGGAGTCCCTTCTTTCTTTTTAAACACCCATTTACAGTGAACAACCTTTTTACCTTTAGGAAGTTTCACAAGATCCCATGTTCTGTTTTTGTGGAGTGATTCCATCTCCTCATGCATCTATATCTTTAACCACATTTAAAGTATAAGCAACTAGATCAGCCTCGGCATACTTCTTTGGAGGTTTAATTTCTCTTCTAGTTCTGTTTTTGGTGATAGAGTATTGTGGTGAAGAAACAACTCTATTCTCAATTTTTGTACTGGTTTGAGGAGTCGACTTTGTATTAATCTGATGCTCCACCTGCTTTTGATTTTCTTTATTGGAAGAGTCTTTAAGAGATAAGTTAGGTAGCATAGCAGTTTTATCAAAAACAACATCTCTACTAATCACAACTTTTCTATTTTCAGGACACCATAACTTATACCCTTTTACACTAACTTTATAACCAAGAAAAACACATTTAATGGATCTCGGTTCCAATTTTCCATTATCAACATGAGCAATCGCAGGACACCCAAAGATCTTTAAATCTGAATAATTAGTAGGATTACCAGACCATACCTCTTGTGGAGTTTTTTTTCAATGGCAACGGATGGAGATCGGTTGATCAAGAAACATGCAGTAGAGGTTTCTTCGGCCCAAAACGACTTTGGTAAGTTGGCATTTAACAACATACATCAAACCTTCTCCATGATCGTTCTGTTCATTCCTTGTGCAACGCCATTTTGCTATGGAGTATGACGAACTGTCAAGTGTCTCACGATCCCTTCTGACTTACACAGTTTATTAAACTTATCTGAACAAAACTCTAAACCATTGTCTGTGCGAAGGTATTTTAGTTATTATTCCCGTCTGTTTTTCAATCATAGTTTTCCAAGACTTAAATGCAGAAAACACATTGCTTTTCTACTTCAAGAAGAATACCCAAACTTTCCTGGAAAAATCATCAATAAAGTTGGTATATAATTAGCTCCACCTCTTGAAGGCAGTCTTGATGACCCCCACAGATCAGAATGAATATACTCCAACGTTCCCTTCGTGTCATGGATTCCTCTGGTGAATCTAACTCTCTTTTGCATCCCAAAAACGCAGTGCTCACAGAACTTTAGTTTGCAAATTCCTTGCCCATCAAGAAGTCCTCTTTTGCTCAATTCTGCCATGCCATTCTCACTCATATGCCCTAGGCGCATATGCCGAAGTTTAGTAATATCATCATCTGACAAGGAAAAGGAAGCGACAGCTGCATCACCAATAACAGTAGAACCCTGTAAAACATATAACTTGGCAGTCTTTCTCTGCCCTTTCATCACAACGAGAGAACCTTTGAAAATCTTCAAAATCCCACTTTCAGCTGTGTATTTGTACCCTTTTGAATCAAGAGTACTTAACGAAATTAAATTTCTTTTCAATTCAAGAACATGTCGTACGTCACTAAGTATTCTGACAACTCCATCAAACATCTTAACTTTAATTGTTCCAACACCTTCGATTTTACACGAAGCATTATTTCCCATCAAAATAACACCTTCAGACACTGTTTCGTAATTTGTAAACCAATCTCAGTTGGGACTCATGTGGAAGGTGCAACCTGAATCAAGGATTCACTCATCGCTCATTTTAGAATTATTAATAGAAGCGACTAGAAGTTCACCGTCACTATACTGGAATTTTCTGGTTGTTTTTCTTTTGATTCGCAGCCTCCCTTTTAATCTTGTTCTGTAGCTTATAACACTTAGATTTAATGTGCCATTTCTTTTTACAGAAGTTACAAGTTTTACCTCTATTTGAAGACTTTAATCTACCCTTAGATTTACCGCGAGGATTCCGTTCCTGTGTCCTTCCACGATCATCATCAGTATTTCGATCTTGTCTCCCATGAACAATGAGACTCTCTCCCTGAGAGTCGGGTTTAACCACAAGATGCTTCATCTTATCATACGAGGTCAAAGAATCATAAACCTCATCAACTGTGAGAGACTCACGGCTATATAAAATCGTGTCTCTGAAGGTTGAATAAGACGGGGGTAACTAACAAAGTAGAACTAACCCTAGATCTTTCTTATCATACTGAACCTCCATGGCCTCCAAGTTTGAAAGAATTTCTTTAAACACTGTTAAGTGTTCGTGCACAGACTCACCTTCCTCCAAACGATGAGCATAAAGACGTTGTTTCATATGCAACTTGCTGGTTAGAGTTTTCGACATACATATTTGTTCTAGCCTCTTCCATAATGTAGTGGCGGTCTTCTCTTTCATCACATGCTGCGAAATTTCGTTTGACAAATGTAGATATAACTATGTTAACGCCTTTCGATCCTTGCGCTTCTTCTCTCCTGTAACATCCTGAAATTTAGTATTTTATGTTTTGCATTATATCATGCAATAGGCTAGTTAAGAATGTTAATTATGTATGTTTAGGGGTCCTAACAAAGCTTGGGGTTGAGTTGGGCCTTAGTATAATTTTTGTGTTTAAGCACTTTAAGGAGAGATAGTAAGAGGCATCAATACTTAAGGAAATAAGTGTGTATTTTGTTAGCATAAATGAACATATGGCAAGGAGGTTGTGGTGTCAAGTGGAGAGCATGGAGGGAAGGGGTTCAAATCCCATCTATTGCAACTTTTGGGATTTAAATTTTTGAGCTTCTCAAGTGTTGCATGGTAAGTGTCGGCCATGGCATCAAAGGAAAAAAGTGATTGATTAGTGGAGTAGGTGAGGGAGTGATTATGGGAGACAAAAGAAATGATGGAGAGTGAATTGTGGAAAAAAAAAAGAAATGGGAGACAAAAAGAAGGATGGAGAGTGAATTGTGGAAAAGTAGTTGGCCAAATTTGGATGTACTTGGGGGAGGGGGATTTGGTCAAAAAAAAAGATGATAAGGGGTTTTCTTGAGAATAATTTTGGTATTGGGTAGTGGGTGTGCCGTTTGTTTCAAGAGTGTTTAGTATGAGCTTTACCTTTTTGTATTTTTAATATTAGCATCTTGGAAAATTTCATTGTCCTTGCCGAAACTTTAACCATTCTAGTGACTTCCTCTTTTCTTTCCTCCTTCGTTTTAGATACTTGGTAATCGCCAAACACTTGTAGCCGAATCATTCTCTTACCTCTTTTCTTTTCCTTTAAGTGGTGGAATCTCTTCAACATCTATTCTTCATCGGGTGTTCTTTAAGTGGTAAGTCTCCATGTCTAAACTTTTTCTTTTTCTTTTGTCATTCCCTTTTCTTTTGGGAGAAGAATACCTTACTCCCACAAATTTATTCTTCTTTCCTCTTTACTTAGCCAAGCCGAGCTTTCTTCTGGGGTGTGCACTACTCTCTTCTAGGAGCGTGTGGTGGTAGTCAGAAAACAGGGTTGAATATCGTGACTCCGTAGAGGGAGATCACGTTATGGTAAGTTATTCAAGTGTAAGTAATACGTTGGGTATGAAATCTTTTGGAAATCCGAGGCTAACTTTTGGTTGGTATTGTTCTAGGGTCAACGAAGAGTGGTTCTTTAGGAAACCCAAATCAGGTGTGTAATCTCATACCTCTCTAAATGTTTGCATGAAATGTTCTGTGATTCGATCGAAAGGCTGAAAAGCCAAAAACGGTATCTGTGACCACTCGGGCGTACGTATGTTCGTAGTGGTAACCATATTTTGCAATGAAACAGTTTTGGTTAGCAGCAGTGAATTGAATTTGAAAAATCACCGAAAATAGTGGAAATTGAATTAGAAAGTGAAGGAGATATGGATTGAAAGATAATTGAGTCTATTTTCTTATAAAAGAAACAGAGCAAGCAAAGAATTAGTATATTTTGATATTTTTAAATTTTTGTGAGACTAGTTTAGAATGATTATGTGATCCCTTGTTCTGACTTGTAAAAATCAGTATAAATTGAAACAAAATAATTATGGGATATGGTTTATATCCTTAGAATCCTTAGTGAGTCTATTTTTATTTGGATCAAACGAAAACATTATTTGAGTTCTGTACAATGAGATATCTGAGATTTTGTGAAGAGAGGACAGAACTGTCAAATAGTGAAACAAGAGAAACTTTAATGAATAAACTGTACTAAATGGCTAAGCTAAAAATTCTGGAAAAATTACAGTAAAAAGATATATGAGTCTAGTTTCATAGAAAATTTACGGATCTAAATTTTGAGTTTCCTAACTTGAGTTATAGTCAATTTAGGCAACATAATGCAAATGGACAGTTTCAATCTTTATGCCCCAAACGAATTACCCTTGGTGGGTAAAATTTATAAAATACCCTTGGGTTGCGAAATTACTAAAATACCCTTGGAAGGTAAATTACCGAAATACTCCTGAGTTGCGAAATTACTAAAATACCCTCGATGGGTCGAATGACCGTTTTACCCTTGGTGTTGTTATGTAACATTTGTATGTTTACCTTACACTTGTATATGTTGATATATATATATATATATATATATATATATATCGCATGTTATCATGTTACATGGGGTGGGATAACGATTGAAAAGCAGTGTAGCCTGGTGGCATAGCCACAATATATTTATATTTATACATAATTATGACTCTGGTGGCTCAGCCACAAATAATGTGAAAAGCAGCTTGACTGCAGCGTTTGGTGTGATTGGCGGGGTGGGTTGACTTGATCCCCACAGATGTGATTGGCTGGTACGGGGGTGTGTTGGTTGGATTGGGTGGGTTTGCACTATTTCATATGCAATTTCATGATTATAGGGCTTAGACCCAGATTAATGACTTTTGGGTTCAGGCCCAGTTAATGTCATTTAGGGGATTACACACTGAGTTCTTGTAACTCACCCCTTACCTTTAACCTCGCAGGTAATCCCCAAAGATAGAGGATTTGGAGCCGCGGAGGACTCGGTGGTGGCCATACATTGGCGATATTTCCTCGAACTTTAATAAAAATCAGTTTTATTTTATTTTGGGATAATTTGTTGTAATAAGGTCTTTTGGGATTTTATTTTTGTTTTAACTTTCAATTCGGTATTTCTTTAAATTACAAACCCCTAGCCTGTTAATCACGGGTTTTCAAAACTATAACCACTGTTTTCAAAACATCACGTATTCGCAAATGTTTAATTCAAATTTCTGCAATTAACAAGGTTTTAAAAATAATAATGTATTGGCAAGAGAATTTCTTTTAATAAAATACGTTTTGAAGATAAGCAAGCGAAATCTGGGGTTTTACATGGCAGAAAGTTTTAAATTCTTTAAGAAGAGTTTCTAATGAAAGCATGGTTTTCGAAAAACTCTTCAATGTGACACGTCATATTCGGATCTAACTTCTAGGCCGGGTTTGGGGTGTTACATCTCCTCCGTCAATGTCAAAGGTATCTTATCTACTCCTGGCAAGGCTTCCTCTAAATTCATCTGTGCAAGAATTGCCTGCATCTTTATCTGCCACAACGCGAATCTGGTGTTGCGATCCAACAGCGAAATTTCATACTTCAAATACGCCATTATCGTGACCGAGATGAAAAATTCGGAAGCTCTGATACCGATTTGAGAAAAGTATATAACGTCGGTAATGATAATATATCGCAAAGAAAAGAGAAATAAAATAAAGAACACACAGATTTTACGTGGAAACCCTTTCGGAAAAAAAACATCGGCAGAGGAGAAGAAAATTCACTATGTCGAATTCGAATAATTACAAGAGGAATAGACTATGTCTATTTATAGGTCTGTAAAACCATATTCTAATAGGAGCGTAGTAAGATTGAAACACCTTATTCTAATCAATAACAAATAAATGGATTTTAATAAGGTTTAAAAAACCTTATTTAAAAATAAAATAAAAGAAGTGTAGTTTTATAGATATTTTTCTTTTATTTTATTTTACCATTGGATTTTATTTAAATAAGGATTCAGGTCACTTAATTCTAACAGATTATTTGAATAAAATAGCTGAAATTGAATTATCTAAGTCAAACAAAATCTCCGCTATGACTCAAGTTACCCAACTTTGTTTGATTCATTATGTAGTTAACGAGTGGAGTATAAAAGGCAAAAACATGAGACTGGGGGATTTTGTTCACAAAATTTTTATATTTTGAACAAGCATTATTCTTCTAACCAATCAGCACCAATAGTACAAGTTGAAAGAAAAAGATTGTGTCAAGTGAAAGCATCTTTGAAAACATAACCAATATTATATAAAAAAATTCAATAATAAACTTCCACATCAATAATTCATTGTCCTTGAAGCAAGTACCCAAACATACATCATTAGTCTTTGTGATGAATGACTTGATTACTGTTTGATAGTAATTGATTTTTCATGAAGGAAATGTGATAGTTACCATGAGATAAAATAGGATTATATTGGGAGACCAGATTCATTCCAAAGAGATTAAGGATATCCTATGAGGGTAACACACTTATGACAATGTCATTGGACGAGCACTGATCAAGTTACTTTCGTAATGTATGCCATTAGAGAGAGCTCTGTTATGTACTATAGTGGAATGACTTTATAACTAAATGAGTTTATAATTAATAAGCGAAAAGTTAGAACTTAATTATAAATCATTTGAACCCTAATCGCATATGTCCAATCGATTCCTCTGCTAGTTCATTGAAACCAAAAATGAATTGCATGTTGAATCAACTGAACAAAAATGGATAAAAATGGTAAAGTTAGAGAAACAGAAAACATTTGAAAATGAATATGATTTTCTATAAATGGAATTGACTTGGAAAATGAATTTATGATTTTTTGAATTATTATTTAATTAAGTGATTAAATAATTGTAATTCGAAAATGGAAATAAATTTATTGATAATGGTAAATCTGTTGAATGTAGAAATATTAAATATATTTTCTCATATATTCTTTTACGATAAAAGTCATCGTGATTTTAACGGAATTAGAATTGGGTTGAGAAAATTATTTAATTGATAAATTTAAGATGTTGATTTTGGGAAATAGAAAAAAAATATAGTGTTGGATTGAATTATAATGTATTGGGTTAAAAGTCTTGGAAGTACTTCTAATTGGACTCGATATAGCTTAAAAGCCCCTCTTTATGTTTAAAGAAAGGGACGAAAACCCCTAATTTGTTTAACTAAGGTTTCCACCCCACCTAATCCTAGTTAAACTAGAAGTTCGTTTTTTATTGAAATAGACTTCTACAATTCAAAAAGGGTTTTATCTCTTCTCATTATAAATAGATGGCACCGATAAGGTTAAACACAGAAATTTAAGATATTGCTACTCTACCTGAAAATAGTGTGAGTTTATTCTCTAAGTATTAATTCTATTTTCCAGAATAACAAATTTGTCTGTTTCTATTGGGAGAGAATTTTGCTTTCACACTAAAAGTAAAAAAAAAATATTTATTTCTGGTTCTGTGTTTGATTTTAATCATTTGAGCCCACAGTCAAAGCAGTTCGTGGTATGAGAATAGCGGAGAAGGTGTTTGATTGAAAGCCAGGAACAGTAAGGATCCGTCTAGCCGAAAACACATGTGCGATTTTGGTAAAGGGTTTACTACTATAAATATCACAAATCAACTCAGTTTTCAAATTTTTTATTTTCTGCTGTGTAAGAAAACCATTTTCAAACCCGATTTTTTTCAATATGTACTTCTCACCTCTATCATCAAGCTTTTTCATTTTTCTCCTCTAGGACATGTGCATAGGTAATCCATCTAAAATTTTTGAAGTGATCTACTTTTTGGTCTCCTTCCACTCCAAGCTTCTTTCGAAGTCATATCTTGAAGAGGATGAGTGAGACTCCTATTCAATATGTGGATATTCCAATCTATAACTTTTAGCCAAAACACATTTGGAACTTTCCTATTTGCTAGAAAGCTTCGAACCATGTTGAGAATGGTTCTATTTGCTCTCTTTGATACTGTTAGAATAACGAGTTTGGAAAACGGTGAGGAAAATAAAATGAAGGAAAAACCAGAGTTTTAATTTTTTTTCCTAAACAAGATTTTGGTTGTGATTTCTAAAATAATAAACACTTAATCAAAATTGTATCATTTCGATTTGTCTAGGATGAGCGCTTCGACCGAGTAGTCTTCTCCACTATCCTCAAGCTCACGTCTACCAAGTGTGGGATCGCTTCGAATTAGAAAATTTTTCACAAAAATTACTAGTGGGGTAGTTTCACAATTTCTCTAAACTTTTCGGTCAAGTTATAAATCAGAAAAATATCTCTAGAAATTTTCTAAAATAATCTCTTCAAACAATTTTCTTTCTACAACTTTCTCTTGAATTCAAGTGTTTGTAAAATGACACAATACTCTATTTATATAGGGAGAATTTAGAGAGTTCAACTATGATCAAACTTAATCACTTTAATATTAAATTAATATAATATTTATCAAGATAAATATTAGATTAAATTTAATATTAAATCTTATTAAAATAATAGAATGTTTATCTACAAGATAAACATTAAAATAAATTTAATATTAAGATAATCACTTTAATATTAAATTAATAAAATACTACTAAGATAAGAATTAAATTAAATTTTATATTAAATTATTAAAATAATATTATTTTTGGAATAGTTAATCTGAAATCAAATTCTCTAGTAGAGTCTCAGTAGGAGTGTAACTCTTCCACTACTCAACCACCGAAGACCAGCCACCGCCAACCACTGAGATGCCACCATAGCAGCCGTCGACACCGCCGTGTCCGGTGATGCAGGTGTGACACCCTTACGACACCTAGATTCGGTTCGGCTACTGCCTGTTCGGTCTAGGTCAATGACGACCTGATCGATTCGATCTAGCCACCGGTTAGACCGTCAGCCCGGTTTCATATCTTTGGCCCAATTTGACCAATTTTTGCGTCTTAGTCTTGGTTTTGGGCTCTCGGACCCAATTTACAATCTTAGGTCCAATTTTCAAGTTCAATTACCCATTGGACCAATTGTCTAACTTGAAAATTTAATTTCCAAAAATATCAATTAATTTTAATTAATTTTTCCAAAAATCACTTAGATTTTCTAAATTAATTTTTCAAGAAAATTGTTTAAACAAATTCTCTAGTTGAACAATTTTCACGACCACCTAATTTAATTTCACATCGAATAAATTGACTCAATTAAATTATTTCCAAAGTCGTAGAATTTTCTTCTAATTCAAATGTAGTCCGATTGAGTTTTTGTTGAGCTAGCGGAGGGACCAATCGGATATATACAATTAGGCTCTAGTAATTGTAATTATGTCCAGAAGTATCATTCTGATAATTTGCAATTACTAAACCATGGAGTCAGTCCACAAGAAGTACCATGATTGAAAACTCCTTATTGTAACTATTTACGAAAATAATTCATCCAACTGTTTTGTTCCATGACCTCGTCATGTGTGTGTTACCCTCATATGGTATCATTGATTCCTTTGAGTTAAATCCGTTCACTCAATACAATCCTATTTTATCTCATTGTCGCAAGTGTCTTCTTAATGATTAATATGATCACTGTCAACAAATGACTATGATAAATTTCTCGTTCAAGAACAAGCAACCAGTGGCCACATTCCATATTTATCAATCCACACAATACCAATGACAGGATATCATTAACTCTTTAATTGAATTATGAATTCCACTATTGCTAGTAAAGCCATGCCATACACAAGTCATGTACACAACATATTGGCTATGGGCTTGATCATCTTTAGAGTATAAGCCTCCACTTATATCAAAACACATGAGCTGCATACGCAAAGCCAGTGACTAACTCAGGATTTAGGTAAATCACACCATTAATGTCACAAGTGAATTAATACACAAACAGATTCAAAATTAATTCATCTTGAGTCCAGTCTAATGTATCATTCTACTAATTGCTCCGATAGCCAAGACTTGTCATCTCCCTAATTGGAATTGTAGATGACACAATAATTCTTCTCAGTATTTGAATCAAATGCTCACTTCGATTCTTTTACGGGATTATAGACTTATTTAGATTATCTACTGAAGTAAGTTGTCTTTCTTGCAATGCAAACGTTCTTACAATGCCACTTATCTTCAGTTTGAATTTAGACAATCAATGAGTTAATATTTGCTTGTCACAATTTCTCTATGCATGCAAAATATGAAAGATAAAAAATACAAAAGATATAATTGTGAAATGTGAAATTAACTTTATTTATTTATTCATCGTTCAAATAAATAGAAAACAGTTACTTGTTTACTACAATATGGGCACATTTTCCAACAGATACACCATTTTGTTATGGTGTATAAGTAGTTGTGAGCTCTCTTCGAATGCCATGAGCTTCACAAAATTCACAAAACACCTTAGAGCAATATTTTCCACCACAATTGGTTCAAAGAGTCTAAACAATACTTTCTTTTTCATTTTCTATATGAGCCTTGAAGCTTTTAAATGCATTAAAGGCCTCTAATTTTTCCTGTAAAGGTAAACCTAAGTTTTTTCAAGAATAATCAACAATAGAGGTAGTAAAATACCTTTTACTTGCATTAGAAATCAAATTTATTGGCCCACAAATGTTTGAGTGCACGAACTCCAATACCTCATTTTCTCTCCATAACTTGCCTTTGGGAATTTGAGATCAATATTGTTTGCCAACAACACATTCTTCACAAGCTTGGGAGGGAACAACAATTGGAGGAAGACCAGACACCATATTTTACTTTTGAAGCATCTTCAAACTACGAAAGTTCAAATGACAATAGCAAAAATGTCAAAACCATGGAGGATTTTTAACTTCTGCCATTAGACAAGACTGAACAGTCCCAGGAAACTTGTTTCAAATCATTTTTACAATAGAAATAACTCTTCTAGATGGATTAGAAATCTTATAAGCACCGTTCTCAAGGGTGACAACATACTATTTTTTTAGCAAGTGATAAACGCTCAATAAATTTCTTTTCAAAACAGAAGCAAATAACACATTAGATATGGTTTCCATAAAACCATTCTTGATTTTAATACCAATGTTACCATTTTCCATCACATTCACAACAGAACAATCACTAAAGCTAACTGTAGAATGAAAATAATCATTTAAATATGAAAAAGGTAACTTACTTCCACACATGTTACTTCAACCTGTATCTACATACCAAACATCTGGTTTAGGTTCCTTTTCAACTTGAACTATCATCAACAAGGTCTTAGGTCCTTCTTTGTTCTCAACAAAATGTGATTATTCTTCATTGTCATTATGTAATCTAGTATAATATTAAAAACGATAATGACCAAACTTTTGACACCTGAAGCATTTTATCTTGGATTTATCAAAATCTCGTCCTTTGTCTTTGCTTTAGCCATAATTGGCTATAAAATTCCTACTATCACTTCTATTACCACTTCTCGACTACCTCGATCTCCTCTTCCTCTACCTCTACACCTTTCTCTAAAATTGGCAGAATATACAAAAGTAAAAGCCTTCAAAGTTTGCTCCTCGAAAGCTGAATTACGATTCATCTTCTACTTATACACAAGGTTTGAAACTCATCAAAAGAGAGTACATCTTTTGACTCTTAAATGGAGTAAATGGCATAATCAAACTTCAATGTCATGGAGCA
The DNA here is from genome assembly GCA_005393395.2 of Gossypium australe. Lineage (NCBI taxonomy): Eukaryota > Viridiplantae > Streptophyta > Magnoliopsida > Malvales > Malvaceae > Gossypium > Gossypium australe. Next base: position 72,908,000 of record CM016626.1, on the reverse strand, counting down.
CAAAATCTTCTCCACTATGGTGACATCCTATATCTTCTCACCATGTAACCGCATCTTGTTGTATATATCTATGGTTCTAGCACAATAGCTAGTATTAGATTCCCATTCCTTCATCTATAGAGTCGAATTCCCTCATAAGGGTTGAAGTTGTGCTCGCTTCACTTTGGTGGGGTCTTGATATTTTTTCTTCATGAAATCGCATATATCCTTGAAAGTTTCTTTGCAAGGAATAGTTTCCAAGATGAGACGATCAAAAGCTTGAAAGAGATAATTTTTCGCCTTCAAATATTTCAGTTTTCTTGCTTCGTACTCTGCTTTGTGCGCATTCGTAAAAAAATTCGATTTTCATTAGTGCTTCAATACTTGCGTTAACAATTGGTTAATACTCCTTTGATCATAGGAATTCTTCATCAACATACTTCAATGGTCATAATGGCCATCAAGACTTTGAAAAAGCTACTCTCTGAGGCCATAGGTGACAAGAATTAAAACAAATCAAAGTTATGGGGGGGGGGGATACCACTATTATACTCACAAGTAGATAAAGAAAGAAAAGAAAGGTCTTTTACACAAATGAAGAGAAATTGAATTGACGACTTATTCCTCATGGTTTCAACTTTTTATAGACTTTACATTAATTAAAAATAGTAAAAAAAAGAAAATAAATCTCAAAAACTAAATAATCCTTAAATATATGGTAATAAAGTGAAGGTATTTACATAGTTTTTTTTTTTTTTTAAATTTGCACTCCTTCGAAACATTGACCACTTTTCTAAAATTTTCACCTTTTTTTTAAAAGATAATTATCAATTAATATAACTCCCAACTCCTTTTAAAAGAAAATTATTTACTTATACTTTATTTTTTGCAAAACATATAGTTTAAAAAATCATTTTTTCATTTCATGAGCTCCGGTAAATTAATTTTAATACATATACACTGAAAGATTTGATCCACGAAATTGTTGCAGGGCATATGGTTAGGTATGCTTAGTGGCACAGTCATGCAAACCCTAATCTTGATTTGGGTCACATTTCGCACCGATTGGAAAAAGGAGGTAACAACTAACACCCCCTTTTCAAATTTAAAATCAAACCAAACATAGCACTCAATTTCTGACTGCCAGCTGAAATTAGATAGTTCTTTTAATCTTTTATATATTCAATGGCAGGTCGATGAAGCTAGAAAAAGATTGTATAAATGGGAGGATAAAAAGGAGGCTGTTTTGATGTAGGAAGTTTGATCCCAACTATGGGAAATCTAATAGTGCATGTCCATGTTGAAACCTATACAATTTGATAACAGCCAGCATCTGCTACATTTGAAACAAATAACAACGCTGCATCTGCATGCATGCATGCATGCTACATGCAGTTGACTAAAATTACCTGCTATTTCTATTTTTCTTGGCACCTGAGCTTCTCTTTCATAAATACTATATTTATCTATATGCTGAGTTACAGCATCTAGAGTGAGGGTCAAACACAGGTAATAATAAAATTTTCTAAGTTTTTCATATCTTCATATCAGAGGCAGATCCAAAATGTGTTGGCTGAGCCTTGGCACTTCGAAAATTTATAATTTTATCTCAGCCTGCTTCAGATGATCATATCTTTATACTATAGTCATGTCTGAAAATATGACAGATGGACATGGTATCAAACACCAGTATATTTGGAAAAATGAGTCCGAGTAAAACGAGATTCATTTTGTAGAAATGGTATAAAATAATGTGTAACAGGCAAAAAGAATGAAATCTTCATTAATGGTGAAATCGCTTTAGTAGCAAGATGAGAATATGTTTCATTCCAGATTCATAAGACAAAAAGTACAAAATAAGAGAAACAAAATACACACCACCATTTACTTCTTCTTCCCTGCTTTGCCTTCTTTTCTTCTGACAACCTCATCAGCGTATTTCACACCCTTTCCTTTATATGGTTCTGGAGGTCTCCATTTCCTAATGGTAGCAGCAAATTGACCGACATCACTTTTGTCGTATCCACTTACGACGATCCTCGTGTTCTCTTCCACCTTTACTTGAATGCCATCAGGGATTGCCATCCTGACTGGATGGGAAAACCCAAGACTCAACACCAAGTCTTTTCCTTCTAACGTTGCACGATATCCGACACCAATTAGTTGAAGTCTCTTCTCAAAACCCTTTGATACTCCCACCACCATATTGTCAGTAAGAGTCCTGGCAATTTCATTTAGGTAGAATCACAATTTAAGCGTCATTAAATAATAAATCAATAATGCTTATACAACTTTCCAAGTGTAACTTCCATCATATGACTAGTTGACAAGAAAATTAGATGGAGGGAGAAATATGAGTAGAAATTACAGTAGGATCAAGCAGTGTCTACTCTGTCTCACAC